>CM035426.1:70861896-71269396 GCA_020310875.1 Ceratopteris richardii | reverse complement strand
TGATGAGTCCAAGAGTGCAGCTGAACACTTATCCCTCTTTACAGGTACTTTGTCACAATTGCAAGACTCAGGTATGGCTGCTTTTGATGACAAACTTAAAGCCATCTTCTTGCTTATGACACTTCCTGACTCTTGGGAGACACTGGTAGTCTCATTGTCCAATAATCCCAACCTGACCTTTGATGGTGTTAGGGTTCTATACTTAATGAAGAGATCAGGAGAAAAGCAAGTGGTGAAGGTGGAAGCTCAGCTAACATGGTTAGAGGTAGGACAGATAAGAGGAGTAATAATGCACAAAGGAACAAGAGTAAGAGCAGGGAAAGAGGTAATGGCAGCAAAGGTAAAAGCAATGATGTGACTTGCTATCAGTGTGACAGGAAAGGCCACAAGAAACCTGATTGCCGCTATTACAAGGCACAACTTGAAAGAAATAGGAATGCTGGAGATAAAAAGAAGGGCAAGAAAGAAGACAAGACTGATGCACAGGACAACCAAAAGGACAAAGAGAAGGCCAATGTGGCCTCTAATGTAGTCATAGAGGAGCTGTCAGATGTTGAGGATATTTTGTGCACTACTTTATCAGCTGATGATACTTATGCATATGATTTCTCACTGAATGTTCATACACAAGACATGTCGATCACCAAAAGTGATCTTATCGATGCTTTGCTGACTGTTAATGATGCATTGGCCCAGACATGGATAGTTGACTCTGGTGCTTCTTTTCATGTGACTCCTATCAAGGAGTGCTTTTCTACTTTTACTGCAGGCAGCCATGGCCATGTATACCTTGGAAACAATAATGCTTGTAGCCTTGTTCCATTGAGGGTATTGGCACAGTGCATTTCTCTACAAATGGCACTAATGAGCTTGTTTTGCATGATGTGCGTTATGTACCAGGTATCAAGAAAAGCTTACTCTCTTTGGGTCAAATGGATATGCATGGTTATAGCATTCTCTTTGAGAGAGGATCATGGAAAATGACAAAGGGATCAAGGCTGATTGTGAAAGGCATAAAAAAGGGAACTCTCTATTGCTTGCATGGGAAAGCCTTATCAGGCAAGTTCATTGCTTTGGCTGAAGTTCACTCCCATATGGCGTTGTGGCATAAGAGACTTGGCCATATGAGCCAAAAGGGTCTCACTAGGCTTTGTAACTTAAAGAAGCTTGATGCTAAAGGCACAAAGCTTGATTTTTGTAATGAATGTCAATATGGAAAGCAAGTGAAACGTTCCTTTTATTCTGGTGCGTCTCGTAAGTCTTGTGTACTTGATCTTGTTCATTTTGATGTATGTAGCATGCCCACCAAATCTATGGGGGGTGCTTTGTATTTCATCTCTTTTGTTGATGATTTTTCTAGAAAAATTTGGGTTCAATTGCTTAAATCTAAGAATGAAGCATTTGCTGCGTTTAAGCGCTTTCATGCATTTGTGACCACCCAAACAGGTAGAAAGCTGAAATGCTTGCGTACGGACAATGGTGGTGAGTATACAAGTGCTGAATTTCAGAAATTTTGTGAAAATTTGGGCATTAAGAAAGAGCTTATTGTTCCATACAACCCCTCTTCTAATGGTGTGGCTGAACGCTATAATAAGACACTTTGTGAGAGGGTGAGATGCATGCTGTCCAGAGCTAATCTCCCTCATGGATTTTGGGGAGAGGCACTCAAAACTGCAGTACATATTTGCAATAGATCCCCTCACATGTCCTTGAAAGGTGACATCCCTGAGGAGGTTTGGTCTGGCAAACCTGCTTTATATGATCACTTGTCTGTCTTTGGCTTCGAGGCTTTTGTGCACATAAGGCCGGAGCTGAGAAACAAACGTGATGCTAAGTCCATAAAAGGTCTCTTCATGGGATATGGTGAAGAAGGTGAAATGGGCTACAGAATTTGGATACCTCAGCTCGAGAAAGTTGTACGTAGCCGGGATGTTGTTTTTAATGAGACAAGGTTGCTTAAAAATAATTGTGCCTCAATGGATGACCATAAAAGGGTCAGATTTCAACATGACCAGCCACCTATTACGCCTGATTTTGATCCTCAGGATGCACCACAAAGGACTGAAAATATTGATGATCCAGTGGTTTTTGAGCCACAAAATGACGCTCCTGATTGCAGCCACCTATTCATGCTGAAAACAGGGCTGGAAATGATGTGCAGCAGCCCATTAACAATGGACATGTTGATATACCGCCTGATGTAGATCCATTGCCAGAGAATGTGGATCATTGGGTAAGATTCAAGAAGATCTACACGTGCTAGGAGGGCCAATGAACATATATGATCCCTCTATACATTACATAATGTTATCAGATGAGGGGGAGCCTCTCACTTATAAAGAGGCAAAGCTATGTGAGCACAAGAAGAAGTGGGAGTTAGCCATGAAGGAAGAAATAAAGGCCTTGCATGCAAATGATACTTGGGATCTTGTTGAGTTGCCCAAAGGTAGGAAAGCCATTCCTAACCAGTGGGTATACAAAATCAAAACTGTTGATGGCAAACCCAAGTATAAGGCAAGGCTGGTTGCTAAGGGATATGCCCAAAAGGAGGGCATTGATTTCCAAGAGGTGTTCTCTCCGGTACTTAAAATGACCACTCTACGTGTGCTATTTGCTATTACAGCTGCTTTGGATTTGGAGCTATTCCAAATGGATGTTAAAACAGCCTTTTTGCATGGTGACTTAGATGAAGAGCTGTACATGAAACAGCCAGAAGGATATGTCATTCCTGGAAAAGAGCATCTGGTATGCAAGCTGAAAAGGAGCTTATATGGGCTGAAACAAGCCCCTAGGCAATGGTATAAGAAGTTTGATGCATTTATGCTCAAACATGGGTTCAAAAGAAGCCATGCAGATCACTGTTTGTACACTAAAAAGGATGAAGATGGCAGCCCAATCATTCTTGTGCTGTATGTAGATGATATGCTGCTGGCTGGGAAGAAAAAGGGCACACTAAATGCTCTTAAACAGCAGCTGAACTCTGAGTTCTGAATGAAAGACCTTGGGGAAGCTGAGCATATTCTTGGTATGCGAATAAAAAGGGATAGGCACCAGCATACTTTGCATTTATCCCAAGAAAAGTACATTGATAAAGTAATGGACAGATTTAATATGGCTGATTCTAAGCCTCTTGGAGTGCCATTGCAGCCACATGTTAAGCTTTCCAAAGATGACTGTCCCAAGGATGATGATGCAGCCAACTGCATGAAGAGTGTTCCATATGCATCAGCCTGTGGTTCACTTATGTATGCTATGGTTGCCACTCGGCCAGACATTGCTCATGCAGTGGGAGGTGTTAGCAGGTTTATGGCTAATCCTGGCAAAGCTCATTGGGAGGCAGTCAAATCTATCTTGAGGTACTTGAAAGGGACCAAGAATAAATGTATTTGCTATGGCAAAGATCCATTGCAGCCACATGTTAAGCTTTCCAAAGATGACTGTCCCAAGGATGATGATGCAGCCAACTGCATGAAGAGTGTTCCATATGCATCAGCATGTGGTTCACTTATGTATGCTATGGTTGCCACTCGGCCAGACATTGCTCATGCAGTGGGAGGAGTTAGCAAGTTTATGGCTAATCCTGGCAAAGTTCATTGGGAGGAAGTCAAATCTATCTTGAGGTACTTGAAAGGGACCAAGAATAAATGTATTTGCTATGGCAAAGATCCATTGGAGCTGAAAGGCTTTTGTGACTCTGACATGGCTGGTGATGTGGATACTCGTAAATCCACAAGTGGATATATATTTACTCTTGCAGGAGGTGCTATTTCATGGTGTTCTAGGTTGCAAAAGATTATTGCTCTGTCAACTACGGAGGCTGAATATATTTCTGCCACTGAAGCTTCCAAGGAAGCCTGTTGGCTGGCACGTTTATGCTTTGAGTTTGGTTTGCCCAGCAAGGCACCTATGCTTGGATGTGACAGCCAAAGTGCTATATGTTTAGCAAAGAATGCCATGTTCCATGCACGTACAAAACACATTGATGTGCGGTATCACTTCATTCGAGAAGTGCTTGAGGATGGCGTTATCACATTGGTTAAGGTCCATACGTCACAGAATCCTGCAGATGTTCTTACTAAGTGCTTGTCCAAAGCACAACATCAGCTATGTATACAGATGGTGGGAGTCACATAGCTTAAAGGCGTCATTTATGCTATTAAGTGGGAGGTTGTTGGGTAAAGGCCCTAAATGACCCCTCATAGTTGTACACTTGTGTATAGGCCTTTAAAAGGCCGATTATAGTCATTATAAGTCATTTTTATTCTTTTGGCCAAGTTCAGTGTGAACTTGGCCAGGTCCTATAAATAATAACCTAAACTAAAGTTAGGGTTCACTTCTCTTTTAGAGAACCCACCAAAACAGCTTCGCCTCTCTTCTTTCGATCTCTCTCTCTCTCTCTCACCTGCGTGTGCTACTGGACACTCACCTGCCCTGCTGCTCAGTCAAGAGGTGCTCCATTTGAGCTTCTCCATCTGCTGAATACTCTCTTTTGCTCCATCTGTTAGGGTTATAGGCGTATATACAAGTCGGGGGAAAAAAACCTCCTAAAGAGGGAGAAAAGTTCCTTGTGTGTTCAGTGTTCACACACATCACTACCCAAATATATCAACAAATCCCCCTTGGGAGTGATGCGAAGGAGGAGCTATCACTCATGTATAAGAAAGGGCCGAGTTATGTGGAAAGAGATCAATCCACAAAAGGAAGTAAGCCCAAAGCTTTGCGGAAAGCTTCAAACTTCTAGAGGCAGAGCCTTTGTGAAAAGATCTGCAATGTTATCTTGTGTAGGCACATATGCCAAACTAATCTCTCTAGCAGAGAACCTCTCCCTAACATGATGATAATGCACCTCAATGTGCTGTGTGCGAGCATGACACACATGGTTCTCACAACTTCCAATGTGCTCTGATTTTTAGTGAAGATGGTGGTGGAAGAAGTCTGACCAACACCCAAATCAGACAAAAGGCGTGTGAGCCACATACACTCAAGAGCTGTTGTGAAAGCTTCCTTATACTCATCCTCACAACTAAAAGTGGCCATAGTAGGTTGCTTCTTGCTCAACCAAGATATGCATGAGCTACCAAGCATGAAGCAAAAGCTACTCGTGGACACACGAGTGTGATAGCAACCAACCCAGTTAGAGTGAGAAAAAGCATGTAAATCTGGCGGTAGTGAACCCCCCTTGGGATAAAACAATCCAAGAAACAATCCTTGGCGGTAGCGAAAGATGTGCTTAACCGCCTACCAATGCTTGACACCTGGGCAATGCATAAGCTTGCTCATATGAGAGACAACAAACTGAATATCGGACCGAGTTATGCATAAATAAATCAAGTATCCAACAACCTGCTAATAGAGAACAACATCAAATGCATTTCCAACATCATGAAGACTCAACCATAAACCCGTTTCTATTAGAGTGGCAATAGGTTTACAATCGTCAAGGACAAAACGCTGCAATAATGTATCAATATATTTTGTTTGACATAAAGCTATTTCCCCATCAACTTGCATAAATTGAATGCCCAAATAATGATGCAAATACCCAAATCTGACATCTCAAAAGAGGCATGCAAATCAGCCTTAAATTCAAGAATATGCTTTTTATTAGAACCAGTTAGCAGCATGTCATCAACATACACAACAATGATCAAAAGCACATCATTTGCACACTTAACATATAAGGTGCTCTTAGTTGGACTATTCCCAAAATCATGTGTAATCAAGTAGGTATGTATCTTTTCATACCAAGCACGTGGTGCTTGTTTCAAACCATATAATGCTTTTTTCAATCTGCACACTTTGTTTTCATTCCCTTTCTATACAAAATCGTAGGGCTGAAATACATACATTTCTTCATGTAAGTCACCATTCAGAAATAAAGTTTTAATGTCCAACTAATGTACATTCCAACTACGATGAGCTAGAAGTGCACAGATGCTATGAATGGTGTTCATTGGGCATGTGGGTGCAAAGGTCTCATCAAAATCAATGCCTCTATCTTGAGCATAACCTTTTGCAACAAGCCTAGCCTTATACCTGTCAGCTTTCCATTAGGCTTATGTTTCGGCTTGTATACCCATTTAGTGCCAATGGTCTTTTTGACCGGGGGCAAATCACATAAAGACCAAGTACCATTCTTCATAATAGCATCATATTCTCATTGCATAGAAGCCATCCAATTTTCTGAATTTTGTGCTTCATCAAAAGAAACAAGCTCATTCTCATCATAAAGACTAGAGGAAGCCGTTGCATAGCAATTTGATGCAGAAGAAGCACTCTGAGAGCTTGAACGAGTACCGTATGATAGCGGTGCGTCTACTTTGCTATCTCTCAAAGTCTGCACCAACCATTTTGACATAGTCTTTGCCTCTGTATGAGCCCTCGCATCAACGAGTGCATCATGTAAATCCGCATAAAAAATGGAATGATCTGCATCATCATATGAAACCAGTAACGGCTGAGAAATTGTCTCATTTGGACTATACACTTGACTGTCCACTTGTAAAAAGAGGCTGAAAGTGTCATACACATCCTTTGAGCTAATTGATGTCTCCTTAGTACATGAAAGTAATGGTTGAATTGCATCTTCCACAAAAACATCACGGTTAACCAAAATCTTTATCGAAAAACTGTCCATGGAATCTCCTTCATTCATGTGGTCACTCTCCAATTGTTGTCGGAGATAAGCAACACGAGCCTCATTTCTTGCATGGCATAAGGTTGTAAGTGTATCCGAAGCATCTTTTGCTGTCTTGCAAGAGCTAATGTGAGGGATAATGGCATGCTTGACCGATCAAGCTATCAATGCATGTGCCTGAGCATCTCTTCCATCCCATCGAAGTTGCTATGTAGTAGGTGCAACAGGAAACCAATTTTCATGCGATTTTGGGATTGTGACCGGAGGGGTGTCGACGATGCCCTAGATGAAGCGGCGACATGCTTTGATACCAATTGGAGTTTAAGGTCTGCTAAAGCACGCGAACAACACAAGGAAGAAGAAGAAGCTTGGAGCACAACATGCAATATTGAATGAATTACCAAGTGAATGTGCAAGAAATAAGTAACCCGTTAGGGTTATAGGCGCGTATACAAGCTAGGGGGAAGAAACCTCCTAGAAGGGAAAAAAGTGCTCTGACGATCTTAAGTGTGTTCACAACTTCACACGCATCACTACCCAAATATATCAACAAAAATATGTATACAAGATGATGATATGCTCCAAATCAAACTACAAGATGACACAAGAAATACTAACAAACCATGAATACCAAAGAGAGCATGCGAGGGTAAGGGATAAGGCATGAAGAGGCTAGGGCAAGGTCTCCAAAGTAACCTCTTTTAAGAGTAAAAGAGACCTTCAAGAGAGTATGAGCATACGCTAGTCCAACGTCTCCACCACCTCCAAGAGTAAGCTCCTCCACCTCCAACAGCTGCAAGCAAGTGTGCACCTCTCTCTCTCTCTCTCTCACATGTACATCTGTGCGCGTACATAAACAATGCATATAGATGTGCATGTGGGCATGGATATGTACATAGTCATGTGAAAAATCTACCAAGCACATATAGGCATGAAAGTATGTAAAGTATAGAAAACAATCTGCATTTCATAAAACAATCTGCAATTTCATGAAACAATCTCCGATTTCATAAATCAATCTGCGATTTCATAAATCAATCTGCGATTTCATAAGTGATATCATGTCTTATATATAAGCATGGCATGTATGAGATATTCTGATTTCAATGAAGTCACTTAAACGGTACAGTAAAGATTATAATTCCAACTCTAAATATAAAATGGAAGGTTCATATCACAACTTTTGCTATATTTTTGTTTTCATTCTCCCATAGTTTTCATGCTGATATCCCTGTATTCTGAAGTTTCTAGCCTTTATTGTCTACTGAACTAAGCTTTTTGATGTGGTGGGTGACAGAGCTGTCTATACAATAGATGATATGTGTAGAGATCAATGGAATTGGGCCAGCAAGAATCCTTGGGGTTACAGACATCCAGATCTTGCAAATGGAAACAGAACATGAAAGGAGAACTGATGGATAGCCAGACGGGTCTCATTCACCTTGAGAGCTTGTACAGCACAGCATGATCATACATGATTATATTTTTTTGCGGTTACATTTTGATTCTTTACAGCAAAGTCCTGCTCCGCTGTCCCTACAATAAACATTCAAATTCTAAACAGTAATCTGCGAGCATGAGGAGGATCCATTTGGATCAAACATGAACACACAGGTTGGGTCTTTAGCTTACTGTAAGACACCGAGGGTCATTCTTTGTCCCCTGCTCATATCTGATCCGGATAGATCTAAATGATGAGGAACTTTTTGTAAGGAAAGCTTAAATGGAGGCATTGAAACAATATGCCTCAAGAGGCAAGTCCTCTCACTGAACATGAAGTATCTTAATCATGGTATAAGCAGTGTTATGTCCACGAAGAGGTGGATCTGATTGGTGACATTCTTTATTACCTCACTAAAAAGAAAAAATTGTAGATGTCATCATCTTAGCTGTAGCCTGTACTCATGGTAAACACTTGGGAACTATGACAATTTGAAATTATATGTGATCATAGATAGAGGATGGTCAAGTTGACTCAGATGTTCTTCAAAAATGGTACGATACCATGGCATGTTCTTGCATGAAATTGGGAGTTCCAAAAAATTCCCAGGGCCTGGATGTCAAAGTTTTGAATGCGACATGGTAAATAGGTTATTCTCTGAGCACTTCATGTGAGGCATGCGATTTTCAGCATGTATGTCCTACATGCTGTTCTTTAGCATGCATAGTGTATTCCTTTTCAGAATATGCTTTTGTTTTCGAGATCAATATGGTACCAATTTTGTGAAAATATCTGACAAGGCATAATGTTTGCGTAAGCATTTCTGATGAAAATGTTTAAGAACAGGAAGTAGTTAAATGTGAACAGTTATGTTTCATTTCTCGATCATAATTGTTGATGTCATTCATATGGCATCGCTCCCCACGTACTGCATAATAAATCATTGGGACTAATGCTTCCAGAAGAATAGGAAAATAGAAAATAAATTTCTCTCTATGTCAGTTTCGATGGTGTCATGGAAACATCTATTGCTGAGGGTCACTTGACACTGAAAATGCTCTCTTTCGCTGAAATCTGTGATTTCTTTTCCATGCAAAAGACAATGGCAGATTAGAATCTCTCTCTCTCTCTCTCTCTCTCTCTCTCTCTCTCTCTCTCTCTCTCTCTCTCTCTCTCTCTCTCTTGCGCGCGCTCTCGCTCTCATGTACGTGTATGTGTGACTCACTCTTTCTCTCATGTGCGCATGCGCATGCGCGTGCATGCACACTCATACACTCACATGTGCGCGCGCACGCACACACACACACACACACACACACACACACACACACACACACACACACCCCCCATTTAAGCCGACCTGCCCCACACATGCATGGTGTATGTGTATGTACATGTATAAATCCATCCTTTATACATGAACTTGATGCTTGTGCACGTGCATGTGCTACACATACACCTTGTGCTTTTGTACATTGCATGTATACATGCACAGCTATGTGCATAAGCTTCATGCGCACAACTACATTCATAATCAGTGCCAAGGGGTTTTAAGTCGTGTATAATTTACACATTTGGGATGTTCATGTTCAGCGACCAATTATCTTATGTTTGTGTAGATTATCAACCATCGTTAAACCAAAGCATGAGTGGTGGAACATGCCAAGCGACACTGCTAGTGAGATTCTCCTTATCTAGTTTCCAAGGATGCAAATTGATGCATCACTAATGTAGATCCATTTTTTTGGAATAGCCTTTCTCCCCTTAGGTAGCTCTTTGATGATGGAAGTATTGTCAATATGTAGGGAATTGATTTCCTTTGTATCATTACAGAATGTAACCACTCTTCGAAGGTAAATGTCTCACCTTTGTATACATGTACGTACCTTGGTAGATCTCCCAACTTACTAGTCCACACTTTCAAGAATTTGATTATCCTTTGGTGGTATGTTTATCTCAATGTTGGTTGGTGTGAAGCATGTTCCTTGTTGTTTCTCCTTGGCAACAACCCTTTTTGGTGAACTTTTAACTTAGGTTTGCTCATTACCTACGAAAATATTTTTTCCAATCTTTAAGGAAATGAGGGGTCGGTGGTAAGTAGCCTAGCCAATCCCTCTTGGATTACCTTGAGGGACATCATTTGAGTTTTATAGTGGATGAGGGTAATGGAAATCTACCTCATGGTGAACAACTTTCTATGAAAGAGAAGACTTGAATGATTTTCCCTTGTTGCATCTTACTTTACTACTATGGAATAATTTCTTGAATTCTGATAGGTTCAGTTATGTAGCTCATCTGTCTTTCACCATAATCAATAGAGATTCCTTCTGATAGAATTCACATGTACTTTGTTTTGAGCTTCTATCGAATGTGAAAAAAATAAATCCAAAATCATAAAGTGGTTGCATGAATTCAATCTGTTAGACCAAGCCCCTTCAAGGATGTTACTATTCAAAGAAGTGTGAGAATACTTGTCAAGGAAAAAAAAGAGGAACTGTTGTTTTTACTGCTTGTCCACAAAGTTCATGAGGACGATCTATGGGGGATAAAATGCACCCAAGTATCTATCTTTCAAATATGTCTCAATCAAATTGTCAAACGAGGAGCTATAAGGGATCCTAAACTTTTGTCTTGATATGTTCTTCTTCATAAGACCCTTGGAAATCAACAGTTCTAAGCTCATCAAAAAATCTCCTTTTCCCTCTTCCAGTAGTGTTCAATGCATGATAATATTTGAATGTGGCAGATGCATCCCTTTGATTTTTGAATGCATAAATCCGACAGTTTTTGGAAAAATCATCATAAAGGTGGAGAAATCAAGTGAGCATCTCATAGAGTTGGAAGCATTTGCACACATTCACATTTATAAGATAAAAAAATTTGGTTACACAAGACATTAAAGTAATAAGAAGATTCAGCTTGTTTAATCAATGGATAGTCATTGCAAAATGAAAGCTTTGACCCCGTTACCTCTAGTGTAAGAATATAAAGAGAATATCTAGGTCCTGTAGGTACATATGGCTCAATATCCTGGTATTTGGAGAGAGAGAGAGAGAGAGAGAGAGAGAGAGAGAGAGAGAGAGAGAGAGAGAGAGAGAGAGAGAGAGAGAGAGAGAGATTCCTTTCTTTTGCACAATGCACATGTGTGTGCACGCGTGCATTGTGCGCGCGTGAGAGAGAGAGAGAGAGAGAGAGAGAGAGAGAGAGAGAGAGAGAGAGAGAGAGAGAGAGAGAGAGAGAGAGAGAGAGAGAGAGAGAGAGAGAGAGAGAGAGAGAGAGAGAGAGAGAGAGAGAGAGAGAGAGAGAGAGAGAATATCTAGGTCCTGTAGGTACATATGGCTCAATATCTAGGTCCTGTAGGTACATATGGCTCAATATCTAGGTCCTGTAGGTACATATGGCTCAATATAAAGAGAATATCTAGGTCCTGTAGGTACATATGGCTCAATATCCTGGTATTTGGAGAGAGAGAGAGAGAGAGAGAGAGAGAGAGAGAGAGAGAGAGAGAGAGAGAGAGAGAGAGAGAGAGAGAGAGAGAGAGAGAGAGAGAGAGAGAGAGAGAGAGAGAGAGAGAGAGAGAGAGAGAGAGAGAGAGAGAGAGAGAGAGAGAGAGAGAGAGAGAGAGAGAGAGAGAGAGAGAGAGAGAGAGAGAGAGAGAGAGAGAGAGAGAGAGAGAGAGAGAGAGAGAGAGAGAGAGAGAGAGAGAGAGAGAGAGGGAGGGAGGGAGGGAGGGAGGGAGGGAGGGAGGGAGGGAGGGAGGGAGGGAGGGAGGGAGGGAGGGAGAGAGAGAGAGAGAGAGAGAGAGAGAGGGGGGGAGGGGGAGGGGGGAGGGAGGGGGAGAGGGAGGGGGAGAGAGGGGGAGGGAGGGGGAGGGAGGGGGAGAGGGGGGGGAGGGGGAGGGGGAGGGGGAGGGGGAGAGAGAGAGAGGGAGAGAGAGAGGGAGAGAGAGGGAGAGAGAGAGAGGGAGAGAGAGAGAGGGAGAGAGAGAGAGAGAGAGAGAGAGAGAGAGAGAGAGAGAGAGAGAGAGAGAGAGAGAGAGAGAGAGAGAGAGAGAGAGAGAGAGAGAGAGAGAGAGAGAGAGAGAGAGAGAGAGAGAGAGAGAGAGAGAGAGGGAGAGGGAGAGGGAGAGGGAGAGGGAGAGGGAGAGGGAGAGGGAGAGGGAGAGGGAGAGGGAGAGGGAGAGGGAGAGGGAGAGGGAGAGGGAGAGGGAGAGGGAGAGGGAGAGGGAGAGGGAGAGGGAGAGGGAGAGGGAGAGGGAGAGGGAGAGGGAGAGGGAGAGGGAGAGGGAGAGGGAGGGAGGGAGGGGGGGAGGGAGAGAGAGAGAGGGAGGGGGAGGGGGAGAGAGAGAGGGAGGGGGAGGGGGAGAGAGAGAGGGAGGGGGAGGGGGAGAGAGAGAGGGAGGGGGAGAGAGAGAGGGATTGGTGGTGTGCCAAGCTCAACCCATATAATGTCATGTGGAACTGAGGGCTTGCTGCGGAGCAAGCGCAAGATCATGGTGACTTGGGGCCTCTCAATCTGCATCCACATCGTCGTCGTAATACTTGGTGCCCATACTGCTGCTGCGTACATCAAGATGGGTGTCACTAGAGTATTAAAGAGCCACCCCTTAGTGCGAGGCTCCTAGAAATGTGCCTGAAAGCAGCATCTCTCCAATCCGGAGAATGCTGCATAGCCTCGCATCAATCCGTCTCTCATTGCATGGGCCATTGAGAACATACTTGTACTGCCCGAAAAGATGACAACTAAGTAGACATAAGAGTCAACTACCTCTATTTGTCCTCCAGTTGTGATGAAAGAGGCTCAACGGTGTACTGTCTTGGAGGTGTGGAAGATCATGACCTTGGTCTTGCCAAGGTTCACTGTGAGTCCTCTCTCAATGCAGAAGGTATCGAGCGCCTGTAAACGTGACTGTAGCCCCTCGTGTGACTCTGAAAGAAAGACAATTTCATCAACATATAATAGGATGTGTACTGGCATACCTCCGAGGTCTTCTCCTTGCCCTCTTGCTTACTATATATACTCTGTGATCTCATCGATGTAGAGATTGAAGAGAGTGGGTGAGAGAGGGAAACCTTGTTTAACACCAATGGTGCTAACATGGCTGTCTGATAGGCCGCCGAGGGAACGTACCTTGCCTGTGACTCGTGCATACAAAGCATGGATGGACCATAGCATGTCTGATGGTAGTTGTAACTCTTGCAGTCTCCGTAGTAGTCTGTCTCGGGGGGACCATGTCGAAGGCTTTGCAGAAGTCCACAGAGGAGCAGTAGAGTCTCTACATCCTCGCCTTCATGCTCTTGATCAGGCAGCGAAGCATGATGTGGTCGATGGTGGAGAAAGTGTGGTCAAAGCCTTCTTGGTGGGCTGCTCTGATCTCAGTTGCCTCAGCATGTGTACTAAGCTCTCCCTCTAGTATTGCCACATAGATCTTGGCTAGGATATGGCCTATCATAATAGTCCTATAGTTCCCCGGATCCATCGTATCGTCGGACTTGTGGATAGGCGTGTTGATGTATGAAACATCACAAGAAATGAATTAATGTGACACTAGAACACCTCTATGGTCACCATTAACTCATTGCCACTCCAAACTTTGAGAAATGATAGCCGAAACCAAGAACTTTACTTCTTCAGATTTTTCTAGTCACTGAAATGACATACCTTCAGTATTTTGCTAATTTCACTTAGTTTAAATATTATTTCTCCAATATCTTTTATAGGCTGAAACTAGAAGAGTAGAGCTTTCCAACAAGCTATCATATGCATGAAACGGATCTCTAGAACTCAAGTTATGGCCCTCACAAGATGACCCTGTATGACCTTCCAAAACTGGAAATTTTGCCTGTTTTAGTAAATTTCGCTGTCTAAAAATAAAAATTCGATGCCTAGCATCGACTTGCAACCAAAAGTCGATGCCGGGCATCAACTTTGAGCTTTTTCAGCCACTTTTTCAGCACTAGAATTAGCCTCTTTTACACACACATGAACAAGACCACTTTTATGTGGGAAGTCGATGCCAGACATCGACTTTATGCTGAAACTCGATGCCAGGCATCGAGTTGCTCCACAAACCTCATGTTTTAAGAAGTTCTAGCAGTTCATAACAGTCAGAGAATAAAACACGGACTTATCAACACAAATTCGATGCCAGGCATCGACTTGCTTGGAAAACTTCAACTTCTGAAGTCATTTCACACAAGACAAACTCTGGAGATGGAAGAAGAAGACTTATACACAGAAATGAATAAACTCTTTCCATAACTATGAAAACTCAGAAATGCACAGGTGCTTTCTCACGCAGAGAAGCCCGACTATTTTCAGTCATACAAAATGAGTTCTAACTCACTCTCTCATTGTCTTCCCCTCATCGCGTCAGTTGATACAAACTAACTTATATAGTTTTTCTCTATCTCATGACTTTTTAAAAAACTTCTAGAACTAAAGTGAACTAACTTTACAAGTATAATACACTTTTGAATTTGTCCCTTCACATAGGCATGTGGTTTTCTTCTAAAGCTTTGACCTTCAAATATATGTCCAATTAGTGATTGTTTCTCCAACAGCTCCCCCTTAATCACTAATTGACATTCTCTGTTTCTTCATGTCTTCTTCTTTTCTTTTACTCCTGCCATGCTTTTAAATCTGCTGGTCTTCATACCATCCAAGCTCTTTGTCATTATGTCTGCTAACTGATCTTTAGTAGAAATGTACTCCACTTCAATCTCCTTCTCCATTACCAAATGATACTGTATCTCTATGTGCTTTGTCCTTGCATGAAAAACTGGATTTGCTGCAAGATAAAGTGAACTCATATTATCTCCATGTATTGTAGGTGTACCTTGATCAATGCCCAAGCTTTTGAACAATGTCTGCATCCATATGACCTCCTTAGCTGCTTCCACAAGTCCTTTGTACTCAGCTTCAATTGATGATAATGCTACTTTATGTTGTTTCTTTGAACACCAACTTACAAGCTTATCACCAATGTATATCATGTAACCATGAGTTGATCTTTTGTCATCCTGGTTACCTGCCCAGTCTGAGTCACTATAAGCTCTGAACTTCAAATCTGATGTAAAAGGATAATATAATCCTTCCTTTATAGTTGTTGATATATTTAGGTAGTGATGTGTGTGAACACTCTAGGACCGCCGGGGCACTTTTTTCCCTCTTTAGGAGGTTTTTTTCCCCCGGCTTGTATATACGCCTATTGCCCTAATGGGCTACTTATCTTTGTACATTCTCTAGTAATACATTCAGTCTTGTGTGTTGTGCTCCAAGCTTCTTCTTCTTCCTTGTGCTGTTCGCGTGCTTCCGCAGACGTCTAACTCCAACAATTGGTATCAGAGCAGGTCGTTGCTTCTTCTAGGGCGCCGTCGACACTCCTCCGTTTGCAGTCTCAGATTCGCACAAAATTTGGTGAGCATACTCAGGGTGTTTCCGAGATCAAAACTGCTTCGCTCTGTGGTGCCGAAATCGCGATCTGAGCTCGTTTCGGCCTCCGAACGCACTATCGTAGTGCTTGTGCAGGCTATTTCGTCCTTTTGTGCCAAAGGTATATACCAGTTTCTGTTCGCCAGTTTAAGCGTCTCGAAGTCTGCTACAGGTCTAGCAGAACTCGTGTGGGCAGTTCTGTTCAACTTTTTGAGATACAGTCAATTTTCTGCATCAAGGTATTTTAGTCACCGGCCATGGCTGAAAGCAGTGATGTATTCCGTATGTTGGCTGTTGAGGATAAGTTGGATGGTACCAACTACCCATTATGGGCTTATATGATGCGACATGTACTGGTTGCAAAAGGATTGTGGAACATTGTGCAGGGTGTTGAAAGACGTCCTGTTACACCTGTAACGACAGGTACTGCAAATACAGGTATTGGAGCTGATGAAGATGGTGTCGAAGATGATATTCCGCAGATTCCTGTTCGTGCTGCTGTTTCTGTTGCACCTACTGCAGAGCAGATTCGATGGGATGGCAGAGATGCCCAGGCACATGCATTGATAGCTTTGTCTGTCAAACGTGCCATTATTCCTCACATTCGCTCTTGCAGAACAGCAAAGGATGCTTGGGATACACTTACCACTTTGTACCAGGCTAGGAATGAGGCTCGTGTTGCTTACCTCCGAAAACAGTTGGAGAGTGAGCACATGAATGAAGGTGATTCGATGGACAGTTTTCTTACAAAGATCAAAGACCTGAAGGAACAATTGATTTCTGCTGATGAGGTTATACCAGATAGCTCACTTGTGCAGACCGTTCTGAATGGCCTTCCTGATTCATATCAGAGTTTTGCCTCTACTCTTCGATTGATGATGAAAGGCAATCCGAATGCCTTGTCATTTGAGGAATTAGTCTCTGTTCTGTTGCAGGAAGATCAGTCCAGGCAGAACAGGTCCATTATGCGTGTTGCAGATCAAGCTTTCCTGGCTAGTCAGAAGGGCAAAGGAAAATGGAGCTCTTCTACTAGTAAGCAGAAATCTGCAAATGCTGCACAATCGAAGAACCAGGATAAAGATGAGAAGAAATCAGAGAAGCAGAAATTGTTCTGCAAGTACTGTAAAGGAAATGATCATATTATAAAGAACTGTCCAAAACTGGCTGCTAAAGAGGCAAAGAAGAAAGAGGCTGATGTTGCAGAGGCCTCTACACCAAAAACAGAGTCTGCAAATCTTGTGCAGGAAGAAGAATGGGCGTTTACTACTGTCTGCAGTTTTGACCCATCTTCTCATGATCAGTGCATGTCTGCAGTAGACTCAGATGTTTGGTACTTTGACAGTGGGGCGACCAAACATATTACCTCGCAGCGCAGTTTCTTCTCTTCACTCGAGCCTGCCCCTACAGGGAATACTGTCACATGCGCCAATAACTCCTCTTATCCTGTTATGGGAGTTGGTAAGATCATTTTGACTACTGCTGATGGTAGTTCTTTCACTTTGTCAGATGCTTTATTTGTGCCAGGGATCAAAAAGAACCTGTTATCAGTTTCTGCATTAGCCAAGATTGGCTTGGTTGTGAAATTCGTTGATGACAGATGTACAGTCCATGATCTCTCAAATGGCGATGTGATTATTGCTTCTGGCATTTTATGTCGTGGGCTGTATAAGCTCATAGACTATGAAAGATCTGTGAATGATTCGGCATGTGCAGTTCATGATTCTCAGGCTATGTCAGATGCAAAGCTTTGGCATGCACGCTTTGGTCACCTGAATTTTGCTAGCTTGTTACGCCTGCAGAAATCTGAAATGGTGTCCTCTTTGCCCAAACTTGAGGCACCTGGAAAACATGTTTGTGAAGGCTGTATTTTGGGCAAAATGCAGCGTTCTTCCTTTCCAAAAGATGGTTCAGTTCGGGCTATGCAGAAATTGCAGCTTGTACATAGTGATGTCTGTGGTCCTATGCAGACACCCTCTTTTGGAAATTACCTTTACTTCGTGACTTTCATTGATGATTTTTCCAGGCATGCATGGGTATATCCACTCAAAGCAAAGTCCGAAGTGTTCATGTGCTTCAAACAGTTTTTGGTTTTGGCTGAAAATCTGTCAGCATGTAAAATGGGCACCCTCCGTTCTGATCGAGGGGGGGAATATATGTCTTCAGATTTTAATGCATTTCTGGCTGAACGTGGGATAAAACACCAATGTACAGTGCCGTATACACCTCAACAGAATGGAGTTGCTGAACGAAAGAACAGGTCACTCATGGAGATGGCGAGGTGCATGGTCAAGAGTCAGGCTTTACCACATAGTTTCTGGCTTGAAGCTGTCATGTGTGCAGCATATGTACTGAACAGGTGTCCCACCAAAGCGTTGCAGTCTATCACTCCATATGAGGCTTGGCATGACCGCAAGCCATCTGTTGCTCATCTGCGTGTTTTTGGTTGTTTGGCATATGCATTAGTGCCTGAATAACATCGTAGAAAATTGGATGATAAGGCAGTAAAATGTATTTTTGTTGGGTACAGTTCTGAAAGTAAAGGCTATCGTCTGTATCATCCACAGACTAAACGCATTCTGGTTAGCCGTGATGTTGTCTTTGTGGAAGATGCTATTCAGCCATTGCTTTCATGTACTAAGGAGACATCTGTTAGCTCCAAAGACATGTATGATACTTTGATGCCTCTTTTTACAGGTGGACAGGCTAGCGCTGGTCCTAATGAGGCAACTTCTCAGCCTTTGCAGGTTTCATATGATGATGCAGATCATTCAATTTCTGATGCAGATTTACATGATGCACTTGTTGATGAGAGAGCTGATATTGAACAGGCAAAAACTATGCCAAAATGGCTGGTGCAGACTTTGCGTGACAGCAAATTAGATGCACCTTTGTCATATCGTACTCGTTCAGGCTCTCATAGTACCTCCTTTGCATCAGATTGCTATGCTATGGCTGCATCTAGTCTCTGTGATGAGAATGAGCCTGTTTCTTTTGATGAAGCACAAAATTCAGAAAATTGGATGGCTACTATGCAATCTGAATATGATGCTATAATGAAGAATGGTACATGGTCTTTATGTGACTTGCCTCCTAGCAAGAAGGCCATTGGCACTAAGTGGGTATACAAGCTGAAGCGTAAACCTGATGGTACAGTTGACAGGTATAAGGGTAGGCTTGTTGCAAAGGGTTATGCGCAGGAAAGAGGCATTGATTTTGATGAGACCTTTGCACCTACATGCCGTATGACTACTGTTCGGAGCATTTGTGCACTTGCAGCCCATCATGGTTGGAATGTACATCAGTTGGACATTAAAACATCATTTCTGAATGGTGACTTGCATGAAGAAGTGTATGTTTTTCAGCCCCGTGGCTTTGTGCAGAAAGGGCATGAAAACCAGGTGTGCAGGTTAAAGAAGGCGTTATATGGTTTAAAGGAAGCACCACGTGCTTGGTATGAGAAAATACATGCCTATCTGATTGCACATGGTTTTGAGAACAGTCCAACTGAAAGCACCTTATATGTTAAGCGTGCTAATGATGTGCTTCTGATCATTGTTGTCTATGTAGACGACATGCTGCTCACTGGTCCTCTTGAGAAGCATATTGCTGATTTCAAGGCTGATTTGCATGCCTCATTTGAGATGTCTGATTTGGGGCATTTGCATCACTATTTGGGCATTCAGTTTATGCAAGTTGATGGTGGAATGGCTTTGTGTCAAACGAAATATATTGACACATTATTGCAGCGTTTTGGCCTTGAAGACTGTAAGCCTATTGCCACTCCTATGGAGACAGGTTTACGATTGAGTCTTCATGATGCTGGAGATGCATTTGATGCTGTTCTCTATCAGCAGGCTGTTGGATGCTTGATTTACTTATGCATTACTCGGCCAGATATTCAGTTTGCTGTCTCACAGATGAGCAGGTTTATGCATTGCCCAGGAGTCACGCATTGGAAAGCGGTTAAGCGCATCTTTCGCTACTTGAGTGGTACTCGGCTACTTGGGTTGTTTTATCCCAAGGGGGGATCACTACCGCCAGATTTGCATGCTTTTTCTGACTCAGATTGGGCTGGTTGCTATGACACTCGTGTGTCCACCAGTGGTTTTTGCTTCATGCTTGGTAGCTCATGTATATCTTGGTTGAGCAAGAAGCAGCCTACTGTGGCCACTTCCAGTTGTGAGGCTGAGTATAGGGCAGCTTTCACAACGACTGTTGAGTGTGTGTGGCTCAGACGCCTTATGGCTGATTTGGGTGTTGGCCAGTCTTCTGCCACCACCATCTTCACTGACAGTCAGAGCGCATTGGCAGTTGCGAGGAACCCTGTGTTCCATGCTCGCACTAAGCACATTGAGGTGCATTATCACTATGTCAGGGAGAGGTTCTCTGCTGGGGAGATCAGCTTGGCATATGTGCCCACGCAGGAGAACATTGCAGACCTTTTCACGAAGGCTCTGCCTAGGGAGAAGTTTGAAGCTTTCCGCAAAGCTTTGGGCTTACTTCCTTTTGTGGAGTGATTTCCACATAGCTCGGCACTTCCTTATACATGAGTGCCAGCTCCTTGTTCACCGCATCACTCCCAGGGGGGATTTGTTGATATATTTAGGTAGTGATGTGTGTGAACACTCTAGGACCGCCGGGGCACTTTTTTCCCTCTTTAGGAGGTTTTTTTCCCCCGGCTTGTATATACGCCTATTGCCCTAATGGGCTACTTATCTTTGTACATTCTCTAGTAATACATTCAGTCTTGTGTGTTGTGCTCCAAGCTTCTTCTTCTTCCTTGTGCTGTTCGCGTGCTTCCGCAGACGTCTAACTCCAACAATAGTTCCTTTGATATATCTGAGAACTCTTTGACCTGCAATCCAATGTGGGTCCTTTGGACAATGCATGAACTGTGATAAAACTCCCACTGCATAACTAAGATCAGGTCTTGTTAGTGAGCATAAATCAAACTACCCACAAGAGATTGATACTTCCTCATATCTTTGTATTCTGCACCATCATATTTACTGAGCTTGTGATTAACTTCAAGTGGAGTTGAAGCTTCTCTGCAATTTTCCATATCAAACTTCTTCAATAGATTCAGAAGATGCCTTTCTTGTGAATCATATATGCCATGATCTGTATAAGTGACTTCCATTCCAAGAAAGTATGACAACTTTCCTAGATCACTGATCTTGAACTCTTTCTCAAGTAATCTCCTTTACCTCCTTAATTCCTTCATCTGAAGTACCTGTGATTATAATGTCATCTACATAAATACAAATGTAGATTGTACCTTCCTCTGTTCTTTTGATGAGTAGACTTGGATGTGCTTTTGAACTTTGATATCCAAGATCATTGAGATACTTCACCAGTCTATAGTTCCATGCTCTTGGAGCTTGCTTCAACCCATAGAGTGCTCTTCTCAACCTGCAAACAAAATTTGGATACCTGGAATCTATAAACCCTTGAGGTTGTTCCATGTATACCTCATCTGATATGTATCCATTCAAGAATGCATTCTTTATATCTAGTTGACTCAAAGTCCATCCTTTTGAAGCTGCAATAACAATAATTGTCCTTATAGTTGACATCTTAGCTACAGGACTGAATGTCTCATCATAATATATGCCATAGGTTTGGGCATAGCCTTTCACTACCAATCTAGCTTTGTATCTGGCTATACTTCCATCTGCAAGCTTCTTCACTTTATAAACCCATTTATTTCCAATTACTTTCTTACCATTTGGTTTAGGAACAAGTTACCATGTTTGTTTTCCTCTAATGCATTGAATTCTTCCTTCATGGCTTCTTCCCATTGCTTCTTACCTTTTGCTTCATCATAGTTTTGAGGTTCTTCATCATCTTTGACCATGTAAGCATAATTCTTCTGAGTTATGTAAGAAGTATCATAAGAATACCTTTCTGGTTGTCTTCTAGTCCTGCTTGACCTTCTTGGTTCACATTCTTCATAAGTGTCTGGATACACCTCTTCATCAAATATAGGAGCTTCTTCATTCCTTCTTGTTAATCCATTTCTGGATGTACTTGCTTGCATATAGTCTTCATCTCTATTCACCCGCACAATTGATTTTCCTTTCTCACATCTTCTTACCTCTTCTTCAAATTCTTCAGTTGTATGACTTTGATCTGCATACCAACTTTTCTGTTCATCAAATGTAACATCTCTAGAAACAAGAAATTGTTTGGTTAGAGGATTCCACAACCTGTAACCCATCTGCTTTTCATCATAACCAATGAACACATATTTTTCTGCCTTTGGTTCAAGTTTATGTCTAAGTTGTGATGGCACATAAGCATATGCAATTGATCCAAACACTCTACAATGATCTAGTGTTGGTTTCTTACCCCACCAAGCTTCATATGGAGTCATTCCATTTAGAGCTGCACATGGTAATCTATTCACAAGATATGTAGCTGTATTCACAGTCTCTACCCAAAGATAATTTGGACAATTCTTCTCCTTCAGCATAGCTCTAGCAAACTCAACCAAAGTCCTGTTCCTTCTTTTTGCTACACCATTTTGTTGTGGTGTATACCTGCAGGTTATTTCCCTCTTAATACCTGCATTCCAAAGATAATCATTGAACTCTTGGGAGAAGTATTCTCCCCCTCCATCAGAACTCAGTCTCTTAAGCTTTTGACCTGTGACTCTCTCTGCATATGCATGAAAATGCTTGAAAGCTCCAAACACTTCTGATCTTTCCTTCAAAACATACAAAGTTATCCATCTTGTAGCATCATCAATGAAAAGAACGTAATACCTTGAGCCACTGATAGATCCTTCTTTTGTTGGTCCCCATACATCTGTATGAATGAGCTCAAGTACTCCATCATGTTTAAATCCTTTCTTCTGAAATGATAACCTGTGTGCTTTTCCCATTTGGCATGCTTCACATTTATAAACCATATGTTGACTTTGCACATTTGGTAATCCTAGTACAGACTGATTAGCAACCATAGCTTTAATTCCTCTTTCATTGAAATGTCCTAATCTCTTATTCCAGAGATCAAGTTTTGTAATCACTCCTTCACCATGTGTGAGCAAAGCTTGACCAATGTTCCCTTGTACTCTTAAAGTAAAGCGTCTACCTTCTTTCTTACCAGAGACAATCTGATTATATCCATTCTCTGGATCTTCAACAAATACTCCTTCATTTGTAAACCTGACTTGAAAACCTTTTTCAACTATCTGTCCCACACTAATCAAGTTTTTAGGTATTGTAGGAACATACAAAACATTGGTTAGCAAATCTGCTCCACTCTTGCATTTCACTTTTCCAATTGAATGTACACTATGTCTTGTATTATCACCTGTTTGAACTGTGTGACTAGAAATGCCTTTTTCCAATTTTGACATCAATTCTATGTTTCCTAACAAATGATTAGAACATCCAGAGTCAATGTAAAATACCTTTAGATCTTCTTTATCTGATGTGCTGATTGAATTCATCATCAATGATGTATGACTTTCATTCTGTGTGTCATTTGCATAGTTGTAGTAGGTGGTGTTGTAGGATTGATTTTGTCCCCAACTTCTTCCTCCACCTCTACCATAGCCTCGTCTTTGATTTTGTCTACCTCTTTGAAAATTACTTTGATATCTTCCACCTCGACCTCTGCTATTGTTGTTTTGATTCTGGTTTGATCCTTGTTGGTTGTGCCAACAGTCATGAGCCAAATGATTACTCAATCCACAAATCCAGCAAGCCTTCTTGTTGTTATTTTGATTACCTCTTCCTCTTCCAAAACCTCTTGGTCTTCCTCTGCCAGTGCCTTTACCTCTTGCATAATAAACTTGAGAACTTGACTACTCTTCATCCTTTGCTTTAACTTTATCTCCTTTCTTCTTATTCTTCATGTACATTGCAGAACTTTGTCCTTTATCTCCATCTCCCTTCAAGTCTTGCTCATGTGTGAGCATCAAACCAAGTAATTGATTCAAATCTAGAACATAATGATTTAATGAAAGTTCAGTTGATAAGACAAAAGGTTTGCACCTTTCATCTCCTCTCAAACCTGCAAGTAGTTGAGCAATCAATCTGTGATCTTCAACATCTTCATCTATGGATCCAAGACTATCTGCTAGATCCTTCATCTTAGTGACATAATCACTAATACTTTGACTTGGCTTCTTCTTGAATGTTGTAAACTCTGACCATAGACTTGCTTTCCGTGCTTTAGTAGTGCTTTGGAAATGATACTCCAATGCATTCCATATATCTTCAGATGATTCCAATCCTCTGATGTATAGTAGCAAATGATCAGAGATTGTATTGTAAATGTAGGCTTTTGCACTTGCATCCTTCTTCTGCCAATGCTTTAAAGCATCAAGTTCCTCTTTCTTTGGTCGGCTTTCATCTTCAAATACTGGCTTCTCTTCCTCACCTGTAACATATATCATGAGATCCTTACTCATAAGTAAGGCTTCCATTCTCATTATCCATGCGGGGTAATTATCTCTATCCAGTTTGTCAATGGAGATATGATCTGCCATACTCCTTTACTTCTGCTACAACCTGTGAGCTTAAAGGATAAAGGATAATACCTTTTGGAGTTCTTTGTGTATGCGGATACTTTTGAAGTAACCTTTTGATGCCTTGTGTCTTCAAATGCTTCACCTTTCAAACTTTAATGAAAAACTTCTCATACCTTTGCCGCCTTTTGCTCTTTAGGACCTTTCTGCTCTGATACCACTTGTTGATGTATAAAACATCACAAGAAATGAATTAATGTGACACTAGAACACCTCTATGGTCACCATTAACTCATTGCCACTCCAAACTTTGAGAAATGATAGCCGAAACCAAGAACTTTACTTCTTCAAATTTTTCTAGTCATTGAAATGACATACCTTCAGTATTTTGCTAATTTCACTTAGCTCAAATATTATTTCTCCAAGATCTTTTATAGGCTGAAACTAGAAGAGTAGAGCTTTCCAACAAGCTATGATATCCATGAAACAGATCTCTAGAACTCAAGTTATGGCCCTCACAAGATGACCCTATATGACCTTCCAAAATTGGAAATTTTGCCTGTTTTAGTAAATTTCGTTGTCTAAAAATAAAAATTCGATGCCTAGCATCGACTTGCAACCAAAAGTCGATGCTGGGCATCGACTTTGAACTTTTTCAGCCACTTTTTCAGCACCAAAATTAGCCTCTTTTACACACACATGAACAAGACCACTTTTGTGTGGGAAGTCGATGCCAGGCATCGAGTTGCTCCACAAACCTCATGTTTTAAGAAGTTCTAGCAGTTCATAACAGTCAGAGAATAAAACACGGACTTATCAAAACAAATTGGATGCCAGGCATCGACTTGCTTGGAAAACTTCAACTTCTGAAGCCATTTCATACAAGACAAACTCTGGAGATGGAAGAAGAAGACTTATACGCAGAAATTAATAAAATCTTTCCATAACTATGAAAACTCAGAAATGCACAGGTGCTTTCTCACGCAGAGAAGCCCGACTATTTTCAGTCATACAAAATGACTTCTAACTCACTCTCTCATTGTCTTCCCCTCATCGCGTCAGTTGATACAAACTAACTTATATAGTTTTTCTCTATCTTGTGACTTTTTTAAAAACTTCTAGAACTAAAGTGACCTAACTTTACAAGTATAATACACTTGTGAATTTGTCCCTTCACATAGGCATGTGGTTTTCTTCTAAAGCTTTGACCTTCAAATATATGTCCAATTAGTGATTGTTTCTCCAACAAGGCGCAATGGTGTGCATAGTCCACGAGTCAGGTAACCCCTCAACCAAAGCACGGTTGAAGAGTTGGGTGATCAGGTGGGAAACTACATCGACTGCGTATATAAGGTGCTTGCCCTATAGTCCCATGTGTTCTGCTCAACTACCATGCTACAGCTTGTGGATTGCCTGTCATACCATGTCTGCTTTGAAGAGGGTACATATCACTGGGTGCGATTGTTGAAAATCAAGTCTCAATCATGCAAAAAGGCTCAACCACGAGTTTTGCAAGTGGACCAATAAAAAAGGAGGACCAAAGTCGTGGAATAAAGTTAAAAGCTCCACCAAACTCAATCAAATTCAAATCTCATCAAATCAGCCACCAAAAAGTGCACCTAAATTGATTGGTGGGTGGTTAGCTAGATAGTGGTTGTACTCTTCATCAACCAAGGCAAGGAAGATTCAGCTCAAGAATGAGCTGAATAATCTTAGGAAATCACCAAGTACTAACATAAATGAGTACATTTTGAAGGTTAAGGAACTTGCAGATGCTTTAGGCTCAATTGGGAGCCCAATCCAATATGATGATCTTGTTGCACACACTCTCAATGGCTTGAGAGAGGATGAAAGGTGGAAAGCATTCACCACATGAGTTTATGTGAGGGATTGCCTACCAGAATTTGATCAATTCGTCACATTGATGGTGACCAAGGAGATGAACCAAGGAGGTTCACAATCAAAGGGAAGCCAAGCCCAAGTTTTCTATGCAGATAGAGGCAAAGGCAAAAGAGGTGGACAAAACTCCCAAGGCAGAGGGAGAGGAAGGTCAAGCTCAAGCTCAAGCAACCAAGAAGGCTCCAACCAAAGCTATGGATCAAGAGGAAGAGGAAGGAGTAGAGGAAGAGGAGGAAGATCACATGGAAGAGAAGCATCCAATGGAGAATGCTACATTTGTGGAAAATCGGGCCATTATGCAAGAGATTGTTGGTCCAAAGGAGGAGGCAATCAAGGATACAAAAGGAACCAAGGTAATTATGCTAGTACTTTAACAAATCCAGAAAATGAGAACTTGCTTATGATGTATGGTTCAAGTGAAAGAGTCAATTCAGATTTTACATGGTACATTGATAGTGGTTGTAGCAACCATATGAGTTGTAATAAAGATGTTTTCTTTAATGTACATTCACCCATCACTCGAGGACATGTAGAGACAGGGGATGAAACTGAGCACAAGATTACACATGTGGGAGATGTTGCATTGAATGGATCTCAAAGCTCCAAGGTGTTGAAGGATGTGTTGCATGTGCCAACCATCACAAAGAACTTGGTTTCGGTAGGTCAAATGGTTGAAAGAGGTTATGAGGTGAGGTTCAATGAGCAAGGATGGTTTGTTGAAGACCCCATGCTGGACTACAAGCTCATAGCAAAAGGAAAGAAGCAAGGAAGACTCTTCACCATGGAGGTAAAGCCATCAACCCCTCACACTGTCTACTTGTCAATGGGAAATAAATAGATTGCAGAAATCGACTTATGGCATAAAAGAATTGGGCACATAAACTTACAAAGGATGAAGGACATGCAAAGGGAGGGCTTGATGAGTGGTCTACCTGATCTTACATCTCAGAATATGCAACATTTGTGCCATGCTTGACAATTAGGAAAACAAAGCAGATTGCCATTCAAGAAGGGAGCACATGTGAGCAATGAAGTGTTGAATCTCATACACACAGATGTATGGGGACCTACAAGGGAGCCATCCATTCGAGGTAATAGATATTTTGTCACATTTATAGATGATCATTCAAGGTTTGTTTGGATGTATTGCATGAAGTCAAAGTCAGAGGTGTTTTACCACTTCAAGAGGTTCAAAAACCTAGTGGAAAAGGAAACAGGGAAGTATATAAAGACTCTCAGATCAGATGGAGGGGGAGAGTATTTTCCAAATGAATTTTCAGATTTTCTACATGACCATGGTATCAAAAGGCAATTCACTTGCAGGTATACACCTCAACAAAATGGGGTGGCAGAAAGGAAGAATAGATACATAGCAGAAGTGGCTAGATCTTTGTTAAATGAAATGAATGTTCTTAACTCTTATTGGGCTGATGCAACAAATACATCCATATACATTATGAATAGGTGTCCAACCTCAGGAGTACATGGAGTTACACCTTATGAAGCTTGGTGTGGTAAGAAACCCAATCTTTCACATCTCAAAGTATTTGGTTGTGTCAGTTCACATACCTCAAGAATTGAGACAAAAGTTAGACCCGAAGGCGGATAGGTGTATATTTCTCGGATATTCTTCAGAGCAAAAGGGTTTTAGATGCTATAACCCTTGCACTAAAGAGCTTAAGGTATCTAGGGATGTAATATTTGATGAGTTGCTGCCTTGGTATGGTAGCAAAGATGTGTTACAGGTTGACGATGCATATGAAGCTGAGAAGAAGTTCAAAGAGCAACAACAAAGCATGGAGATAAGTGGTCCAACCACTTCAAGCACACCATCAGAGGAGAGTAGTACATCAGCTTGGCATAGAAGGACAAGGAATGAAGATCATTCAAGTGAAGGAAGTAGCAAAGGAAAGGAGAAGGAAAATGACGAAGACCATCGATGGGTAGACATGGAATCTACAAGTGATGAAGATATGGAAAAATTAGAAACTCCAGGATTTAAAGCATCTAAACCAAGGAGGAGGAGACTCCTACCATTTAATGGTGAGGTAAGGTCATCCAATAGGGTTAAATACCCTGTTCAAAGATTAACTTATGCTTCATTCATTGCAAGACACTATGCCTACATGAGTCAAGTTATAGCTTGTCAAGAACCTAACTTTTTTGAAGAAGCAAATAAGCATAGGGAATGGATTGAAGCCATGGAGGAGGAAGTCAAAGCACTTGAAGAAAATGATACTTGGTCACTGGTGCCAAGAACAAAGGACATGAAAGTCATTGGCAACAAATGGGTGTACAAGGTAAAGAGGCATGCAGATGGGAGCATCTCTAGGTATAAAGCAAGTCTGGTTGCCAAAGGTTTTGCTCAAACCTATGGCATAGACTTTGAGGAAACATTCACCCCGGTAGCTAAGATGTCCACCATCAGAAGTTTGATTGAAATTTTAGCCTCAAAAGGTTGGAAGATGTACCAGTTGGATGTGAAGAATGCTTTCCTAAAATGGAGAGCTTGAAGAGGTAGTCTTCATGGACCAGCCCCAAGGCTTTGAAGATGAGAGGTTTCCACATCATGTATGCAGGCTAAAGAAGGCTATTTATGGACAAGTAAGCCCCAAGAGCTTGGAACCAAAGACTTGCGGACTACTTAGTAAAATGTGGATACAATTAGAGTCATGCAGACCCATCACTCTTTGTAAAGAAGGAAGGTAGCAAAATTGTTTTCATTTGTATATATGTTGATGATTTGATCATTACACGGGATGATGAAGCCAACATCAAGGACATAAAGAGGAAGCTTGGATGTGAATTTAAAATCTCACATTTAGGGATTTTAAGGTACTTCCTTGGGATTGAAGTACTATATAAAGAGGAAGGTATATACTTGATGCAAAGGAAATACATTCTTGATCTTTTGAAGAAGTTTGGCTTGTGTGACTGCAAGCCCATTTCAAATCCATTAGAAGTAAATTTGATGATGGATTAAATGTACAAGCTTATTGTGATGCTGATTGGGCAGGTTCCAAAGATGACAGGAGGAGCACTAGTGGAAATGTTATCATGCTAGGGAAGAAGAACATCTCATGGATGTCAAAGAAACAACCAACCGTGGCTCTTTCATCGACCGAAGATGAGTATAGAGGCTTAGCACAAGTCTCATGTGAGCTTATGTGGCTCAAGAAGTTGTTTGTTGATCTTGATTTGCAGGTTAAGCAAGTACCTATTTTTTGTGACAACATAAGTAGCATATGCTTGGCTCAAAATCCGGTGTTCCATGCAAGGTAAGCATATAGAAGTGCATTACCACTTTATTCGAGAGAAGATCATGTCAAAGGATGTCAAGGTGGAGCATGTAAATACAAAGGACCAATATGCAGATATGTTTACCAAAGCATTGGATGGAGTAAAGCTACAACACTTCAAGGCATGCATTGGAATGAAGGACCTAGGCATTGAGACTTGAGGGGGAGTGTTGAAAATCAAGTCTCAATCATGCAAAAAGGCTCAACCATGAGTTTTGCAAGTGGACCAATAAAAAATGAGGACCCAAAGTCGTGGAATAAAGTTAGAAGCTCCACCAAACTCAATCAAATTCAAATCTCATCAAATCAACCACCAAAAAGTGCACCTAAACTGATTGGTGGATGGTTAGCTAGATTGTGGGAAAAGTAAAAGTCTATATAAGCATCATCCCACCTTTTTCCTTGATTTTTATGCATCAAGAGTTTCCCACTTAGTTTAGTGAACTCATAAACTCCAACAAGCAGCCCCCTTGCTTGCTTACCTCATTTTCTAATGATTTTGCTCCTCTCTATCTAGAGGTGTAGTTAGGCTTTTCCAAATCTGATTGTACCAGATTGCAGAGCATTGTTTGCTCTCTCATTGTACTCATTTTCATTGATTTCAAGCTTCATTTGTTCTATCATATTGTGCCCTGAACTTTGCCAAAGTTTCAAGTTATTTGGCTGAGTGAGTTGTGAGAAATTGCCAACTTTGTGAAGGTATATCTCTGCACATAGGCAGAGAGTGTTGCAAACAGGTAGCCTGTTTTGTAGAGGGTGGTTCTCCCAGCTGGAATATCCATTTGGGATGATTTAAATCTTGTTGGGTAGCTCTTATAGTCTACTACAAGTTTGCAAAATTTCATTTTAAGTCTCTGTAGTGCTCCAGAGAAAAGATCAGAGCAGTGAGCATATATCATTGCTTGTGGACCTAGTGGAGGGAAGCCATCTTCCATTTTTGCATTGGGGTGTTAGAATCATCCCCCATCAGCGATGTGGGAGGCATCGACAATGGGGGATGTCCTGGGATATCGTTTTACCTCCGAGCATAGGTATGCCAAGTCTGAGGATTTGCTATGGGTGTAGGTGGGCGTGGATCATGTAGGGCCCTCCATGTGGTGGCATGTGGGTGGTGTATGGGAAGCTAAGGGTAGCGAATGTGTGGAGGATCGGGGAAAAGTGGGTGGTGAGGGCGTCCAATGGGGCAGAGGGATCAAGGGAGTAGATGCACTCTCAAACATGTGAGTTGTAGATGTGTGCTAGCTCGTGTCTAAAGTGGATGGTGGTGTGGGCATGTGGTGGCCTGGCAGTGGGGTGGGGTATGCATGGTGAGCCGTGTATGGAGAGGGTGAGGTATGTGTGATCAACTCCAATTGGCATGGGTGGGATGGTGAATGAGGTGATGAGAAGTGTCGCCTGGAGGGGTCCAATAACATAGTCTACCACACTACCTCCTTTCGGTGTCGTAGGTGGGATGCAAGTGAGGCCACCCGAGGTGGGCCATGTTGCAATCCCATTATAGATAATGAGACGGTGTGCTACTCCCATCTAGAGTAGGTTTCAGTCGTATGAGGTGGGTGTGGCAGTGTCGGCCATATGAGATATATATATATATATATATATATATATATATATATATATATATATATATATATATATATATATATATATATATATATATATATATATATATATATATATATATATATAGATAGATAGATAGAGAGAGAGAGAGATAAAAAGATAGATAGATAGATAGATAGATAGAGAGAGAGAGAGAGAGAGAGAGAGAGAGAGAGAGAGAGAGAGAGAGAGAGAGAGAGAGAGAGAGAGAGAGAGAGAGAGAGAGAGAGAGAGAGAGAGAGAGAGAGAGAGGAGGGAGGGAGGGAGGGAGGGAGGGAGGGAGGGAGGGAGGGAGGGAGGGAGGGAGGGAGGGAGGGAGGGAGGGAGGGAGGGAGGGAGGGAGGGAGGGAGGGAGGGAGGGAGGGAGGGAGGGAGGGAGGGAGGGAGGGAGGGAGGGAGGGAGGGAGGGAGGGAGGGAGGGAGGGAGGGAGGGAGGGAGGGAGGGAGGGAGGGAGGGAGGGAGGGAGGGAGGGAGGGAGGGAGGGAGGGAGGGAGGGAGGGAGGGAGGGAGGGAGGGAGGGAGGAGAGAGAGAGAGAGAGAGAGAGAGAGAGAGAGAGAGAGAGAGAGAGACTCCCAAAGTACATGTATAGCACCATCCATATGATGGTTGAAGTGAGAAAGAAATTCGTTTCAAGCATAGAGGAAGCTCGGTGATCCAATAGCTCCTCCTCAAGCTAAAGTATGCTTGAGTCTTCATTCTCTCATAGGTTAAATACCTACCGCATATTTAAATCTATATAGATTTATCCCATCAAGTGCCTTTGTCACCATGATTGCTATTTGCTTCTCAGTAGGAACAAATTATAAGTCAATTTCCTTTGCCATAAGGTTCTCTCTAACAAAGTGGTATTGGACTTCTATGTGCTTTTTCCTTGCATGGAAAATTGGATTTGTAGCTAGATACATGGAACTTACATTATCTCCAAGTATGTGAGGCTTGGAACTTACAAGTCCCAAATCTGAGTACAACTCGTTGAGCCATATTGCTTCTTGAGTTGCAATAGTTAGATCTCTATACTCTACTAGAGTTGAACATAAAGCAATTGTTGGTTTCTTCTTGGAACTCGAAGAAACCAATTTTGAACCTAGAAATGTTTAGTATCTGTGCTTCTTCTATCATCCTTTGCTCCTACCCAATTTGCATTTGAATAGATTTTGATATCCAAATTTGAAGAGTAAGGATAGAAGATACCTTCATTAAGTGTTCCTTTGAGGTACTTGAGTACTCTTTTTGCAACATCAATGTGTGGTCTTCTAGATGAGTGCATTAACTAGCTAAGCACTCCCACACTATAGAATATATCTAGTTTTGTGTGACTAGCATATATCAAGCTATCGAGTAAACTTTGATACTCTTTAGAATAATCAATTTGCTCACCTTCATAAACACTTAGTTTATGATTCATTTCCAAAGGTGTACCTGCAAGATTGGTGTTATCCATTCTGAACTTGAGAAGTAGATCTTGAAGTATCTTCTTTGAGTTAGATACACCCCTTCATTTGTATAAATCGTTTGCATACTTAGGAAATATGTGAGCTAAACTTATCGGGCACGATATGGAACATTTTACATGGTTGTGTAGTACTTTACAGTGCAAAAATTACCTCTTGTAGCATCAAATGCATGAACTCCAAGGTGATGTGGCTTCTCGCACTGAAGATTCATACCAACTAGCAGAGCATATATATCAAGAGTTGAAGCAGACTCAATATTTCAAAAGCTTTTTTGAAGAAGTTTTCAAAGAGAAAGAGTTCATAGACAAGAAGGCCAACAACCTACAGGAGGTCAACATGCATCATCTTGAGCAAATTCAAGACCTAGAGCATGAGATGATGGTACAAAAAGCCTCCATGAGGTAGATGTTAAACTTCATTAAGCAATGTAGGATAAAGAGCTGCTGCACCAGATAGTTGAAGCCTTGCAAGAGACAAATATCAGACTTTCTACAAAGATCTCACAATTGAACGTTGTGGTATCAATTCATCATATCAAACTCCAAACTCTACAATAATAGCTAGAGCAAGTAGAAGCACAAAAGCACGAGCCTTATAGTAAGCCCAAGATGAGCACTGATGTCATAAGAATATTTTAAAACAAGATTTTTTTTACAAGATGAATTCAACCTCCATCTTGTTGAAGCCCAAATTCAAGCTATGGGTTCCACTACCGCCTCAATGAGCAAAGATTCTAAAGGTGCTGTTTTGTTAGACCCACATGAAGCACAAAAGTTGTTAAAACACAATGGTTCACAAGATTCAATAGACTTTTAAAGAATCCAAATATTCTTTCATCACTAAAATTCATTCCCCATCTGACAATGAGCAGGTCGACGAAGAAGAATAAGTATCATATTTTTGGGTTCAAGTTCTTGGGCATGCCAGTTTAGGCCATTGGGGACAACATTTTGTGATTTTAGTGTTCACGGTTTTTGGCCTATATGTAAATTTGGAAAACAATCCAGGAAGGAATATATGATTTAACCTTTCAATTGATAATGAAATAGTTTTTCAGGCCTACTATGCAAGACAAATGACTTGGCTTTGCCAAATTGTTAGCCAATGGTGCTACAAACACATAATTCTATGTATACTCTAATTGTTGATATCTCTGTCTAGCCTGTTTGGTAATAAGTTTTTATATTGAGAATAATCATAATCTGGTGTTTAAGTATCTGTGTTATTAAGGATTCTATGTAAGGAAAGTGCAATGCAGATTTAGATGAGTAGTATTGAAGATCTATAGAGTTGTAGAGTTATTTGTTACAGTAATCAAATTTCCATAATCTAGAAGTATAGGGAAGTGGAGAAACTAAGAGACGAGAAACTAAGAGACTTTGAGAAATCTAAGTTATCCCACCCCAAGACCTTTTCTTAACTGAAATGGAGGGAGGAGAGCTTAACAATATTAAGGAGAAACAACCATGCTTTGGTACCTTGGACAAGCAAAAAAAATGTTAGTGCATTTAAATGGGTATTTAATGTATACTTATCATGCTCTTCCTCTTGCACATAATAAGCTAAGATTCCTTGATCACTATGAAACTAAATAATTTTTGCAAGTATACATTATTTTTGTGATTTAACTACTTCTTCCTCTTTAGTCATGAACAATAGATTCTTGGGTCCGAGTGTGAGAATAGGCACTACTTGTTTATCCAAGTCTAGAAATACTTCAAGTTTGAACATGTATGCATCAGGAAGTTTACCTAACACTCCTTCTGGGGATTCTTCAGTAGTAACTCATGAAAGGTGATCTACCTGAATGTGAGTCTTACCTTTCCTTACCATTACTTCAAAATCATACTCCATTAGTAAGAGAAACCATCTTACTAACCTGCTTGTGTTACAAGGTTTGTTCACCAAGTATAGTAAGGCCTAATGGTATGTAAAAAAAAAGAAAAACTTATTTGCAAGCAAATAATGTCTAAATTTCTTGAGCACATAAATCATGCCTAACCCTTCTCTCTCAGTAGTCGTGTAATTCCTCTCTGCTTCATTCAATTGCCTACTTGTGTATGCTATGGGAAGTTCAATGCTTCCTTCAGCTATCAATTGTGCTAGCACACATCCAATGGCAAAATTGGAAGCATCCACATGAACATGGAATGACTTGATTCTAATTCGACATTGTCAAAATAGGGGTTGAGCACAATTGTCACTTCAATTCATTAAAAGATGTCTCACATTCTTCATTCCACTTGAAGTTTGCCAAAAGGTTGTATAGAGGCTTTGCAATGATTGCATACATGTGGATAAAACATTGGTAGTATCCACAATGACCCATAAAAGCTTGTATTACCTTGACCATCCTAGGCCTTTATCACTCTCACCTTATCTTCATCCATCAATTTGTTGTTCTTTGACATAATAGGACCTAAAATTTTCCTAAAATATTTCCCTAGGTTCAAGCACATGTGATATTCTCTACACTTGTCAAAAATATGTTTGAGCTCTAGGATGAGAATTTTTCTTTTGTGATAATGCATGCACAAATCATCCACATAGACTTCTAAGCTCTTCCTCAAGAATTCCTTAAACAAATGACACATCAACCGTTGAAATGTAGCTAGTGCATTAGTGAGCCCCAATGGCATCATGCAAAATGTGAAGATTCCCCATTTGGTGGAAAAATCTATCTTGTGTTGATGCTTTAGGGCTATGGCTACTTGATTGTAAACCCAAAATCCATCAAGGAAGATGTAAAATTCCTTGCCTATAACTCGTTCCAATAGGTTCTCTGTCGTAGGAAGCAGATAACTGTCTTGTATGGTGGTGGCATTAACTTTCTTGAAGTTTATGCACAAACACAACTTTCTATTCTTTTTGGTCATAAACACAATGGGCATACCTATTTTGTATGCTCGATATCATAGATAAATCGATCTTCTATCAATCAATCTATCTGTTCTTTTATCTTTGCTGCATAATTTTTATTGTACATGTAAGGCTTCTGCTCTGTTGGCATGGCTTCTAAGGTCATTGGGATCCTATGGGATCATATGCTTGGATCCACGCCCTTCAAGTCCTTGTAATTCCAAGTGAAAACATTTCTATATTCTCTTAATAGATTGATAACCTCTTGGTCTTCTTTGTTGCTTGGATTGTGTCCTATGTATGTGCACCTCTCTTCTCTTTCCTCAACCATCACCACAATCTTCTTAATTTTCTCTTAGTTATCATATGCTTCTCTCATGAGGGCTTCTCTTCTTGGAGTTCTTACCATGATTTTCCTATTTTCTATCTCATACGTCTTGCAATTTTTCGATACTTCAAACATGGATTCTTCTTCCTCTTCTTGGGTGGGGAGTTATTCCTTTATTCTTTTTTTTTTGTTTTCATATCTACTTGAGTAGCTAACATCACATCGTGCTTTCACTCTTTTTGTCATTGAATTTTAGCATCTAACAAGTATAGGTACTATTCCTCTAAAGCACAAAAAGGCTCCTTAATGATGGCTTCTGAGTCCTCCTCACTTGGTTCTTCTAGTACATCTATACCAGGATCACATTCCTCAATGATAGGTTCAAACATGATGGGTTCCACTATGAATACCAAAATATCGTAGCCATCTTTGTCACAATGGGGGGTCCATTGTTCTTCATTCATGTTGCAGAGAAAAGACGCACAAAAGAGGAGCCCCAAAAATTTTCAAATTATGAGCATAATTTTTCTTCTTCAAAATCCTATGAAATTCACTTGAAGCCATGTAAATGCACTAGAGGAGTCCTCTAGATGCATAAGCCCAAATCATTGTAACATAACTCTTGTAAAATAGTAGGAAATTAGAGTTAGTCAATAAAGTTCCGGTCTCTTGTGTGAAAGGACCATTTTTAGGGCACATGTATATAAGTCACTTTGTGACTAAGAACTTTTTGCCATTGTGAGAATTGAAGAAAAATTTCGAATTTGCTTCTTTCCTACTAATTTGCTCCTTCCCCATGATCTCTTTTGTGTGTGTGTAATGCTTGAAATCTATGTGTAGGATTGTTGTCTATCCCTTCCCATCACTTTTGAGCTGCTGTAGTGTGTGTGAGAGCCATCACGAGTTGAGAAGCGAGTGTTGGTGTTTCCTACCATTCACTATTTTGCTCATAACTTGAAAATAGTTTTTTAGATTCGACTAGAAATACCACGAGTAGATGCGTCTCGTCGAGAGCTTCGAAAGAACCTGATATTGACCATATTCGGAGTTTGGAGCTGAGAGAAAAGTTCAATGTTGTGCTTACTACTGTAAATGGTATCGTGGCATGTATTTTTAGAGGATTATTGAGTTGGATAGGTAGCTGAGGCTTTTCACATGCATTGTAGCTTAGATACTTCACTTACCATCATGTGCACACAAGTCTTCATACACTTGGTTCTTGTGGTTCCTTGGATCGATAATTAAACGTGTATTAATCCACCACTATTTGCACTTATGGGGCGATTGAGGTCTAGTCTCAGCGACACAAGTCCCTAAGGCTTCACAACTTAGATACACATGTTTTTGGCACCGTTGCCGGGGAAGAAACCTAACCAAGGTGCCTTGGTGATGGTTAGAGCAAGTAGTCAAGTATTTCAGCACTTGTTACTTCACACTCTTTGTTGGTGCAGATCAATCACCAATTGAAGATTTGGAGTAAAGAGAATGGATACATTCACAAGAGTGAAGGACATGTACACATATGTACATTAGTTATGACATAGGTTACATATACTTATGTTTTGATGAGAGTTTGTATATAGATGTCTATAAATACTTTTGGAAAATGTCGGGATATAGAGAGAAGACAAAGAGAGACTATGTATGAGCATAGGAATAGAGAAACTTGTGATTGAAAATGTCAATAGACTGATGAGAAAGTAGTTGAAGTCTCTCTCACCTTTCAGTTGTAGTCTTCTCCTGAAATGAAGAAAATGTTGCGCCCGATGTTTCTGCGTCTACTCCGTCTGTGGTAGATCATTTGTGAAATCCTTTTGAGGATATCTAAGTTGTTAGTTAATGAGTTTGTGGTTTGAATTTTAGAGTCTAATTGTAAACAGGTGAAGAGAATTGCTGATAGGAACATTCACATGTGTTGAATGTTCACAGCTCTCTGAAACTGGCGCACATTTCGAGTCCAAAGAAATGAGTAGTGCTCAGTGCACAGTGTAAAGTTTTACACATATGATAGCTTAAAATTTTAGTTGAGAGATAAGCTATCTTCAGTCAAAAGGATTTGGTAAAACGGGTTCGACATTGTGAGAACCAAAGTTAAGAAGTTAGGGGTGTCTAAATCGACTTCTCAGAAGTACAGATTTGGACATAGGTAACTTGTGAAGTTGATTTCTCAAGTTATACTAAACCTTTTTGAGAACTTTAACGTGGAGAAGATGCGCAATCTCTAGGAGATGATTCATACAAAGTTTCATCAAAAACTTTACACGTTTGATAAGTCAATGTGAAGAAATTCTGCAGCAGACTTTTCTGTGTTTCATCTTCTTCACAGATTTTCTCAAATTTGATAATTTGGAGATTGGACCTCTAATTTAGTGAAGGTTTTGACTTACTCTTGATATAGAGGTGTTCTAAATTCAAGAGTAGGTTGTTCTTTTGGAGATTAACACTCTCCATCAGTGGTATCAGAGCAGGAGACATCAAAATCAAGGAAAAGAAGGTCCCGACTGCTGCAGATTCAAGAAGCTCAACATTTGAAGAACTAAGAAGTGAAAGCTTGGAGTCAAAAGCTTGAAGAGAGATCATACGACATCAAGAAAGGCAAAAGGAGTCTAATTTGAAGTAAAGGTACATACATTACTTGTAAAGTTTGAAGATTTCAATACACAGGTGGACACAAGATGGGAGATGCTCTACAGATAGAGAAATTGGATAGGGAAAACTATCCTGCATGGTCAATGAGGATGGAAGCTCATCTTATGAGCAAAGATTTGATTGGTTACATCACAGGAGAAGAAGAGAAGCCAGAGTTCAGAGATCCTAGTGTTCCAACTAGGGAAGAGTTAGCAGATCTGAAAAATTGGATGAAGAAAGATGCTCAAGCTAGGAGCATTATCTATATGGGAGTCAATGATTACTTGTTACCTCATATTAGAGGTCTTGAAAGTGCAACTGACATATGGAATGCTTTGGAGGAGCATTTCCAGAACACTACAAAGTCAAGGAAGGCATCTTTATGGGCAGAGTTTACTACCTTCAAGAAGAAGGCCTCTCAATCCATCTCAGACTATGTAACAAGGATGAAAGATATTGCAGATGCATTAGGAGCTGTTGATGAAGACATTGAGGAAGATAAATTGGTAAGGCAAATCCTTACAGGGTTGAGAGGTGATGACAAATGGAAGCCATTTATTTTGTCTACAGAACTATCACTTGACCATTTCACTCCTGATTTAAATCAATTGTTAGGTCATATGCTAACATTTGAGCAGGATGTTAAAGGAGATGGTGACAAGAGTACAGGTCATGCAATGTACTCAAAGGACAAGAAGAAGAATAGCAAAGGAAAACAACAAGCAGGTGAAGATGAAGGAACAACTACTCAAGCCAACTTCCTAAGAGGAAGAGGAGGTGGCAAAGGTAGAGGAAGAGGCAGGAACAATAAAGATGGAGGCAAAGCTTGCTGGATTTGTGGTAAGACAAATCATTTAGCTAATGATTGTTGGCATAATAATCAGAATAATGGTGGATATAATCAGAACTATAATTCAAGAGGAAGAGGTGGCAGAAATCAAAGAGGTAATTACAGAGGTAGAGGTGGAAGGAATTACTTTGGAAGAAATGCAGGTAGAGGATTCCAAAGTCAACAATACAACAACACCTACTACAATTATGCTTCAGATCAAAAGGAAGATTCAACATTGATAATGAATGCAACTTGTGAAAGGCAGAGTGAAGATCAAAGAGTCTTCTACATTGACTCAGGGTGTAGCAATCACCTGAGTGGTAACATATCTTTGATGACTGATTTGGAAAGTAAAGTTTTTAATCATGTTGTTCAAACAGGTGACAACACAAAGCACAATGTGAAGTCAATTGGATCAGTGAAGGCCAAGGATGGAAGCACCTTATTGAGTAAGGTCTTGTATGTTCCTACAATCCCTAAGAATTTGATAAGTGTAGGTCAAATTGTTGAAAAGGGATATGAAGTAAGGTTCACTAATGATGGAGTATATGTGGAAGACCCTAGCCAAGGGTATAAACAGATTGTTTCAGGGAAAAAGGAAGGAAGATTATTTACATTGAAGATTCAAGGCAACATTGGTCATGCTATGTTCACATATGGAGGACATAAGATCTCTGAGTTAGATCTTTGGCACAAGAGGCTTGGACATTTCAATGAAAGAGGTATTAAAGATATGGTTAACAATGGTTCAGTGCTTGGATTGCCTAATGTTGCAGGTCAACATATGACATACAAATGTGAGGCATGTCAATTAGGTAAGGCTCATAAACATTCCTATTCCAAGCATGGTTTTATGCACTCAGAGAAGCTTGAGTTGGTACACACAGATGTGTGGGGACCATCAAAAGATTTCAGTATAAATGGATCAAGGTATTATGTGATTTATGTTGATGATGCTACTAGGTGGATCACTATCTATGTGATGAAAGATAAGTCAGAAGTGTTTAATACATTTAAACACTATCATACATATGCAGAAAGAATTACAGGTCATAAGTTGAAAAGACTAAGGTCAGATGGAGGGGGAGAGTATTTTTCAAATGAGTTCAGTGATTACTTATGGAATGTAGGTATAAAAAGGGAAATTACTTGCAGGTACTCTCCTCAACAAAATGGTGTTGCAGAAAGGAGAAATAGAACAATTGTTGAATTTGCAAGATCCATGATGAAGGAGAAAAATTGCCCTAATTATTTGTGGGCTGAGGCTGTAAATACAGCCACTTACTTGGTCAATAGGCTACCATGTAAAGCCTTGCAGGGTATGACACCATATGAGGCTTGGTGGGGTAAAAGACCTACCTTGGATCATTGCAGAGTTTTTGGGTGTGTGGCATATGCATATGTGCCATCACAATTAAGACACAAATTGGAACCCAAAGCTGAAAAGTATGTTTTTATTGGCTATGATGATAAGCAGATGGGCTATAGATTGTGGAGTCCATCAACAAAGCAATTTATGGTTTCTAAGGATGTTACATTTGATGAACAAAGCACTTGGTATGCAGGTACAATCAACATCAATACAGGTGATGAAGAAGAAGTGAGTCAAAGAAAAGGTAAATCAAAAGTTCAGATATTTGATGAGCAAGAGAATAATGAAGTGCAGGTTGAAGTGGAAGAGACACCAAGATTTGATCCTGAATGTGAAGAGCCAGAAACCTCAAGGAGTGGAGAACTCAGAAGGTCTACAAGAAATAGGTGGCAACCTACAAGGTATAGTTATGATACTTCATTTCTAGCCACAAAAGATTATGCTTACATGGTAAACACAGATGAAGACCCTTCTACATATGAAGAGGCAAAAGGTAAGGAAAAATGGGAGAGTGCTATGCAGGAGGAATATGATGCACTATTGGAGAATCAAACTTGGGATTTGGTTCCTAAACCAAATAGTCAGAAGATTATTGGATGCAAGTGGGTCTACAAGACAAAAAGGTTTGCAGATGGAAGTGTGTCTAGATACAAAGCTAGACTTGTTGTCAAAGGCTTTGCTCAGACATATGGTATTGATTATGATGAGACCTATAGTCCTGTGGCAAAGATGACAACCATAAGGACACTTATTGCTATTGCTGCATGTAAAGGTTGGAAGCTATGTCAACTTGATGTGAAGAATGCTTTTTTGAATGGTTATATTTCAGATGATGTATTCATGGAGCAGCCTCAAGGGTTCAGAGATAAAAGGTATCCAGATCATGTGTGCAAGCTCAAGAGAGCTTTGTATGGCTTGAAGCAGGCCCCAAGGGCATGGAACTATAGACTTGTGAAGTTCCTTAAAGAACTTGGATTTCAGGTGTCTAAAGCAGATAGTAGCTTGCTTGTCAAGGCAAGTGATAATGGGTTCATATACATGTGCATATATGTTGATGATATAATTCTTACAGGTACAGATGAAGAAGGAATACAAAAGCTTAAGAGGCAAATGGAAAAGGAGTTCAAGATAAGTGACTTGGGAGACTTGTCATACTTCTTGGGCATGGAGATTACATATACTCAACATGGAGTATTTGTGACCCAAGAAAGGTATTTGAAGAATTTGTTAATCAAGTTTAAAATGGATGATTGCAGAGTAGCACCTACACCAATGGAGGTGAATCACAAATTGAGTAAGTATGGAGGTGAAGAATTCAAGGACATGAGACAATATCAGAGTTTGGTTGGTAGCCTTATCTATGCTACTCTAACTAGACCTGATTTATCATATGCAGTAGGAGTTTTGTCTCAATTTATGCATTGCCCAAGGAAAGAACATTGGATTGCAGGACAAAGGGTGTTGAGGTACATTAAGGGTACACTCAATGAAGGTTTGTATTATGGGTTTACCTCAGATACAAATATCAAAATTTATAGTGATGCAGATTGGGCAGGTAATCCAGATGATAGAAGGTCTACATTTGGATACATGTGTTATGTGGGAGATAAACTTATCTCATGGTGTTCCAAGAAGCAACATACAGTTGCTTTATCTTCTACAGAAGCAGAGTATAAAGGCATGGTTGAAGCTGCAAAGGAAGTAATTTGGGTCAAGACATTGATGAAGAGTTTTGACATTGTGCATGGAATACCAATTATATATGGAGATAACATGAGTTCATTGTATTTAGCTGCTAATCCTGTTTTTCATGCCAGGACCAAACACATTGAGATTCAGTATCACTTTCTAAGAGAGAAAGTGATGGATAAGGAGATTGAAGTCATACATACTTCAACAAAAGATCAGATAGCTGATATGCTTACAAAGAGCTTGGATGGACCAAAGCTACAGAAGTTTAAAGACATGGCAGGTATAAAGAAGAAAGGAGAAAACCTCAATTGATGATTGAGGGGGAGCTGTTGGTGCAGATCAATCACCAATTGAAGATTTGGAGTAAAGAGAATGGATACATTCACAAGAGTGAAGGACATGTACACATATGTACATTAGTTATGACATAGGTTACATATACTTATGTTTTGATGAGAGTTTGTATATAGATGTCTATAAATACTTTTGGAAAATGTCGGGATATAGAGAGAAGACAAAGAGAGACTATGTATGAGCATAGGAATAGAGAAACTTGTGATTGAAAATGTCAATAGACTGATGAGAAAGTAGTTGAAGTCTCTCTCACCTTTCAGTTGTAGTCTTCTCCTGAAATGAAGAAAATGTTGCACCCGATGTTTCTGCGTCTACTCCGTCTGTGGTAGATCATTTGTGAAATCCTTTTGAGGATATCTAAGTTGTTAGTTAATGAGTTTGTGGTTTGAATTTTAGAGTCTAATTGTAAACAGGTGAAGAGAATTGCTGATAGGAACATTCACATGTGTTGAATGTTCACAGCTCTCTGAAACAGGCGCACATTTTGAGTCCAAAGAAATGAGTAGTGCTCAGTGCACAGTGTAAAGTTTTACACATATGATAGCTTAAAATCTAAGTTGAGAGATAAGCTATCTTCAGTCAAAAGGATTTGGTAAAACGGGTTCGACATTGTGAGAACCAAAGTTAAGAAGTTAGGGGTGTCTAAATCGACTTCTCAGAAGTACAGATTTGGACATAGGTAACTTGTGAAGTTGATTTCTCAAGTTATACTAAACCTTTTTGAGAACTTTAACTTGGAGAAGATGCGCAATCTCTAGGAGATGATTCATACAAAGTTTCATCAAAAACTTTACACGTTTGATAAGTCAATGTGAAGAAATTCTGCAGCAGACTTTTCTGTGTTTCATCTTCTTCACAGATTTTCTCAAATTTGATAATTTGGAGATTGGACCTCTAATTTAGTGAAGGTTTTGACTTACTCTTGATATAGAGGTGTTCTAAATTCAAGAGTAGGTTGTTCTTTTGGAGATTAACACTCTCCATCACTCTTGGGGTGTGTGTAATGAGTTTTTAGGTTTAGGGTTAGGAGTGAGGAAGTAAGGGAAGAGTTAGGGTTAGGCAAGAGAGAGGAGTAGAGTAGGGAGAAGTAGAATACCACAAGAAAAATCCCAAAAAATTGTCAAAATTAGTTCAGTGTAGGTACTAGGTAACCAAAGCTATAAAAACCCAAAAAATTAGTTGAGTTGGTCATTTGTGAGATCTAGCATCGTGAGGAGAGCAGCAACCAGTATCGCAGTGGTGGTATCGTGTCTAGCAAGCAAGAAAAAGATCTAGTGAGCCAAAGCTTAGGCAAGGCATCCTTGAAGGTTAGTTATACAAATGGTGAGAGAAATAAATACTTTGCACACAAGAAAATTAACTTTTGATTAAATTTGGTTGTAGTACCACGATCGGTTGAGTTTTGGTATCGTGATATTGAAATTCCCTAGTATCATGATACTCGCCTGGTATCATATCATGCATACCCACTTGAGGTATCGTGATACCATCTCGGTATGGTATCGTCAAGTGCTGGTATCGCAATCACGGTCCACAAGTATCGTATCATGTCGATCACGGTATCGTATCATCAATCGAGCGATATCGCATCACATGCAAAGTTGGTATCGTATCGCCAAATCAATATCCTATCGTGTATAAGTTGATATCGTATCGCCTATGGGTTATCGTATCGTCCCTTGCTCTGGTATCGTATCGTCAGCCATTCCAGTATCGTATCGCGAGTTACCCAAGTATCATATCGTGTGATTTCTGGTATTGTATCGTGTATTGGACAAGTATCATATCGTTGGTTGCTTTGGTATCGTATCATGGGATTGCAGCAGTATCGTATCATCTTCCAGTCCAGTATCGTATCGTGCCACTCAGTGGTATTGTATCACCGAAGACTTTTGGTATCGTATTGTGCCACTCGGTGGTATAATATCCTCGAAGACTTTTGGCATCGTATTGTGCCAAGTCTGGTATCGTATCGTCTGTGTGGTATCGCCAAGAGTGGTATCGTCCAGAACTACTAAGCTAATTGGGGAAAATTTTGAAGTGATTGAGGAGTGAATTAAAGGGAAGTAGAGAATAGACATAGGTCCAAAGGCATGAATGAACTTAAGATCAAGATGGGTGCTAAGTAGCCGGAGAAGTATCATTTCATCGATAGGAAATGCAACCCAAGCGAGCCATCACTCGATCTACGCGGACCCCTCTAGTGACTCAGAAGAGGAACTACCCATGGTCTCTGAGGACATGCATGGTTCTGTTCCCAAGGAGAACTTTATGTCAACCGTGGAGGGTGAATACTACACCTCTCTGCAATATGTGTCCACCAATCGGCAAGGAGTCCCTATTTATCTTGATGGTTTAAATAGGTCTATTGCAAGGATGGTAAACTCTACCAAGTCAGCAATAGTGCCCAGACCCACAATTAAGTATGAGGGAGGAGTGTACATGGATAAACTAGGTCAAATCTACGTAGTGACAGAAAACCCAAATCAGATCAATGGGAGAGGAGAACTAGAAGGACAAGGAAACTTGGGGAGATCTAACCCTGAAGAACTAGTGACTACACCAAGAGGTAAGTTTGTGGTGACTCAAGTCCTAAGAGGGGATTTGATACCTCAGGATGATTATGTGTTGGACGTATATCTAATTTAGGAGTCAAATTTATTGTTACAGATAGATTCTCCCATCCGAGGACAACAAGTAAGCCCAGTGACCATTTATGAGTTAAAGGATTGAGAAGACAAATCTAGAGTCACATATGTAGACCAAAACCAAAGAAGTTACTGGCCAGTAGATGCAGTTGATATGTCTCAATTGAAATATATGGGGTTGCCTGTATTCCCTCCTCGAGAGCACATAACCACCTCACACAACCCTTTTGGAACCCAACGAAGTATCCCTAATCAAACACACATGCAATTCACAATGCCAGGAGTGTAGTCACACAACCAAACCCACTCAGGGGTAGGTAACATGACTCGTCCACCCATTAGACCAAGGCCACAACCAGGTGAGCAACCATGAATGCCTCCAATTAGACCAGCAATTCCTGTGGTGCCCCGACCACCAGAACTAGTAAGAAGGCTCAGACTGATTCAAGTTGCTAAATGCATGAGAAATCACTATGATGAAACGGGAGAACCATATGACCATATAGCAGAGTTTAAGCAAGTATTACGAGCCGGACAAGTGGATGACTTTTTTGTGCAGTATGAATCCTTTGGATTAACCCTCACAGGAATGGCTTTGACTTGGTTCCAACCATTGGATCCAAATCAATTTGGAAATATTGAGCAATTTTTCCAAGAGTTCATTGGAGAATTCACTAAAAGAGGGATTAAACACAACTCATCGTCATTAATCCATAGTTAAAAAAAAAACCTAAATGAAACCGTAAAAACAACTGCCCAAAGATTTAACCAATATGTCAATAGATGTCGAGCACCAGAAAGACCCTCCCAGCAAAAAATGATATCATTATTCTTGGATGGATTGACTACTGGAACATCGAGAACCCTAGTTTACGTAAAACGGCTCCAGACATTGAATGAGTGTCTTCAGGAATGCATTGACCTAGAAGAAAACCTAGCTGATGACCTCAAAAGTACATCAAGCTCTACTAAATCTGAGTACACTAGGAGTACAGTGATGACTAGTTCTAGTAATGTGGAGGAGCTAGCAGATCTAGTAGCCAAGAAGTTAGGAGTTCACGGACAGAAAAATTACTATAACCCACCAATGAGAATGCGGATATTACGGAGATGCAGCCTAGGTGGTGGAGACCACCCATCTCATATGTGTGCAAGAGAACGAGTAGGCATGCCTCAAGCTTACCCATACAATAGGTAGCCATCCCAAGGACCCAACCTATACTATCATATCGAGCAAAAATTTGCCAACCATACTACTGAAAATTGCCCATTTAACAGGCAAACAAGGCAAACAAGGCAAACAAGGCCAACGAATCAACCCCAGTATAGGCCTTATGGATGCCCTCCCAGAGAACAAGGGAGAGAGATCCCTAGATACAACCCCGATCTAGGCCCACAAGGAGCACCTAGACCTTATGAACAAGGAGGATATGGACAACCACAGCCACTGTTAGGACAACAACCACCCCTTCCACAAAATGTAGTGCCAGTCAAATACACTCAACCAGAGGAAAACATGGAAAGAGCCATAGTACTAGCCACAACTTTAGCTAGTAAAAAAACAACGAATCAGGGATATGAGCAAGCTCAAGGAGAATACTACCCCTATGACACCAGTTTGATGGAGTACGAACAAACCTATGACTAACAATATTATGGGTATGAAGGATAGAATCCCTATGGGTTGGAGTATGTGAATTTGATGTACAATGCCCATAGGCACTAGCACCTATGAGACCACCCATTAGACCGCTTGTGCCAAAAGGATCGTGCTATAGATGTGGAGGAGATCACTTCATAAGAGAATGCACTCTGCCATACAACCCACTACCTCCTAGGACTTGGGAAGGGTACTACAATGAGTCTGGAAAGGAACATCTATTTAGAGATTGTCTGAAAAATCCCAATAAGACTCAAACCCAACACAAATCAATGTGATCAAAGTGATAGAATCACCAAGAAGTGATAAGGAGTACACCGTACCATTAAAAGACATTACATGAGCGCAAGCCAAAGGACAAGAGAGAAAGAAACTAGACTCCCAACAAGAGATGAACAAGGATCTAGAGCCAAATTTCAGATAGTGGAAGATTCAGAAGATCCATGTGAGAGTAACCAAACAAAGAAGATGCAAAGTTGGAAGACCACAAGGGAAAAGCTTAAAAATAAATGGAGAAAACATAAAAATAAAGGGGACAAGAAAGATGTTAAGGATAGCAGGAAACTGTAGGAACTGGAAGCACAAGATAATACACCACCTAAATCCCACACCCAAAAACTAGATAAACCAGAATCAATCTTAGCAGATCCAATACCAGAAGACCTAGACATGTGGTTGAAAGCGTATCAATCCAGAATCATGATTGGACCAAATATAGAGCAGCATGAGAAACTCTACCCACAAGGGGAATTAGAAAAAGAAAGATTGGCGATATGCAGGAAGCTCATAGATGTAGCCCAATCCACTCTAGAGAAGACTATCCTTGTCCCCCTAGAGACAAGAATATCTGAGAGTCAATTCAATGAGTGTTTAAAGAGATTGATCAGAAACTAACAGGAACACCTAAAGAGAAAGATAGTAAGGAAGAACAACAGAGCACTCAGGGCAAGTCAATATCTATAATCCCTGAACTAGAAGCTGATTGGCCACAAGATTTGTGGGCTAAGATTCAGGAAGACCAATGGAAAAGGAATGGGAGTTCAAGACCACCCTTTGAGGAAATAGACATTGGGGAGACCCAGTCGACTCAAGATTTGGATGAAGCATACGAAGAGGTTTCTATGTTAGATGGAAATAGGGAAGAAGTACACATCATTTCCACTTTACCTGATTATATGGGAGAATACTAGAAAGGGTCGATAGTTTTTGACGCTCCCACAATTTGAGGCAAGGGAAATGGGTCTTTAGATAAGACCTCTCACAACTTAGCAGAACTCAAGAACACCAAGGTACAATGTCAGTTGACCATGGAAGAGTTACTACGAGCCAAACCACAATTATGGAATCAATTGGCGGAACAATTGAGATTAGAAAATAAGGCGAATAAAAAGAAAGGTAAAGGAACTGAAGCTTCTTCTACCATACAAATACCTATTGATAAAGTCAGATAATTTAGTGAGGGAGATGAGGGCAACACATGTTTACCCATCACATTTAATGCATACCTGACGAAAGCCATTTTAGACATAGGAGCGGGTGTAGGCATAGCCACCAAGGAAATTTGGGAAAAATGGGGGAAGCCAACCCTACGACCAACACAGATTAAGCTTCAATTAGCGGATGGCCATGTAGAGAGACCCCTAGGAATATTGGAAAAGATCAAGTTGACTACCTGCGGAGTAGAATTTGAACACACCCTAGCCGTATGTCAATTTGGAAAAGCAAATAATTATGAAATGATATTAGGATGGCCTTTCATGAGACAACTCAGGGTAGTACAAGACTGGGGAAGATACTCTTTATACCTACAACATTAAGGGACTACTACCAAGATCAATTTACACACATTTTCATATGGGGATGTACCCCCATTGCACTGGAACCCCATACACAAGGAAGAGGATGATTTATCAATTCACAGTGCCGGTTCAAGTGACCAATCATGGATGCACAAAGATGATCAACTTTGGATGTGTAAGGAAGCAAAACGAGAGGAGAAAAAAACTCAAATATGGCCTACTGGACATCGAAATTACTGACCCGTAGATGATCCTATGTATATGCCTCAAGTTTTCCCAGATGAAGCATTGGAACCACATGGTTGGATGGAGATTCTAGCCACATTAGATGTGTGTGTACATGAGGAACCATGAATGGATGTGCAGATGAGGAAGGTTAGATGTAAGTTTTTACATGGTAGTCCTTCAAGAAGTAGAGGCAGGATATTTAATAGAAAAGGAATGGAAGGAGGAGTACGAAAGCATAGAAATGGAACCCAAATTTGATTCAGAGGAACTATACTTAGAAGCAATTCAAGCCGATGAAAAAGGAAGAACACCCAAGATATAAGCAATAGAAGCAGGCCACACAAGACCAAACGATGAGGAGATGATAGATAAAGCAAAACCAACCCTAGAAATTTTTGAAGCCCCATAGCACTTCAAAAGATATGAAGTAGAAGAGAGGAGGATAGCTATTCAGATGCCGAGAAGGGAGGCCAGATAAGGAGAAGCATACGATAACCAAGAACAAACAAAGAAAGTAATGGTGACCATGGAAGATGGAGAAGAAAGATGTACTTATATAGGAAAGGATGTGTCATCGGAAGAGGAAGAGGAATTGATAAGCCTAATTCGAGAATATCGAGACGTGTTTGCATGGAGTTACAAGTTCCTCAAAGGTGTAGATCCATCCATTTGTTCTCATCAAATCCCAATGACACCTGATGCAAAACCATCGAAACAACACCCTTATACTTATAATGATGTCTATTCAGCAAAAATTAAGGAGGAGATAGACAAACTATTGGTAGCCTGGTTCATTTACGAGATAGAGCACACTGAATGGGTGTCACCATTAGTGATCATACCCAAAAACAATGGGAAATTGAGAGTATGTATTAACCTGAAGAAAGTGAACGCAACCACAATCCATGATAGCTACCCGTTACCGATCACTCACCATCTCTTGGAAAGAGTTGTAGATAAGGAATTCTATAGCTTCCTAGATGGATTCTCTGGGTACAACCAAGTAGCCATTGCTACAGAGGATCAACATAAGATAGCATTCACAACTGAATGGGGAGTCTATGCTTTTAGAGTGATGCCTTTCGGACTCACAAACACCCCTCCTACTTTCCAAAGGTTAATGTGTCACATCTTCAAAGAGTTTCTATGAAAGAGTATGGAAGTATACTTAAATGACTTATGCACATACTCAGGTCAGAGGCATGAACAAATTCCGGAGTTATGAAGGATATTTGAGAAATATTGACTGTATTGAGTGTGCCTGAATCCTCAGAAATGCATCTTTATGGTGAGACAAGGAAAAATCCTAGGACATATCATATCCAAGAACGGAATTTCCGCTGACGAGGATAAGGTAAAGGTGATCCTAGAGCTTCAAGAACAAAAAATGCTAAGGAAGTGCAAGCTTTTACGGGTCATTGTGGATACTATCGTAGATTTATTCACATGTATGCCATAATTGCCAAGCCGCTATATGGATTATTAACCCAATTTACGTGGACAAATGAATTCAAAAAAGCATTTAATGAATTGAAAAGACGATTGAGTACAACAACTATTTTGAAGATACCCAATTGGAAAAATTCTTTTCATATCCATGTAGATGCCTCCGACTACGCAATAGGATGCATTAGCTCAACCAGCAGACAAAGGAAAACTAGACCACCCTATTGCATATGCAAGCAGACAACTAAACCAAGAAGAAAGAAACTATACGACTACAGAACGAGAAGGTTTAGGAATGGTGTATGCAGTTAAGAAATTTAGACACTACCTTCTAGCCAACAAGTTCAAGTTCTTCATCGACCATCAGGCCCTATTGTACCTAGACAATAAGCCCTGTAATACGGGAAGACTAGTAAGATGGTTTTTGTTACTGATGGAGTTCGACTTCGAACTAGTGGTCAAAAGAGGAAATACCCACGTGAGAGCCGATCATTTGTCTAGGTTAACTCATGGAGAACCACCTAATGGAGTAGATGATGATTTACCATATGCTTATTTGTTCAACTCGGAAGTATGTCCTAAGTGGGCGGAAAAGTTAATCCCAATATTCACTCATGGACCACATTATCAAATCAACAAGGATGCTAGGAAAGGATTTCTACACTCATGTAATTTGCATTTTGTAGCAGGAAGTGTGTATTTTAAAGAACCCAATGGTGTATTGTTAAGATGTGGGGAAGATACTAAACAAAAGAACTTAATTGAAAAAGCTCAAGTAAATCAATGGAGAATGCATAAGGGAACCCATGGAATAGTGAGGGAATTAAAACGATTGGGATTTTATTGGCCAGATATGCCTAAGGATGTTCATGAGTATATTGGTAGTTGCTCAAAATGCCAAGAAAATACTCTAGAAGACTATACGTCATTACAATTCTCTACCATAGCACCAGACTGGAGTAGGGCATTTGTGAAGTTCTTAAAAACACATGAACATGAGGAAGGAGCAAGTTTAGCTAGAAAGCAATCCCTAGAAGAAATGAGCAAGGATTACGTTATATTGGGAAGACAACTATTCAAAAGAGGAAAGGACAATCAGCTATGACTATGTGTGCATGAAGGAGAGTACTTAACTATATTAGAAATGGCACATGCAAGTGCCACAGGAGGACATTTTTCTGCTGAAAGAACTATAAAAATGATTCTCTTTGCAAGATTGTGGTGGCCAACTATACATATGGATGCAGACACTTATGTACGGAGTTGTGAGATATGCCAAAGAGCCAAGTATCCTATTAGGAAAGATGATATGCCTCGAAGACCCATGATTTGTGTGAGAGCCTTTTCCAAATGGGGTATTGATTTCATAGGGCCTATTAACCCACCAACCAAAGGATCACACGCGGAGTACATAATAGTGGCAACAGATTACCTAACTCAATGGGTAGAAGCAATAGCAACAAGGAAGAATGACGCTCAAACCATGGTGAAATTTCTCTTTGAGAACATCTTTACTCGCTTTGGATTACCTATAGAGATAGTAACTGATAGAGGAACCCACTTCATTAATGAGGTAATAGAGTCCTTGATGAATGAATTCCTAGTGATTCATAAAAAATCATCCCCCTATCACCCTCAAGCCAATGATCAAGCAGAGAGTTCCAATAAACTACTATGCACCATGTTGACAAAGATAGTCAACAATGGAAGGTCAGATTGGGACAAACAATTGCATCATGCAATTTGGGCCTTCCATGTGGCTTACAAGACAACAATTGGAACTACTCCATTTAATCTAGTCTATGGACAATTCGATCTTACCCATTGATTTTTTTGGTACCTACTCTACGAGTAGCATGACAGTATGAGTGGATAGGACATGAACTATCCAAGAAATTAGAGCAAATTGAAAAATTACACGAAACAAGACTGCAAGTAGTCACGGGAATTTATGCTGCTAAACGAAGACAAAAGGCATATTATGATGCACACATCAAAGACAAGGGCTTGAAGGAAGGAGACGTAGTTCTTGTCTATACATTGAAACAGCATGCCAAGAAACTACAACAACGTGGATACGGACCATTGCTGATCAATAGAATCTCAACGAGTGGAGCAGTGAATCTAGCGACATTAGACGGAGATATACTTCCCAATTACATAAGTGGATGTCGAACACGATATATGGAGCCATTAAGAGATCAGATGTTAGCATGACTCATAGGAGCACAAAATCGAAAGAAAGAAGAGGAGAGGATTCAAGAAGAAGCGCGCCAAGAAGCCTTAGAGCATATCAAGAAACGAAAAGAGTGGATAAGACAAAGGGATTAACGATATTTACAGGGAGAGGAACCTATACCTATGGCTAACTACCAAGTCAATAAGGCAAATAACAAGAACATAAGCATCTCCCAACCATACTTAAACCTAGGAATCAAAAACCAAGAGTATCAGCTAGTAGATGCGCTGATTGACTCCGGGGCATCTCTAAGATGTATACGAAGGACGTTAATCACACATCTTCAAACAACCATAAGTCCCACTAAAGCATGCATGATAGGAATTGGAGGGCAAGTTATAGAATGTGTTGGAGAAGTCCTAATATCCCTTTACCTAGGAAATTCTACTATGAAGCAAAGAGTTTTGGTATGCAAGGATGAAGACCTAATTGAAAATCTGATCCTGGGGCAAGACTAGATTATCGAGAACGAAGTGAGCATACATCTAGCACAAGGATACATATGAGCCAAAATAGGACATAAGGAAATCTTTAGCTTGCTGGAAGAAAGACCTTCTCACATTCATGAGGTTATCAAACCCAAGGAAGAAAACTTAGAAAAGGAGTTAGAAACTGAATCAATAGAGTGCATATCCAACGAATGCCCTAATCTAGAATTTCCTACAAAAAGGATGTCTTGCATGATGATGTGATCACCTTTCCCAAGAGAGATGAATCTAAGAGAGAAAGTGAGGACAATGCCTTTAAATCCACCTACACCAAAAGAAAAACATCCACATGGATGCCTATGGTTTGAACATCACATCCATGTAATACTCCTTTACAATGGGTGCGGAAGGATCAAATGACTAAACGAGATAAACCAACAAAGAAGCAGATCAACGACTCAGTGAAGACAAGGAAAGACATCCATTACTCAACATTGCAACTGGAACCACAAAGACTCCTTCGTGTATGGCTTCCAAAGTCATTAGTAGAGGCCCAGAAGACACACCAATGTATATGGATCCTGAAGAAGGTCAGACAGATTGCTAACCAAGAGTTAGAAAAGCTTAATGAGATATCATGCCTGCGAAGCGAAGCAAGGAAGTCCAAAAAGACTCATCAAGGGTACAAAAGGACCACGACATCAAACATCCAGACTTCAAGCAAGAAGGAGACAAGGACCAAAGAATGACAAGCACGACAGAACCAAATGCCTCAAGCACCAACTCCAAAGTGGATATGGAGACACAAGAGGCAGCAAGGACAGGAACAACCTACTCAACAAGATTCCACTTGCACTCATGAAGAGTTCAATGCACCTAGAGTATGCATGCGAGGGCCGCATTACAAGGCCATGCATTTGACACATTATCTTTTCAATAAAACTAGTGGTGCACATTTCCATTATTGGAATAGGTCCTAGTTTCTACTGCCATAGGAATGACCTTCCAGTGTAAATAAATAAATGCTTCAGCTAGAACTAACTTTTGTTTTCTTTCAGGAGTAAAAATCAAAAGAAGTGTGGTAAGAGACCTTACTTATGTAAGCAAGGGGGAATGGAGTAATGAAGGAAACGACATATCATTGAACCACACATAACACATGAATTGGATTCCACTAGAAGCTGATTCTCTCTTTATCACAATTGCAAATGGCTTCTGAGGATTCCAAGGCAACTGTGCAAGAAGAGGTATTCGAATTTCCATTACAAAGCGTGACCAAAGCCAAAGATCATTGGTTTTGAGAGGATGAACCTGTTGGAGAGTATCTTTTCTTAGTAACAATAAAGATCACGGATACGGACCATCTATTCCCGGTCATGTCCCAAGATTTCAAAGTCATACATGACCTCCCATCAACCGTGGATATAATGAAAAAGGTAGGTATTCAGAAATACTTCGAGCTACCAATTTACAAGCCGGACTTCTAATGATGCACTCAGGTGATAAATAATCTCCAAATTGCCTTACATAACCCCTTAGTGCCAGAAGCAAGATTCCTCGATGCGACAAGAGAATAGGTGATCATCCTATTCACTCATGAATTGATTAAAGAAGCTTTTGGATGGGAAAATGATGGGAACACATACCTGAAGGATGAAAGCCGAGGGACCAAAACCCGGACATTCACAGATATCCATCATATAGATATAGAAGAAGAAGTCCGTCTGATTCACCAACACTTCTGCTTTCCAAACATGCATCACTACACACTACCATAGAAAATCATAGTGCAGCTCTTATCTCATGTTATCAAACAGATGGGTAATCAAGTGAAGATGATGTCATACATCCAAGAGCATCTATTTGAAGCTAAGAAGCAATGTAACCACAAAAAAATTCTTGAACGGAAGCGTAGCATTGACCATACTCATCTACCATGCATTAGGTATTCGAGAACATCTGAAAGAGATGACTTCATCCTTAGAAATGGCTAAGTATGCTAAGTTAGCCACGATACCAAGGAAAAAGAAGGTAGTGAAAGTGGTGGAAGAGGTCGAAACCAGCTCTCAAACAAGGATGAGAGGCACCAAGAGATTAAGAGAAATGATGAAGGCAGAAGAAGCACTTCTTGCTTCAAAAAGAGTACACACACTTCCAAAGACAAAAGTCGCAAACACCATGCCCATTACGAAAGAGGAGCTAAAGGAAGAATTGGAAGCTACTCACCAATACATGGAAGGACAAGTAAATTTTCCCATACAAGGGCACCACTACCATCAATCCCATAAAGAAACTTTGCAAGGGAAGAGGCTAACAAAAGTCCATCGATATAGAGAACTCCGACTAATGAACTCTAGTTCATTGTCTGATACCCAAGAAGATCAAGAGCCATCCATGATGAATGAGGACATCAAAAGTGAGTCAAAGGATGATGGAAACTGGGATGAATTGAATCAAGTCACAGATTCCTTCGGAGTGGAAGGTACGAACATGGAGCAAATCCCTGACAACACAGTCTTGGACATAACAAGGCAAGGATCATCTAAAGAAGAAATTCATGTATTCAAAATGAATGAAGAGATGAAGATTCGAATTACAAAGACTCACCTAGATGGAGAAGTCCCAATCAAGATGCCAAAGAAGGAGAAAGAACAGGAAGAAGTGGAGGAGCCAGAGCCATTCACTCCAATCAGGGAGCCTTCTCCTTTAGATGTTACATTTCAAGGGAGTGCTACAAAGTCCACCACAAATGAAGAAGAAGAAAAAGAGAGTCAAGTACATCTTCAAATAAGACAACCGCATAATGCAACTATACATGGGGATAAAGGAAAGGATGTACTAACAGGGGAAGAACCGAGTATCCATAAAACATGGCTGAATGTGGATGTGGCTCAACTCAAGCCCGTAGTGAAGCAGATGATACAAATGGCCATGGATATTCAACAACAAATGCTCGAAGTAGATGTAGATTATGACAAAGCTATGAGAGAGCGAAGCAAATTCCAGGTAATAAGTGAAAAGCTCTCTACACAATTAATTCAAGCTCAACAGACACTCACAACCAAGGAAATAGAAGCTAACAAAGCCATGGAAAAGTGCACTATGTTAACAGCTGATAACTAGAAACTCCAAGATCAACTCAAAGAACTCCAAAGCAAGTATGAAGCAGGTGAAGCTGAGGAAGCATGGATGAATGCTAGAAGTAAACTGCTTGAATCTCAAATAAAGGTATATATGGAAGAAGCTGACAACTTAAGAAACATGAATAAAGATCTTATGACTGCCATCCTGTGCAACCAACCCATACAAGCACAAAAAGTGACAACAACTGATACCAAAGCCACCAATAGTTCTTAGCTCCAAAGTTGCTACTGAGGAGAGTGAGAACTAAGCCAACATGAGAGGGCACTACTGGTGTCCCAGCTTACGGAACAGTTTGAAGGTCAAGTGGTAAAAGTAATGAAAGAGGCAAAGATTGAAAGTAAGAGCCTGGAGCAAATTTTCAAACCATTTAATATACCTTACGGGTTACTCAAAGAAGAGATGCGACAGTATATCAGGAACACTAAAAATAAAGAACCTAATCATGATTTGAAGTTCAACCTACAAATGTTCACATATACACAAGAAGAGTTTGACAAAGCAGATCTTGTGTGGAGGTGCAATTTTTTGGAGAAGAATCCAACACTAAGGGTACATTGGGAGTCAACACCATATGCGCTCCAAGTTAATCCATCTTTTTGCCTAGTCCCTAGACGACGCTCTTGGATGCAATTTTGGGAAGCACAACGCCAGGATAGCTTGAATAAACAATGACTAAACTATCCGCTACTACCTAGTCCGCCATGCAACTACTTACCTAGAGAAGAACACATGGTGCAGACCATAGAATCTGGCTATCAAGATATGCGTCAATACCAGATTGAGCCATCAAAATGACTAATAAAATATTGAGTATGCTACTTACAGTCTTAAAGGTATTTCAACACGTGCAATACACCTTTTTAAATTTTATCGGCATTAATCAAGGGGCAGATGCCTTAACTTTTTATTTATCTACTACTCCAAGTCACTTAACGATCATGGAAATATACTTGCGGCTGATGTTTCTGCCAAGTACTTACATGCAAACGTTTGAATAGGCTTTCTTCATAGGGTTTTTTGAAATGGACTCAGAGATTTTTATTAAAATATCTTCCAACTTAAATGCAAGATTGGTGGCCTATGAGCTAAGTTTCTTTTCAAATCATAGACAGGCACCAGATGATGGAGTCAAATCAATGCAATCGAAAGAGCTGATGATATGTCAAGCAAATTTGCTTAATCATAGAGAGCAAAAAGTGATACAAACTTACTCACGTCACCACAAAAAGCCTGTCAGGGATGACAGAGTTTAGGAGGAGGGACGTGCGGAGGGAAAGTCAAGCAAGAAGAGAAGAAGAAGAGGATCAAAGAAAAAAATGGGCTCAATAAGAAAGAACTACCCTCTAGCCAAAGCCCCGCAGGGGCACGCATCAGGCAACAACGCCAAAGGACCAAGTCCCGAAGAGTCGAAACAAAGAAATATAACAACTAGGAATTTTCATGGGAGGTTGCACATAGCTTCCTCATCTATGAGGTGCATGCAGTGGAAAGAAATCAATAGGTTAAAGAGAAGCACCAGGTCCCGAGTAATGGAGGTTCCTTAAAAGAAATAATACATTGCACTTGAACCTTTGAGGCCTCCACAGATGTGTGCAGTGGAAAGAAGTAAACAAGCTAGAGAAATACAACAAGGTCAAATGTGTGAGAACAAAGACATATCGGAAGACCAAAAGTTAAAAGGGGAGAGGCTGAGAAGCAAAAATGGGTGACTAAGAATATCACATTCTTAGCCACTTGATGCGTGCGTGGCAGCCTGAATTAACACAACAAACTCAGATATGAACCAAAGCCTATCAAGGGATGACAGAGACAAAGAGGGGGAGAGTGTTGCAGAGAAAAGAAGCACAAAAGAGGAGCCCCAAAAATTTTCAAATTATAAGCATAATTTTTCTTCTTTAAAATCCTATGAAATTGCTTTGAAGCGATGTAGATGCACTAGAGGAGTCCTCTACATGCATAAGCCCAAATCATTCTAACATAACTCTTGTAAAATAGTAGGAAATTAGAGTTAGTCAATAAAGTGCCGGTCTCTTGTGTGAAAGGACCATTTTTAGGGCACATGTATATAAGTCACTTTGTGACTCTTGTAAAGAACTTTTTGCCATTGTGAAAATTGAAGATAATTTTTGAGTTTGCTTCTTTGTTGCTGATTTCCTCCTTCCCCAGGATCTCTTGTGTGTGTGAAATGCTTGAAATGTGTGTGTAGGACTATTTTCTACCCCTTCCCATCACTTTTGAGCTACTGGAGTGTGTGTGTGAGCCATCATGAGTTGAGGAGCGAGTGTTGGGGTTTCCCGCCATTCACTATTTTGCTCATAACTTGAAGAGTGTTTGTGAAATTGGACAAAAAATACCACCAATAGATGCGTCTCATCGAGAGCTTCGAAATGAATGTGTTATTGATGACATTCAAAGTTTGGAACTAAGAGCAAAGTTCGAATTTGTGCGTACTACTATAAATGGTATCGTGGCATGTATTTTTAGAGGATTATTGAGTTGGAGAGGTGGCTGAGGCTTTTCACATGCATTGTAGCTTAGATACTTCACTTACCATCATGTGCACACAAGTCTTCATAAAATTGGTTCTTGTGGTTCCTCGGATTGATAATTAAACGTGTATTAATCCACCACTATATGCACTTCTGGGGCGATTGAGGTCTAGTCTCATCAACACAAGTCCCTAAGGCTTCACGACTTAGGTACACAATTCACCACTATGTCCATCATCCCTAGGATTTCCACCCAACCATGAGGTTCAAATTCTTTGTCCAGAAATATCATACATGCATAGGCTAGGTCTAAAATTGATCTAGGGTTTTTTGTAACACCTAAGTTTCTTGATTCTAATCTCTTCTCCTCTTCTAATCAAACTTACACATCCATGAGTGTATATGCTCATTCATCCATTAGGGATGTGATCCTATAGGATGCACTAATTTTGTCTCATCTAATGTTTTATGGATTGGCTCCCATTGTAGGGGTGGCTCATCTCTATGAGAGTAGTCCTTGAGATTGACTTTGGTAGTTACCCCTAAATGTTGTAAGTACAAGGAATTGGTTCCCCAATCATGTACTTTCTACAACTATCTCATGAATAGTCTACCTAAAATCATCTCGTAGATGTTATTCTTTTCACACTCACATATGGCAAATGTATGCTCAAAATCTACACCACAAGTAGTGAAAGTGATAACTTCTATCAATTCTAGGTGCTTTCTATATGCCCATTTACCATTTGCAACTTCATTCTCATAGGTCTTAAACTTGGTTTGCCCAAATGTTTCCATAAGGAAGTTGTGGCAATAGAAACTCCTTCTCTTGAGTGTAAGATTGCCTCTGTAATGTATCCTTGGTATGTATGGGGAGATAAGTATTTCTTGCTTCTCCTTTGCTCAGATATCCTATCTTATCTATAGGTATCTCTCATACTTTCTTTTGAGTTCTTGTGTGAGAGTGGGAATCATCAACTTTTGGCAATTGGTTTTCTATGTGCTTCTTGTTGGGAAAGATGGATGGACACTCCAAGAAATGACTTGGTACTGCTAATTTCTGCTTTGTACCTGCCCTCTTTCACTTTAGAGTTGAGTTGTAGGCCCTTTTAGCTTTCTAATGACACTAGATAAGTGCCTATGTACTTTGCAGATGATGCATGTAATGATCAATCCAAAATAGATAACTTCACAAGTCACAAGTCACCAAAAGCTTTCTATTTTGGTTCACACCGGCTGCTTGTTAAGCTCAATGCTCCTAGTGCAGTAGCAATTAGGAAAATTCCTTCTGGGCATATCTAATTAGCTTACAGAGCTAATGATTCCAATTAGAATCACTTAAAATGATTGATTGTACATAGAGAAACCAATTTAGCAAGTGAAACATTACCCCTGACTTTTTAGGACCTCTATAGAGAATGATGAGTGACCACTTCGAGATGCATCTCTCCCAATTTGCAAAATGGAATGTCTCCAAAGTTTGTCAGCATGTAGTAGACTTAGAGCTGATTCCAAGGAGCCATAGAACATTGATAATGATGGAGTAATGACTCAGATATGAGCAAGAGAAGAACACTATTTTGAGTGGCAATGACAGAGAGACCAACAAAAATAATCAATGATATATTGCATTATATGACAATGTTGTTGATCATTGGCATGAAGAATAATGCCCAATGATAGTGAGAAGTGTAGGCTATAGTAAGAGCCACACACTCTCTTCAATGTGATCAATGAAGGCACTAGAATGAAGAGAATTCACCGCGAGATTTTACAATCATCTTTTATAGATGCTTCATTCAGAATTTGAATTTGAATTCAACTTTGGCTCTCACTAAAAAGTGATCCCTTAATCTAGGAGATATTCTCTCAAAGAAAGCTCGTACCATAAAGTTCTCCTAACTCCACGAGTTTAGTGGCATTTACAAAGATTTTTTTAAGTCAAGTGACTTTTACAAGAGTTAATGGTAAAACCATAAGTAATGGTTCTTATGGATCTTCAAATATTTGCACATAAAAGCTTCCATGCCTAGCCAAGTGTGAAGGCTTGGAACTTGCACCAACAGCTCCTCCTCAAGCCAAATATCTTGGCTTGGTCTTCATCAATCCTCTTGAATGTCTTACAATCCAATCATAGCTTTAAACCTGCAAATTTTAGTACCATCAAGTGCTTTGGTCAATAAGTTTGCACATTGCATATTAGTGGATACATATGCCAATTGAGTTTCCTTGCTTAATAGCTTCTCTCTCTTATAATGATAATGGACCTCTATATGCTTGGTCCTAGCATGATAAATATGATTTGCTGCAAGATGTAAAGAGCTAGTGTTGTCACCAAAAATCATTGGTGAGTTAGAATGTAATCCCAAATCTGTATATAGTAATGTGACCCATATGGCCTCTTGAGTGGCATTGGCCAATCCTCTATATTTTGCCTCTGTTGAAGATAAAGCAATAGTAGGTTGCTTCTTGGAAGACCATGAAATGGGCTTATTACCTGCAAATGAGAGATCCCATTTGCATCATTACTTATAAGTATGATGTCATCAACATACACACATAGATATATCACCTCTGAATGAATTCTCTTAACAAACAGAGAAGTATATGCTTTGTTCATGATGAATCCATAAAGAGCTTTGTTTAGCTTACACACATAAGATACCTTTCTTGGGTCCTCATAACCAGGAGGTTGAGACATGTACACCTCCTCTGAAATCCAGCCATTAAGAAAAGCATTTTTTACATCCAATTGGTACATATTCCAATTTCTTGATGCAACTACACTTACCAATACCCTGATGGTTGGCATTTTGGCAACAGGTGAGAAGATCTCTTCATAATCAACTCCTTGGGTTTGTGCAAAACCCTTATCCACAAGTCTAGCTTTATACCTATTAATTGATCCATCTGAATTTCTCTTGCTTTTATAAATCCATCTAGAACCAATTACCTTCATAGACTCCTTCTTTGGCACTAGCTTCCAAGTATCATTCTCCTTGAGTGCTTCAATCTCTTCATCCATAGCTTCCTTCCACTCTGCCTTAGTCTTTGCTTCTTCATATGAAAATGGCTCTTCAACTGATAAATCTTTAGCTAGATAAATAGAATGCTTGGTAAATAAAGAAGTGTCATACCCATATCTAATTGGCTTCTTGCTCTCCCTTTGTGATCTTTTGATTGCTTGGTTGGATGATTCAGGTATATCCTTCATCTTGACTTTGCTTTTGGATTTCCATGCCTTGAATTCTTCTAGGTTGATGATGTCCTCATCATCTGATTTGATGTCTTCAATCTGGTTTGGCTCCTCCTTGGTGAGGCTTGGAAACTCCTCTTCCAAGTCATAAGGCAACTTTACTTTCCTGCATTCACTTTCAAACCAAAAATCATTCTCATCAAAGAAAACATCTCTACTAACCATAAAACCTTTGTTGGATGGAGTATAGAATCTGTATCCTTTTCTATTTAGATCACGCCCTATGAAGATGCACTTCTCTGCCTTAGGGTCTAGCTTACCTCTGATCTAAGATGGGATGTGTACATAAGCAACACATCCAAAGATCCTGCAATGATCAAGTGATGGCCTTCTACCATGCCATGCTTCATGTGGGGCCATCCCATCAAGTGACTTCGATGGCAACCTGTTTACAAGATAAGTGGCAGTAGATATACTCTCTGCCCACAAAGAATTAGGTAATTTTTTCTCATTTAGCATTGACCTAGCTGTTTCAACAATCAACCTATTTCTCCTCTCTGCCACCCCATTTTGCTCAGGGGTATACCTTGTTGTAATCTCCCTTTTGATTCCTCTATCCTACAAGAATGCATCAAAATCATTTGAGAAGTACCCACCTCCTCCATCTGACCTTAAAATTTTTAGGCTTCTTCCTGTTTAGTTTTCCACAAGTACAAGATACTTCTTAAAGCAACTAAACACTTCATCTTTGTGCTTCATAAAATATAAGATAGTCCACCTATTAAAGTCATCGAACACATAATACCTTGATCTAGAAATTGAGGGATCCTTACTTGGTCCCCATACATCTGTATGGACAAGCTCCAAGTAGTCCTCATGCATGTAGCCTTTCTTTGAGAAGGGTAAGCTGTGAGATTTTCCAAAGTAACAAGCACCACATTTATAGATAATATGTTGCTTGGATACATTAGATATCCCAAGTACACATTGATCTCTACATATTTGCTTTAAGGTTGTCTCACCAATATGCCCTAATCTCTTATGCCAAATCTCAAGCTTTGATAGTGTTTGATCTTTGTAGTTATAAAGTGCAATACTCTTTGTATCTTCAAGTTCAAATGTAAATAACCTACCTGTCTTTTCTCCTTTGGCAATTCTTTTGAACCCATGTTGGGGATCCTCCACAAATGCTCCATATTTGTTGAACCTAACCTGCAAACCCTTTTCCACAATCTGTCCAACACTCATCAAATTCTTGGTGATTGTAGGTACATATAGAACCTTGCTCAACAGATTTCTATTTCCATAAGAGGTTTTAACATTTCCTACCTTGACACTAAATGCTTGGTGTCATCACCTGTTTGCACTTGGTGCTTTCCCTTGGGTTCCTCAAGGTCAGAGAGAAGTGCTACATTGCCTGCCACATGGTTTGAACATCCTGAGTCAATGTAGAAGAGATGGTCATCATTCATACCTTGCTTTGAAGTCATATTCATAATCAGAAGGGAATCCTCTTGTTCCTCTGTGTAATTGTTGTAGTCTTTCCTTGTAGTTGTTATTGTAATTGTTATTGTAGTTGTTATTGTAGCCTTGATGATGGTTGAACCTTCCTCTTGATTGTGTGTAGCCACCTCTTTGGAAACCTCTACCTCTCTGATTCTTGAAGTTCCTGAAACACTAATCTATGGTGTGAGTTGATAAACCACAAATATTACATGGGGAAGAGTTGAAAGGTCTCCCCCTACCTTGCTTACCGCCTCTACCTCTACCTCTTGAGTTCCTACCTCTCCTTGCATAGTTAGCTTGAGAAGTAGTACCTTCATCCTCAATCTTTTTGCTTTTCCCTTTCTCTTTAGACTTGCCTTTATCTTTGTATAGGGAAGAAGAGCTATTACCTCTTGATGAATCTCCATAAGTATGACCTTGCTAATGCATCTTTGGCACACCATGAATTGAGTCTTTCATGCTCCCTCCTCTCTTGTAGGTTGTCCTTTGCTTCTAAAAATGGGCATCTCCTCATCTCTTGAGATGTATCCATAGAGACTTCTTCCTTGCAAGTATGTCTTCATCCTTAAGGACCATGCTTGGTAGTTGTTCCTATCCAATTTATCAATAAAGGAAGGAAAACCATCTCCTATTTTAACTCACGTTGCTCTGATACCATTGTTGGGAAAGATGGATGGAAACTCCAAGAAATGAGTTCATACTGCTAATCCCTGCTCTATACAAGCCCTCTTTCACTTCAGAGTTGAGTTGAAGGCCCTTTTAGCTTTCAAATGACACTAAATAAGTGCCTATGTACTTTGGAGATGATACATGTAATGATTAATCCAAAACAGATGACTTCACAAGTCACAAGTCACCAAAAACTTTTTATTTTGGTTCACACACCTGCTGCTTGTTAAGCTCAGTGCTCCCAGTACAGTAGCAATAAAGAAAATTACTTCTAGGGATATCTAATTAACTTAAAAAGCTAACGATGCCAATTGGAATCACTTAAAATGATTGACTATACACAGAGCAATCAATTTAGCAAGTGAAACATTACCCCCAACTTTTTAGGACCTCTATAGAGAATGACTAGTGAACACTTCGAGATGCTTCTCTCCCAATTTTCTGAATGGAATGTCTTCAAAAGTTGTCAGCAGTAGACTTAGAGCTGATTCCAAGGAGCCATAGAACATTGATAATGATGGAGTAATGACTCAGATATGAGCAAGACAAGAAAATTGTTTTGAGTGGCAATGATAGAGAGACCAACAGAAATAATCAATGATATATTGTATTATTTGACAATGTTGTACATGATCATTGGCATGAAGAATAATGCCCAATGATAGTGAGAAGTGTAGGCTATAGTAAGGGCCACACACTCTCTTCAATGTGATCAACTAAGGCACTAGAATGAAGAGAATTCACCGCCATATTTTACAATCATCTTTTATAGATGTGTAGCTCAAAGATGAGTAGCACCTCCTTTAATGTCAATCCGGGAAGACGTGAGGACGATCATAATCCTCCTCATCTTCCTCCTGTTCTTCATCTTCATCGTCCTCTTCATCCACTTCAACTATGGTGACAGGTACTTGGGAGGTCGTTGCCTGCGTTTGCACATTCTCCACTTGTTGTGCCTCTTCTGCCTCCAGCTCTACATCTTGTAATAATTGCTCGAAATCTTCATTCGTGAGTTCTTCCAAAGGTGCACCACCGGGAAATTCAAGATCGGTTGGGATGGGAGGGAATATCAAGTTAGGACCATCGGTGCTGCGTCTTGGAAGTCGGAGTGTGAATGGTCGGACTCTTCGGGGTGGAGGGGTAACATCCGGTGTTAGGGTGGCTCCACGTGGTTGAGCACAAGGGACTTGGACAGTTCCTCTCATCTTCTTAGAAGGGGGTCCAGTGGACGTTCTGCCTTTGAACTGCTCCACTCGATTCCACATCAGAGCTCGTTGAATAGGGATGTCGTAAGCCAAACATCTATAAATGATTCGAGTCAGAGCACAACATCCATATAAAACATGCTTACGTGGCCATCGTTTGTGAGCTAGGTGTATCTGATCAATTATCCAGTGAGGTAAGTTGATGGTGAGGCTCTGTGTCTCTGCCAGATACAAACTAAACCATATTTTTTTGGGCGGCATGGTGAATCTATCTTGGGCAGGAAAAGCAAAGTGTTGCATGCACATGCGAAGGTGTATTGCAATATTAGGCGTCATGGACACCATGTCCTTGAGTTTGGTAAGGCTTCGATTCTTCATGTAATCAGGCACTAGGGTCTCCTTCTCTGTAGGAATATGCATTCCGCGCATATCTAGGGCCTCTCTCACCAAGTTGTTGGATAACCTAAACCTCTTGAGCTCATTTCCTTTTGTTAGAGATGGGATCACAAATGAGCTTGCACCTTTTGGGTTTTTGTTTGGAGTCAAGGTGTTGATGACATAGTAGCATCGCATGAAGTCAGGCTTTGGGAGCCGTGCACTGAAATATGCATCCAATCTTGCCTTCTCCCATACCGGACGTAGGCCTTCTGCATTTTGTAACTTCTCGAATCCCCTTGTAAAGAAATGGTATTTACCTTGCTTCCCATTGAATTCCAACTCTGATTCCCATAGGTATGATCCCTCTCCCAAGGGTCCTGCAACTTCACTAAACCAGTGGGAAGTTTTCCCTACGGGCATGGTATGGCCACTGGGAGGGTCCGCTATAGGTATGATTTTGATGGTCTGCAATTCTTCTGGTCTTTCATTTGTCTCAAGCAAAACGGGTAAATTGTCTAAGTCCACCACTTGCTAGCTCATTTCTGTTTGAGAGCTAGTTCCTGCCGCCTCAGCCATGTTGAAAAATTCGCAGCCGGTTCTGTGAGAATATATGAATAAATGTTAACATTGCAATGGACACAAAAATGACACTGTGTCCTCGTTACAACATTAACATGAGCTTTTAGTGATAAGTCAGTCAGTCAGTGAGTGCACGGTGCTTGTGTGTGTAGTTAGGAATTGGGTAGACCTAGGAGCTAAGTGGAATGATGCAGTGTGAGAGTGATGTAGTTAGTAGGTGGGCATGGATGTACACCTGGGGTCCGGGGGTTTATTACAAGTTTTAGGCTGCCAAATGCAGTGGATGGGTTTTGATCTTGTTTTTGTGGATCTGGAGAGTTTGATAGGAGTATCTACTTGAAAATGAGGCTTTTTAGGGACCCATTTACAAGTGATTTTACTTGTGCTCATGGATGAATATGTGTTCGTGCGTGATGTGTAAGAATGGGCATCGGATGTTCGAGTGAGTGAAACGTGTTGTACCGGGTGTGGCCTTGGTGTAGCTATTTGAGCCCGCAAGCAAGCCTTAGGCACCCAGATTTGTCGTGATTGTGGGCTGGCCTTCATCGACTTCTTGGGTATCCAAATAGACTTTACTTTCGCAGAAGAATTTATGAAAGACTTCTTATTAGTGTCGTGTTGTTGACTACTAATAAGAGGTTTTGGCCGTGGGGTTGGCCTAGTCGCAACAGGGTGTTCGCCTTTCTGCATCCATACTTGTTTCAACTGCTGAAACAATATGCTTTGATCCTTTTTTTGGCCTCCAGTATAGGTAGTACTCTGCTCCTTTTGTACTTGAACTGCCTTTGGTTGCTGCCTCCTTCTGGCCTTTGGAAAAGAAGGGAGTGCCGTCTTCTCCTTGACTCTGTTGTTGAGACAATCCTCTTTCTGCATCATACAGTTTTGGACAAGAATAGCATTGTCAACTTCATGTGCGCCCCTGGAAGGACTAGGAGTTTGTGCTTTACCTAGTTCCTTGAGTGCCTCATTTTCCAATTCAACTGTAATTCGGCTATGATTTACCCATACCTGAAGAAGTCCACTTCTTAGGTTTAGGTTGACTGCATGATCATAGATCCAGTCCTGGCCCAAGACAAGAGGCTCAGTGAGGTCCTCATCTTGACACACTAGTACCTTGACTGTCATTACTTCGTCTTGAATATAGAGGGGAAGTTCCACCTCGCCAATGCAAGGGGTTTCCACACCTCCCAATCCTATAAGATATGTTTCTATAGGATTAACAGTTAATTTCAACTCTTGACAGTAAGACAATTTAACAGCACTAGTGGCTGCACCTGAGTCAATCAAGGCTCTTACAATCCTTGCACCCTTTCCTTGTCCTATATCTAAGGTTATAAAAGGACGTCGGTCAATTATCCTATGGGAGCTGATATTTGAAACTTCACACATAGCCACGTGATATCCTTGATTTGCATATGCATCAGCCCTAGGTTGCTCTCTACCCTGTCTTCTCAACTTCATTCTCCGGATGCGTTCCAATGCTTTTGCTTGAGCTTCTTCTTGAATTCACTTTTCTTCTTCTTTGCATTTCTTAGCAGTATTGAGTCGACTTAGCATTTCCTCTGTGAGAGGTTCCTGATATAACTTGACTCTGCACCCGCTTATATAGCTCGGGAGAATATCGCCTTCTAGTGTGGCTAGTTGCACTACTCCACTTGTTGAGATTCTGTTAATGATCATGGGTCCATAGCCTCTCTTCTCTATTTTCCTCGCATGTTGTTTCAAAGTATATACTAGTACTAGGTCGCCTGCCTTCAAACCTTTATCCTTAACGTGGGCATCAAAGTATGCCTTCTGTCGTTTCTTAGCTGCATATATCCCTGCAGCTGCTCTCAGTCTTGTTTCCCCTAATCGATCAAGGTCAAAAAGTCTAGAGGAGAGTTCATGACCCGTCCATTCATGCTCTTGTCCTACTTTCAATGTAGGTATTAAGAAGTCCAACGGTAGCACTGCGTTTTGGCCAAATACCATCCGAAAGGGGGTGGCTTGGAGTACCATTTTGTAGGCGACTCGGTATGCCCAAACAGCATGGTGTAGCTATTTGTCCCAATCAGAGCGTTTATTATTCACTAATTTCGTCAGTACATTGCACATAATCTTGTTTGTGCTTTCGGCTTGCCCATTAGCTTGTGGGTGGTAGGGGGGCAGACTTCTTATGAACTACCAAGAATTCTTGGAGTAGAATTTCAATCACTTCATTCAAGAAGTGAGTGCCTCTATCACTTACTAGCTCTATAGGTAGTCCGTATCTTGTGAATACATTCTCCAACAAGAATTTAGCAGTTGTCTGAGCATCGTTCTTTGTCGTAGCTTTTACCTCTACCCATTTGGTTAGATAGTCCGTGGCAACAATGATATACTTAGCATGGGAACCCTTAGCTGGGGGATTAATAGGACCAACAAAGTCTATTCCCCACTTAGAGATTGCTCGTCCACCCATCATGGGTTTCAGTGGCATCTCATCCTTGCGTATAGGATACTGAGTTCGCTGATAGACATCACATCATTTCACATAGGTATGTGCATCCATGTGAAGGGTCGGCCACCAGAAGCCCGCAAATAGTATTGCCTTGATCACCCGATCTGGTCCAAAGTGTCCTCTTGCTACACGTTGGTGAGCAGTTTCCAAGATCTTGAGTTATTCACTTTCATGGACACATAGTCTCAGGTAACCATCTTTACCATGCTTGTATAGGTTATTGTAATAAAGTAAGTCTATGATCTAGGGATCCGATGGCTTCAGACAGATCTGAAATCGGATACCGTTTGGTCACTCGTCTGTAGGACCAAAGATCTCAAGAGTAGACTCAAGCATAAGTCATGTGCTCTCATATTCAAGTAATCCACTTAGCCTAGTGGTTAAGTCTCATGGTTGTGAAGGAAGAGGTCTTGGGTTCAACTCCCATGGGGAGCATGGGAAGAGAGTTTTGCCCAAAGAGCTCTAGAGCCTTCTAACTCAAGTTAACGTGAGTTAACTTGAGTCCAGTGGACTTAACTCAAGAGGTGAGTACAACAACCACTAGTGGACTCTAGTGGAAGGTACTAAAGTAGTGGTCGAGATCACTCCAGCCACTAATAGACTCTAGTGGTGGATATGAAAGGAGTGGAGGAGATTGCACATGCACTTGTGGACTCTAGTTACATTTGTGGTCCTCATTAGTTCAAGCAGCTATATATACAGGCATAAGGTTGGGAGGAGAGTCATTCATTCATGAGCATTTGCAGTCGTTACGCTGTTGCATGGGTATCAGAGCATGAGGCTCGGGGGTTGCCTACAGTATGTATATAGCTCTATTTTCGAGGACGAAAATCTTTTCCAAGGGGGGAAGAATGTAATAAAGTAAGTCTATGATCTAGGGATCCGATGGCTTCAGACAGATCTGAAATCGGATACCGTTTGGTCACTCGTCTGTAGGACCAAAGATCTCAAGAGTAGACTCAAGCATAAGTCATGTGCTCTCATATTCAAGTAATCCACTTAGCCTAGTGGTTAAGTCTCATGGTTGTGAAGGAAGAGGTCTTGGGTTCAACTCCCATGGGGAGCATGGGAAGAGAGTTTTGCCCAAAGAGCTCTAGAGCCTTCTAACTCAAGTTAACGTGAGTTAACTTGAGTCCAGTGGACTTAACTCAAGAGGTGAGTACAACAACCACTAGTGGACTCTAGTGGAAGGTACTAAAGTAGTGGTCGAGATCACTCCAGCCACTAATAGACTCTAGTGGTGGATATGAAAGGAGTGGAGGAGATTGCACATGCACTTGTGGACTCTAGTTACATTTGTGGTCCTCATTAGTTCAAGCAGCTATATATACAGGCATAAGGTTGGGAGGAGAGTCATTCATTCATGAGCATTTGCAGTCGTTACGCTGTTGCAGTTATCACCAATGAGTGAGTAATCATGGGCTTCTTGTTCTAAACTCCTTTTCCTAGCCAGAGTCATGTCTGGAGGGAATGTTTTCATCCCCAGGAAGGATACTAGTGGCTCACTCCAATCTGGCACTATGGACACTTGATAAAGAGTGGCATGTTCCACAGGTGGTTTAGTGCAGCAGATTGGGCATTCCTTACACAACTCTTGGACATCAGCTTCCATAGTTGGCCAATGCACTCCGAGTCTCCTTAGTGTCTGTAGGGCTTGTTGCTTTGAGTAGTGTTGCTCTAATGCACCTACATGTGCTAATTGCAACCATTTAGCATACTCATCCTCTTCCACACAACAAGCCAAGATTCCTTGATCTGTGTGCTTGTACATACTTCCTGCCATGATGTGATACTTTTGGGCTTTCACTACCTCTCTATCCTGTGTGTTTATTACTGAGTGGTTAGGCCCGCATGTCAATACTGGCACTAATGGCTTAGCCCACTGTGGTACCACTTCCAAATTAAACAAGTAAGCATGAGGAAGGTCATCTGACACTCCTTGTGGGGCTTCTCCAGATGTGAGCCTAGAGAGATGGTCTGCTCTCAAGTGAGTCTTCCCTTTCCTTACCACAACCTCGAAATCATATTCCATTAGTAAGAGAAACCATCTTACTAATCTGCGTGTATTACATGGTTTGTTTACCAGATACAGTAGAGCTTGGTGATCAGTAAAAAAATTAAACTTATTTGCAAGAAAATAGTGTCTAAACTTTTTAACCGCGTACACCATGCCTAATCCTTCTCGTTAGGTGGTTGTATAGTTCCGTTCAGCAGCATTCAATTGTCTACTAGCATAGGCAATTGGGAGATCCATATTACCTTCACCGGTAGGTTGTGCGAGTACACACCCAATAGCATAATTGGATGCATCCACATGAACATGGAAAAGCTTATTCCAATCTGGTGTGGTCAAGATAGGTGCTGAACATAATCGCCGTTTAAGCTCATTGAAAGAATTCTCACATTCATTAGTCCACTCAAAGTTAGTCAAAAGTCCATACAGAGGCTTTGCTATGATGGCATACATGTGTATAAACTGTCGGTAATAACCACAATGCCCCATGAAAGCTTGTACTTCCTTGACATTCTTTGGCCTAGGTAACTCGGCTATGGATCTCACTTTCTCTTCATCAGTGGATATGCCATTCTTTGACACTATGTGCCCTAGAATCTTGCCTTGCCTGACCATAAAAACGCACTTTTCTGGGTTCAGGCAGACTTGATATTCTCTACATTTGTCAAAGATTTGTTTGAGTTCAGGAATATGGGTTTGTCTAATGTTGGAATGAGCACAAAGATCATCAACATAGACTTCTAAGTTTTTCCTCAGGAACTCTTTAAATACATGACACATTAGTCTCTGGAAGGTAGCGGGTGCATTGGTAAGCCCAAATGGCATTACTCTAAAGGCAAAAATGCCCCATTTAGTGGCAAAAGCCATCTTATGCTGATCTTCTGGAGCTATGGCTACTTGATTGTAGCCCGAAAATCCATCAAGGAAGCTGTACACTTCCTTGCCTGCTACTCTTTCTAAGAGATTTTCTGTGATAGGAAGCGGATAGTTATCTCGAATTGTGGCTGCATTGACCTTCTTCAAGTTAATGCATACACGCAGCTTTCCATTTTTCTTGGGCACCACTACAATGGGGGATACCCACTCAGTGTGCTCAATTTCATAGATGAATCCAGCTTCAACCAGTCTATCTATCTCCTCTTTGATCTTAGCAGCATAATTATCATTATATGTGTATGGCTTTTGCTTAGAAGGTTTGGCATCTGAGGTCATGGGGATAGCGTGTGAGCATATGTCAGGGTCTACACCTTTCAGGTCCTTGTAACTCCAAGCGAATACATCTCTGTATTCTCTTAGCAAGGCAATTAATTCTTGCTCTTCTTCTTCCGTCAGGTCATGGCCTATGTACGTGCATCTTTCTTCTCCTTCCTCGATGGCTACGACTACTTTCTTCGTGGTTTCTTTGTTATCATAGGCCTCCCCCGATTGTGCCTCTCGCTTAGGCATTCTTACCATGACTCTCCTGTCGTCTATCTCATACTTTTTAAAGTTTTCAGGGACCTCAAACAAAGATTCTTCCTCTTCTGGTGTGACTTCTCTCTTCTTTCTTTTCTTTCCTTCTTCCTTCGGGGTCACATGTGTGGTTAGCCTTACATCATTTGTAAGCTCTCCGTGCCTCTGGGGTTGAAATTCTACTTCATAGAAGTATTCTTCATCTGATGCAAAAGGTGGGTCCATGATGATTGTCTAGATCGGAGTCACTTGCATCCTCAAATGCATCAGGGCTAGGTTCACACTCTTCTAACACTGCCTCTCCCATGATTGGCTCTATGGAGAAGACGGAAATGTCAAAGCCATCTTCATCACAGTGTGGTGTCCATTGTTCTTCATTGATGGCTACATCCATTGTTGCTAGGATCTCTGCCCAGCCGTGGGGTTCAAATTCTTCGTCAGGAAAGACTACAGGTGCATAGACTGGGTCTTGGATTGATCTATGTGTTTCTTTTGCACCTATCTCTCTAGCTTTTTCTCTCTTCTCTTCTTCTACTGCTACTTTGCACATCCATAAGTGGGTGTCTTCATGCATCCATGAGGATCCTGACCCTATGGAATGCACCGATTCTGTATCATCTTTAGCTCTATGGATGGGATTCCATTGGATAGGAGGGACATCTCTATGAGAGTAATCTTTGAGATTCACTTTGTTCGTAACACCTAAGTGTTGCAGGTACAAAGAATTGGTTCCCCAATCCTGTACCACTTGCAACTGTCGCATAAAGGGTCGTCCCAAGATCATTTCATAGGCATGATTTTTGCTAAAATCACATATAGCAAATGTATGCTCGAACTCAACACCACATGTGGTGAGAGTTATTCCTTCTAACAGCCCTAAGGGTCGCTCTATGTGACCATCGGCCATTTGCAATTTCATCCTCGTGGGTCTGAGTGCTGGCTTGCCCCAATGCTTCCATAGGGAAGTGGTAGCAATTGCAACACCTGCGCCTGAGTCTAGAATGGCCTTGGTGGTGTATCCTTGATGGGTGATAGGAAGATATGTGTTTCCCTCTTCGCCCTCAATCATGTCTCCTATCTTGTCCAATGGTATTTCTGGCACTGTTCTCTGGGATCCTTCCTGGGAACGAGGTTTTGCTATCTCTGGTACTTGTTTGGCTACATGTTTCCATAGCTCTGGCCTTACTTTGAGTAGCTCTTCTAAGGTGAGGTTGCATTGTACTTTAGTGTTTTTCACTACCTCTGTGTTCCTAAGTAAGACTGAGTCCTCATTTCGTACCATGACCGTGGGTGCTCTCATACAAGTAGACTTAGCTTCCCATGGGCCTGTGAAGTGGGGTATTTCTTGTAGAGAGTTAGACTCAAAGTCTAATCTTTCCTGAGAGTGGGTGCTCTCCTGCTCCTCATAAATGGATGGGATGTCTTGTGGGAATTGGTCATGTGCATCATCCACAAGTTCAATGGGAGGAGGGACTTCACTTTCCTTAGCCCATTTGTCTTCTTGAATCTCTCGTAAGAATTCTGGTGTGAACCGATTCATAGAAGATGATGTGTTTGGCTCCGTAGAGTTAGGCACATAGGCTTCCTGGGCACGAAGACGTGCCCTTTCACTTGCCTTGTCCTTGTGTTGAGAGGTGGGTTCCTTTGCTGATTGTGCAATTAGCCTCTCTATTCTTTCTAACAGTCCTTCAAAGTGCAACTGTGTCTTTGCTGAACTAGAGATGTTAAATAGACGACTGGCTTCAAACATGGTTTGAGCCAATTCCACCATCTTAGCACAAATTTTGGTTCGTTCTAGCTCTAGTTCTGCTCTAGGGTAACACTTTTTATGATCAGTTACGTTTGGCCCTTCTTGGATTCTGGCCTGATATGCTTTAAGCATCATATTAAGGTCCTCGGGAGTGGGATTTGCTAGGACTGATCCTACTCTTGGGGGTGGTGGAATTGTGTGAGGTGGGTTGGAAGGTGGCGGGTCAGATGGAGATGGGAATGGTGGTGGTGGGGTAGTGTGAGAGGGAGTTTGAGATGTGAGTTCAGTTATCCTGGCCTTTGTTTCTCTGAGGCTTTCCTCAAGTTCACTCATCTTTTTTGCCCATTGCCTTTTCATTATTTCACGACTATCTCTCCAAGCTCTAGTCCTCTTCTTGGTCATGCTCTCTGTTTCACTCACCTCGGGGCTCTTTTCCTGGCCTGTCCCTTGGTTTTGCTGCAAGGCCTGAGCTCTAGTGACTACCTGTACTGGTGCAGTGGACGTCACACTTCTTGTAGAGTCTACTACTAACCCAATAACATTGACAGGAGTGATTTTCGGCATATTATTGGGATTCTTTGGGCATTCTCGTAAGAGATGCTCCTTTCCACACTCTTGGCAATAGCCCTGGATCGTCACTGATTGGGGTTGTGCAGGTGGAGGCAAGGGACAATCACGAATGAGATGATTTCCCTGACATCTGTAGCATGGTCCTCTAGGGAATGGGGGTCTTACTTGCCTAGGTTGAGGTCTAGGGTTGGGGTTTGCATACATGACGTTTGTGTAATCTGACTCCCAACTAGGTTCATTTGGCTCTTCACTATAGTAGGACTCACCATGTTCAGGAGACTGCATGTAGTAGGCCTGGGGGCTATCAACATGTGTAGAATCGAAACTATGGTCACTGGGGTCACTTTCTGATAGCAATGGGGTTACTGGCACTATGGCCCTATTCAAGTTTTCTTCTGCAGCTGCATACTTTACAGGGATCACGTTGGATGGAGCTGGAGGTTGTTGGGCTAACACAGGCTGAGGCCTTTGCTGGGCTTGATATTGTGGCTGGTAGGTTTGTTGGGGCCTAGCATACTGCTGTGGTGGATATTGGTTCTGATATCTTCCTTATTGATATGGCTGAGGGTAGGTTTGCCTAACCGCTTGCTTATTGTATGGACAGTCTTGTGCTGTGTGATTTGTGTATCTCCGTTCTATGGTACAGTATTGGCTACTCGGATTTACTTGGGGTTGAGCCGTAATGGGACACACGTTCGCCATATGGTCACCACCGCAAGTATAGCACCTCTTTACTGGGGCAAACCTTGGGATTTGTTTGCTAGAGACACCTAGTTTTTGTGCCACTTTCTCAGCGAGTTCCTCAATTGATGTGGATTGCGTGGAAGAGAGGCTAGAGGCACTATCTGAATCTTTGTATATTTTGGAAAGCTCTAACTCCTCCCCCAGGTTATCCTCGATGTCAATGCACATGCGTACACACTCTTCTATAGTCATAGGGTCCTTCAGATACACATATGACCTCAATTTGGTACTTAGCAATCCATCCAAGAATAAAGCCACTTGCTTAGCTAGTGTGGGTAGCTCCAAAACAGGGCATCTTTCAAGGTATTGCCTAAATCTTCTTCCTGCAAGTCTCACAGTCTCTTGAGGGGTTTGCTTGAAGCTGCGAATCAATGAGGAGGTATTATGTCTTATGCCACTCTTAGAGAATTCAATAATGAAAGCCTCTAGGAGTTGGTCTATACACCTGAATTGCCTCTCGTTTAGTGGTTGAAACCATGTCAGGGCAGTGTTCCTAAGGGTTAGACCAAAGGCATTGTACTGCATGAACAAATCTTCAACTTGTTCAGCTCTCAAGACTTTCCTAACCTCAGCCACATGATCGTATGGATCTCCAGTGCCATCGAAGTAGTTCTTCATGGACTTAACTAGCTGAGTCGGTCTCAGGGTCCTCGTGTGCTCTCTTGGTCTTGGTAGAGGGAATTCATCCGCATTTCTTTGGTTCCCTGGGGCACTATGTCCCTGAAGTTCCACTCTATTTGTTTCCATTCTCGTTCTTCCTCTTCCCAAGGAGTTGGCAAAGCTTACCTCAGGTCTGTCTCTCTTTATGTCTCTCTGAACTCCATGAGCATGGAACGTTCCAGCTCCCGGGTGGCCAGAGGACACGCTAGATTTTGGTTGGGGGAAAATAAACTCCCCCATCCTAGTCTAAGCATGTCTATCATGTTCTGTAACCACAAAGATCCTTTCTGAAGCGTGATCTAGATAGGTCACTCTGCCTGGGCTATCTGGATCTTTAAACTCATAGATCATGATTGTTTCTATATCAATTGGCTGATCAGATTTGTACCTCCAAAAGGCTTCGTCAGTCTCTCGGTTCAAAAGCAGATCTATGCTCTTGTTGTCCTGGGGAACCCACTCGGGATTGAGGATTCTAGTAAGAACAGATTTCCCTCGAGGGGTCCTGGGCTCCCCTCCTACATTCCCTTGTTCTAGGTCATCTATGTCCGTCTCAGGGATCACATTCCCGAATTCATCTGTCCTCTCCGGGTGACTAGTGACCACGTATATGGTTCCCTCTTTATCAAGGTATGCACCATTTTCAAACTTGACAGCAGGGTGCTCTAGCCCAATAGATTGGTCTGGGTTTTTGATTTGGACCACGGATCTTCCTAGGCCGTCCTCATAGATGCTAGCACCTAATCGGTTGGTCCTAAGGTATTCCAGCTGTGTCTTGTACGGGCCTTCTACCCTGTGCAAGTATGGCACTCCTGAACTTCCCGTAGGTCGGTCCATGCCTTGAGACATCTCTGATTCACTAGTCTCAGAGCTAGGGTAGTATGAGTGGTGGCTCAACTGCTGGGCCCAAGACCTAGCAGTGTGGTTGACACTAGCCTCTGAAGACCTAAGACTTTGTCTATCTCTCCCTAGATGTCGCCCTGATCTAAGGTTCATAAGCCTAATTGAATAGCCCAAATTTGCCCAAGTACAACCTCGTTGCTGAGTTCTTTTGTATCAGTTACTTGATTCTTTTTAGTGGTTACCGTGTTTATGCTCTTGTCAGAAATCGTGTCGTCAGGAATATTTGAGTTAATTTTCGCACTGTAAGTTGATCGTTCCACGTTAGATTCTTTCCTTTAAGGTTATCACATCACGAAGAGATTATGTTTAATCTTGAACTTGAGTGCATAGGTAGTCTTCCACTTGATTGATGCCTATCGTTGCCCTGACTTACTCCTAGCACTTCCCGCACTTAGCCTAAGCTACGAATTGATAGAGGGTGTTGAGGATTTTTCAACCTTGAGTTTCTTTCCTTGTGTTGTTGCCCTGGTGTGCCCAGGACGCGTGTTCCCAAGCTTGCACTTACTCTTGCTTAGAATGCCCTCAAGTGCTCTTACTGGACCTGTAAAAGTCCCACGGTTAGCTCAAGAATTAGATTCAAATGACACAATAGACCACTTTCATGCATGTAACTCACAGACCAAATTATCCTTTGCCTTTATGGAAAACAATCCCAAGGATCCCTCAGTTTTCCTACCTCGGGGTATGGTCAACTTCAAAATACCCTATCTAATAATCCTGATATTAATTTTTACATAACCAGTGGAAGTTTTGGTTGTACTCCCCACGAGCTTTCCAACAAAACAAGAATCACAACAAACAGATTTCGTATGAGAAAGTTATGTCAGTTCAGGCTTCAGGGATTAAAACAGGGTTCAAACAGGCCAACATGGCAACAAGTTTTCCTCGGGTTATTTGCCTATAGCCTCCTTATGTGCTCTAGAGTCCATTATCCATGTCCAAAATTAGCCAAAATCTTCAATTTTAAAAAAACCCCTAAAAATTTAGCCGAAAATGGTTATCAATCGCGATCGACTGGGCTGTCAATCGTGATGGACAGGGCTGTCCGTCGTGGCCTGTCAATCGCAATGGACTGGTGTCAATCGCGATGGACTGGTGTCAATCGCGATGGACTGGTGTCAATCGCGATGGACTGGTGTCAATCGCGATGGACTGGTGTCAATCGCGATGGACTGGTGTCAATCGCGATGGACTGGTGTCAATCGCGATGGACTGGTGTCAATCGCGATGGACAGGTGTCAGTCGCGATGGACAGGTGTCAATCGTGATGGACTGGTGTCAATCGCGATGGACTGGTGTCAATCGCGATGGACTGGTGTCAATCGCGATGGACTGGTGTCAGTCGGGATTTTTCTGTCAGTCGCGATGGACAGGGGTGTCCGTCATGATGGACACGTGTCCGTCGGGGTCTGTCAGTCGCGATGGACTGGCTATCCGTCGCAATGGACAGTGTCAATCGCGATTGATGCTATCAATCGCGATGGACAGAGAAAATGCAAATTTTTTTGAAATTTTTGTGGATTTGTGAAGTGCAAGGTCTCTAGTCTACTGTGGTGCACTCAGTTTTACCAAAAGATGAAGTTTTCTGTCAATCGCGATTGACAGAAACTTGCAACACAGAGATAGTTCTGCACATTTCCGTACCTGCACAACGTGCTGGGGATGATGGGATAGCCAATACCTGCAAGCAAACTCAAGAAACATGCAAAAAATAGCACACAACAGTTCGCTCTCTCGCTCTCTCTCACAAGTGAAATGAGGGAAATGAAAGGAGGAAGGAGATATAGTAAAAAAACTAAAATTTTTGCGATGATGGAGATAGAGGTGGAAGATGATGATGATGATGATGATGAAGTAAGGACGAGAAAAATAAGGAAAAGTAAAGAAATTACCTACAACGCCAACGTCACAACTCTACGTCTTACCATCACACGCTTGTCCTCAAAGCTTGATCCCCAGCAACGGCGCCAAAATTTGGTGTAGCTCAAAGATGAGTAGCACCTCCTGTAATGTCAATCCGGGAAGACGTGAGGATGGTATGAAGACCTCGATCAAGTGAAGGCACAAGTGCGTGAGTGAGAAGCACACTAACATGCACACACATACACACACGCGCACACACGGTAAGACAAAGAGTGAGAAGCAATGGAGTTCTTAGATTACTTTCAAAAAGCTCTTACAAGTTCAAATCAATTACAAGCTAGCCCCAAAAATGAGCTCTCTAGCTCTATTTATAGTTTTTGACTAGGTTTTGGCCCTGTCCAGACCTAGTGTCCGGCCTAGCTAAAAATTAGGTTCCAGGGCCTATTTGAGGGCTTAAACGGAGTCTAAAAAATACAAAAATTGATATGTAGGTACTTCTAAAGCTCCTCAAGCTCAAGGACTACTTGGCTTGCACAAAGTGGAGCTACAAAAATATGAAATGGTATTTACAATGATGGTTAGTGATAAAAATCACTGTTATAAAGATGCTGATTTGGAAAAATTTGAAGGCCTATCTGCCAGATCTGTGTCGACTGCTTTGTCTACTTAATCCTTCGCCTTGCTCTGACTCTCTCCACTGGCTTCCTTGTCTCCTCAGTCCTTGGGTGCCCATACTGCTCTCAACAAGATGCTTCATTCAAAATTTGAATTTGAATTCAACTTTGGCTCTCACTAAAAAGTGATCCCTTAATCCAGGAGATATTCTCTCAAAGAAATTTCATACCATGAAGTTCTCCTAACTCCACGAGTTTAGTGGCATTTACAAAGATTCTTTTAAGTCAAGTGACTTTTACAAGAGTTGATGGTAAAACCATAAGTAATGGTTCTTATGGGTCTTCAAATATTTGCACATAAAAGCTTCCAATGCCTAGCCAAGTGTGAAGACTTGGCCCTTGCACCAACACTTCCACAACTCAGATTTGATTCTAACTAGCTCTTGTAAAGTGAGGTGGCATTGCACTTTAGTGTTCTTATGACTTTCATGTTCCTAGAACTAAATCATCATTTCTGATCATGATAGTGGGAGATCTCATTTGGATAGACTTTGATTCCCAAGGGCCTGTAAGATGATACAATTCTTGCATGGAATTGGATTCGAAGTCTAATCATTCACTTGATTTGACATCTTCCTACTCTTTGTATATAAAGGTAATGTAGTGAGGAAATTTATAATGAAGATCATCTATCTACCGAATGGGCTGTGAAGTCATTTGCTCCATACCCCATTTTTCTTCTTGAATTTCTCTCAAGAATCCTTGTGAATACTTATTGTCTAAAGGAGAAATTTCACACTCTTTTGAGTTAGAAACATATGACTTTATTGATGAGAATTTTCTCAGTGTGCTTCTTAAGGGTTAAGCTTCCTTGGGTTTTAAATGGTCGGTTTTTTTTTTGAGAGCACAATGAATTGGAAAGATGCACACACCCCACCTCGTAAGGTAGAGGCACCCATCTTGAGGACTCTAAGGCATCAAGCCCTGGGCGGGACTTGAACCCTGGCCATCTGCCTAGGAATACAAGGCACATCCGCTAAACCATGCCCACTAGATAATGGTCGGTTTTTTAGATGCCAAGCACTCTAATCTTTCTAGTAGTCCCTAGAAGTGCACTTCTGGTTTTGATCATGAGGATTAATGAACTATCTAGCTTTGAACATGGTTAGAGCTAGTTTGAGCATCTTCATGCATAACTTTGTTCTTTCTGTCTCTAGGTATGCTCTAGGATAGATTTTATCTAGTCATGCTGTGTTGGGTCCTTCTCCCAATCTAGCTTGATAGGCCTTGAATCATATCCAAGTCTTTTGGGACATGGTCTATTCAGACACACGCTGACTTTGGAAAAAGAGGAGTGTCTAGCAATTCTTGTGATGTCAGTTCTATTATCTTTGCCTTGGTTTCTTCAAGCTTCCTTCTAGCTCTGCTAATTTCTTAATCCATTTTCTCTTTATTATTTCCCTTGAGTCTTTAAAAAACTTGTTCTTCTTTCTACTAGACTCTCTGATTTCACTTGACTCTAAGGGTTTCTCTTGGTTTACATGTTGAGCTTGTTGTAAAGCCTAAGCTTTGCTCACTGCATGGATGGGCAATAAGGTGAGTGGAGAAACATTTGATCCTTGCACAATGCCCATCACATCGATTGGGGTTATCTTAGAGGCATTAGTTGGATTCTTAGGACACTTGTGTATTATATGCTCTTTTCCACAATCAGAACAATATCCTTGAATGATGCGATAATATGGCTACCGTGCAAGAGGGGGATGTAGGAATTCCCTCACAAACTCTTTGGCATCTACAACATGGTCCTCTAGGGGCTTTGGTCTCATTTGTTGCATTTGGGGTCTAGAGTTTGGGTTCTTGTATATGACATTAGCATATTCAAGCTCTCAATTAGGTTCCATCAAAGGTTCATCATATTGGTATAAGTCATCGTGCTCTAGGGATTTGGTGTATAGTTTGGTGGGATATCTCCATGTGTTGAATCAAAACTTTTAGCATTAGGATAATTCTCTAATATTAATGGAGATGTTATCACTAATGCCCTATTAAGGTTATCTTCTACCGTTGCTGCATATTTGATTGAAATTACATTGACAGGGGGTGGTAGTTGCTATTCTAGCATTGGTTGTGGTCTAGGTTGTGCTTGATACTATGGCTGGTAATTTTGTGATGGACTATAATAGTTGTTGCTAGTATTGATTTTGATACCTACCTAGCTACTGGTAGTTTTTCTTAACTGCCTCTTTGTTATAGGGACAATCCTAATGTAGATGGTTCATGTATTTTCTTTCTATTGTGCAATATTAGGCATTTAGATTCCCTATTTTTTGAGCTTGCATGGGGCACACATTGGCCATGTGATCACCTCTACAAGTGTATCAATGTTTTGCTATGATCACTCTTTGAGTTTTTCTATTATGGACTCCTAGCTTTAGAGCCACTTGTTCCGTTGTCACATGATCCTAGCAGGGGATGGTTGAACCATACCTTAAGAGAGACGATCAAGAAGTAATCCTCATCCATGGCTTTTGGGGCTAGTGGCTAGCCCATCATACTCCTAGCTAGGAGGTTGTGAATTCAATTCCCAACATTGATATCAGAGCCTAATTGAGGAACTTGGGCTAGATCGAGGTAAGGCACCTCATTTCGTGGCACTTGGAAAAAGCGCTTGTCCTGGTGAGTGTGAAATTGGCCTTAGATGAAGGCATATGGGCATATGGGCACTCATGGAGGGTGGGATAGGTACAAATTTGGTCCAAGCACTAGAGTTGAAGTTGGTGGACTTGTTCATGCATGGAAAGTAGGTCCACAAGAGTCAGAAGGGTCCACAAGTGAGCATTGAGGGCAATGCTCAGTCTAAGGGGAAAGGAATGTCAGATAATTCTAGCAGGGGATGGTTGAGCCATACATTAAGAGAGAGGATTAGGAATTAATACTCATCCATGGCTTTTGGGGCTAGTGGTTTGCCCATCATACTCCTATCTAGGAGGTTGTGAGTTCAGTTTCCATCATCTACCAATTCATCTATTGATGTCGTGGGTTTGGATGTGATACTAGTGGAGCAATCTGAATCTTTGTGGAGTTTAAATAGTTCCCATTTGTCACCCAAGTTATCCTTGACATCAATACACATTCTTAAGCATTATTCTAGGGTGTGAGGCTCCTTCAAGTAGACATATGATCATAGATTTGCACTCAATAGACCATCTAAGGACAAGGAAACTTATTTAGCTTGGGTAGGAAACTCTAGAAGTGGGCATCTCTCAACTTATTGCCTGAACTCTATGTCCTGCTAATCTGACAGTTTCTTGTGGTGTCTATTTAAAGCTATGGATCAATGATGAAGTAATGTGTCTAATTTGGCTATTGGAGAACTTTGTAATGAATGCATCTAGCAATGTAATGTTCTCGAATTGACCTTGATGTAAAGGTTGAAATTGTTACAACTTATGTGTTCCTCGAGTAGCTTTGATGTGAACCCTTTCCCTATACATGGGCACTTTTTACTCTAGTGTTGGCTAGAGGTTTTTTCCCCATGTTACCACATACATAATTCACTCATATATGGTGGTAATTTTTACTTAGAGATATTATTCAACTCTTATGTTGATTCTGCTCATCATTAATAAAGAGAGCTATGAAGAGGTGATGGGTTGAGTCTAGAGATGAGTTGGTGCTGCAACAAACCTACTCTACACCAGCCAATATAACTCAAGGGATGCTTAGTAGGATTCCTTAAATTTCAAAATGTGCATTAAGAACCATCAAGTCCTTTGAAGCATAACTCTCAATTTTTTGCATCAAAATAGATAACTCCTATGTGCAAGGAATGTGAAGAACCTTCTATTTTGGATGAGAGGGTCTCAATATTATGCTTAGTGCTCACAACCTAGTATGAACTGATTAGAGATATTTTGCACACATATAATTGAAGTGCATATCTAAATAAAGAAATTTATTTGAGGATTTTAGCTGCACCATACAAGGAGAAATAAATATAACAAGACAGGACAATCACCATGACGTTTTAGGAACTAGAAGATGTGCAGACACAATCAGATTCAGAGCTTCATATCTCAAGATGTACTAAACCAAATCTAATGAGATTCAATATATAGATACTAGAAAATTTTCTATAACTATTGCAAGTTAAAATATAGCAAATGGATGCTGATATGTAGAGAAATTGATTGAACAAATTGATTATATATATGGAGGTACTGAAGCAGAATGTAGAGAAGAACTTTGTAGCTCAGTGATGAGTAGCACCTCCTTTGATGTCAATCCGGGAAGACATGAGGATGGTATGAAGACCTCGAGCAAGTGATGGCACAAATGTGTGAGTGAGAAGCACACTAACATGCACACACATACACACACACACGCGCACACACGGCACGAACAAAGAGAGTAAGACAATGCAAGCTCTTCTATTACAACCAAGTTCTCATACAAGTTCAAAACTACAAGAATCTAGCCCAAAAATGAGCTCTCTAGCTCTATTTATAGTTTTTTACTAGCTTTGGTCCTGTCCAGACCTAGTGTCCGGCCTAGTTAAAAATTAGGTTCCAGGGCTTATTTGAGGGTTCAAACGAGATCTAAAAAATATGAAAATGGGTAGGCAACTATTTCTAAGGCTCCTCAAGCTCAAGGACTCCTCAGCTTGTACAAAATGGAGCTACAAAAAAGGGAAATGGTATTTACAATGGTTTTTACATGCTCGTACTAGGTGTCTTCCCATATGATGCCAACACTCTCCCCCCAGTGTCTGTCGCCTCTGACAGACCTCTGCTCCACGGTTTGATCAATGTATTGCTGTAGTAGGTCGGTTGCCAATTCCTATTCTTTGATGCGTAGTCCCCTGACCAAATCTCTCTGCAGGGTGTCCCAATTAACTGCGCCAGGCATATCAGGTTGTGGCGTAGTGTAGAGTTCTGAATGCATTGTTTGTTCGCAAGCGAATAACTGGAGCAGATGAGTTGGGTGGGGCGCGAATACTTCTGAGTGTGCTTCCCAGAACCCCGTGGTGAACATGTCATCAAAAGTTTGTTTGTAACATGCAGGGAGATATCTTATTTGTGCATGCCACGCGTAAGCCACACGGATACTCGGGGTCGTGCTCATATCATAAAGTAGATCATAGTTACCATTGATGAAGCCCGGAATTGGAGGCTGGATATTACGTACATTTCGGAAAGTCTTTAACACCACTTGCATCATGTCCAAAATTTTGAGCATCATCTGCGCGGCGACATCTGGCATAGGGTGGAGGCGTGGCATCCAATGCCGGATGGTAGCTATCATGTATTGGACTATTGGTGTGCCTGTTGGGGGTGCAATGGCAGGGTAATTGAGCCATTCTTTGCAATTGGCGTTGTTCTTAACCTTTATGGCAAATGCCTTCCATGATCTTCTCCGTTGCACTGGCCCGTAGCAATTGTTATACTTCAAGTGCATGGGCGCGTGATCCCATGTTCGTAGCATCTCCGGATAGGTTTCCAATAACTTTTGCCTCTAGGTGGGTTAGTATATGTTCCCTTTGTGGGTGTCCTCTGGAATGTCCTCAGGTTCAAATTTGTGAAGAGATGGATAGGTATGTGTTGAAGATGAAGAGGTGTTGCAAAATCTTTGCTCTACACCAACCAAATGAACTCCAGGAGTAGATGGTGGGCCCTTTTAGCTTGCCAATGGATGTATTAGACACCCTATGTACCTTGGAAGATCACTCTCAAAAAGATAGATCAAAACAGATAAGTTGGAGTTAGCTCAGAGGTGAAAACTTGCTATTCTTGGTTGATACACCTGTCCAGTGTTTTACATAATTCTCTGAGCACAGCAGCAATTAGATTAATTCCTCTTGGGGAAGGCTAGGTAGCTTAAAGAGCTAACTTTAGAGAGTAATCTCATCAAAAATAACAAACCACACACTGAGAATGACTTTTAACAAGTGATGACATCATCCCGATTTTCACGGGCTGCTACAGAAATAGACCAGTGAGCAGAAAAAGTAACATAACTCAAGATGTAAGAATCCAATGATCATGAAAATTTGTATGCTTATACTAGACAGTAAGCTGAATCCAACAAGCTTTAAATCACTGAATTTGGATGAGTAACCACTGAGAAATGACTCTGACAAGATGACTGAAAAAGTCGGGTACCTGACAGAGAAGTGAAGATGAACATACCCTGTTGACTTCAAATGAACATAACTGAAGATTCCAACATCCAAATGACATGAAAATTTGTGAGCATATAGTAGACTTATAGAGCTAACTTTACCAAGTTAAATCACTGAAAATGATGAATCAAGTGCAGAGAAACAATCTCTGCAAGCTGACTGAGAAAAACTGAAGTAATGGCAGTGAGTAGTACACATCACAAGAACATGGAAAGATGAACTCAAATAATCATGAAAATGAAAGTATATTGCTTGTACAATACAATGACTTACTGATACATATGTGTGCTTTGTAATCACACCTTGATATGGCATAAAGCTCAGCTCTTGGAGGTCTTCACATAGGTCTCTCTAACCACGACTAAAACTGCCATCTATTTATAGTTGAGTTTGGGAGGCTAACTTCCCTCAATCACTCTCCAATCAATCAATGATTGATTTGATTCTCTTCCTACCACAAATCACGAATTCGTGGCTCCTCTTTCCATTCTTGATCATGTGGGCTCAACCACTTAAGATTCTCTTACTTTTACATTAAGTAAACTCTTCAAAAGTTACAAGAGGTAGTTCACAAGTGAACTTTACATAGTCTTCATTTTGAAGCTTCTTTAATGACTTTGTGAGACTCAAGCCAATACTTAGGCTTGTCATAGACTTGCTCCAACAGCTCCCCCTCAAGCCAAGTATGCTTGAGGTCTTCAATCTTCCAAGATTACCTGCAAACCAATCATAGCCTTGAATTTGCAAAGCTTTGTACCATCCAATGCTTTGGTTAGAATATCTGCACATTGTTGATGAGTGGACACATATGATATTTGAATCTCTTTGCTTAGAACCTTCTCTCGTACATAGTGATAATGAACTTCAATATGTTTAGTCCTTGCATGAAAAATAGGATTAGCAGCCAAATGAATAGAACTCATATTGTCACCAAAAATAGTTGGAGTTCCAAACTCCAATCCAAGATCTTTGAACAATGTCTTCATCCACATAGCTTCTTGTGTAGCTATGGCAAGACCTCTATATTCAGCTTCAGTAGAAGAGAGAGCAACTGTGGGTTGCTTCTTGGATGACCATGAAATAAGCTTTGAACCTGCAAAGGTAAGATAACCTGAAGTGCTCCTTCTATCTTCCTTGGAGCCAGCCCAATCTGCATCAGAAAATAGCTTCAAACCTAAATCAGATACATAAGGATAGTAAAGTCCTTCATTTATGGTTCCTTTGAGATATTTGAGTATCCTTTTGGCAGCATCCATATGTGGTTTCCTTGGTGTGTGCATAAATTGGCTTAGCACACTCACACTGTAACATATATCTACTCTTGTCAATGTGGCATAGTTGAGACTACCCACTAGACTTTGATATGATGTGATGTCCTCTATGAGTTCACCTTCATGTGAGCTCAATTTGTGATTAACCTCCATTGGAGTACCTGCAATCTTACAATCTTGCATCTTGAATTTTGCCAACATGTCCTTAATGTACTTTCTTTGAGTGAGAAACAAACCATGATCTTTGTAGACAACTTCCAAACCTAGGAAGTAGGTAAGTGAACCCAAATCACTTATCTTGAACTCTTCTCTCATCTGATCTTTGATCTTCTTCATACCATCTGCATCATTTCCTGTCAGTATAATATCATCTACATATACACATAGATAGATGACCTCGGAATTACTCTTTTTAATAAAGAGTGAAGGATCTGCCTTGCTTGGTTGAAAGCCTTTGTCCTGCAAGAATGAAACAAGCCTGAAATTCCAAGCTCTTGGAGCTTGCTTGAGACCATACAATGCTTTGTTAAGTTTACACACATAATCAGGATAAACTTGATTCTCAAAACCAGGTGGTTGTGCCATATATACCTCTTCTGTTATCCAACCATTCAAGAATGCATTCTTCACATCTAGTTGAAGTATCTTCCAATTCTTGGAAGAGGCAATACTAAGCAAAACCCTAATAGTAGGCATCTTTGCCACAGGAGAGAATGTCTCCTCATAATCAATTCCCTGAGTTTGTGCAAAGCCTTTTGCTACAAGCCTTGCCTTATACCTGTTAATGGAACCATCAGAATTCTTCTTGAGTTTATAGACCCATCTTGAGCCTATTACCTTCATGGATGAAGTCTTGGGCACCAAATCCCAAGTGTTGTTTTCCTCGAGTGCTTCAATCTCTTCCTTCATTGCATGCTTCCATTCTGTTTTTGCTTTGGCCTCTTCAAATGATGATGGCTCCTCTTGGTTTATGTCCTGTGCTATGTAGATAGAATGTTTAGTTACTAATGAGGTGTCAAACCCATACCTTTCTGGTTTTTTCTTTTCCCTCATAGATCTTCTTAGGCCATGATGTGATGATTCTGCCTCATGTCCAAGTTCCTGCAATTTTGCTTTACCTTTAGACTTCCATGCTTTGATCTTTTCCATCTGACATTCTTCATCATCCTCTGAGGTGTCTTGTTCTTCAATCTTTGATTGTTCTCTACCAAGCTTTGGAAAATCTTCTTCAAGATCATATGGTAAATTGATCTTCCTGCATGAATCTTCATACCATGAATTGTTCTCATCAAAAACTACATCTCTGCTTACCAAGAATCCTTTGTTGGTAGGGTTGTATAACCTGTAGCCCTTTTGATTGTTGTCATATCCAATAAATACACACCTTTCTGCTTTTGGATCCATCTTGCCTCTAACCTGTGAAGGAACATGAGCAAAAGCAATACATCCAAAAATTTTACAATGATCTAAACTTGGTCTTCTTCCATTCCAAGCCTCATATGGAGTCATCCCATCAAGGGATTTTGAAGGCAACCTGTTAATCAAGTAAGTGGCTGTAGATACAGCCTCAGCCCATAAGTAATTAGGTAAATGCTTTTCATTTAACATAGACCTTGCAGCTTCAACAATTGTCCTATTCCTCCTTTCTGCCACTCCATTTTGCTCAGGAGTGTACCTTGTAGTTACCTCTCTTTTGATTCCTCTTTCTTGAAGAAAAGAATCAAAATCATGGGAGAAGTATTCTCCCCCTCCATCTGACCTTAGCCTTTTTAGTGATTTACCTGTTTGATTCTCCACAAGAGCCAAATATCTTTTGAAACATGAAAAAACTTCATCTTTGTGTTTCATAAAGAATAGGATAGTCCATCTGCTGCAATCATCAATAAAGGAAACATAATACCTTGATCCTGATATTGAAGCTTCCTTGCTTGGTCCCCATACATCTGTATGAACCAACTCCAAGAGATCTCCATGCATATAACCTTTCTTCATGAATGGTAACCTGTGAGACTTTCCAAACTGACATGCACTACACTTATAAATCATATGTTGTTTTGACAAGTTAGGGAGTCCAAGTACACTTTGGTCCCTGCAAATTTGCTTTAATGACCTTTCACCAATATGTGCTAACCTTTTGTGCCATACTTCCAATTCTGTGAGTGTCTGACTACCATAATTAAAGAGAGCAATGTTTCTAGTGTCCTGTAATTCAAATGTGAACAATCTACCTGTCTTTTCACCTTTTGCAATTCTTCTGAATCCTTGACTTGGATCTTCAACAAATGCTCCTGCTTTTGTGAACCTGACTTGCAACCCTTTCTCTACTATCTGCCCAACACTTATCAAATTCTTTGTAATGGTAGGGACATAGAGTACCTTACTGAGTAGGTTGATGTTTCCATCAGGTGCTTTGACATTGCCTATTTTCTCCACAGGATGTTTTGTATCATCTCCTGTTTGTACCTCATGCTTATTCCTTGGATCTTCTAAATCTGATAGGAGTGCCACATTTCCTGCCACATGATTTGAACAACCTGAATCTATGTAGAAAACATGCTCATCAGATTTACCTTGTGGCATAGCCATGTTCATGATCAATAATGAATCCTCTTTGTTTGAGTCTTCTGTGTAGTTATTGTAGTCTCTCCTTCCTTTGTAGCCTCCTTGATAGTTTGAATGATTGTAGTTGTTGTAGTTGCCATGGTAGTTGTTGAACCTTCCTCTTGAGTAGCCATAACTTCCTCTATTGTATCCTCTGCCTCTTTGATTCCTGGAATTCCTAAAGCAATTTTCAGTTGTATGATTAGTTAATCCACAAATAGAACATGAGTTGGAGTCTTGGGATCTCCCCCTGCCTTGTCTACCTCCTCTTCCTCTACCTCTGCCATGTCTTCCTCTACCTGCATAGTTAGCTTGATATGTACCTGCTTCATCATCCACTTTCTTTGCCTTTCCTTTGTTATCTTTAGACTTGCTTTTATCCGTGTATAAAGCTGAAGATTGATTACCTTTAGAGCTTTCTCCATTTTTGATAAGCTTTGCCTCTTGAGTAAGTAATTGTCCAATGAGTGTGTTGAAATCAGGTACATGCATGTCCATGTACAAATCCATAGCTGTGGTGAATGCTTCCCACTTGTCATCTGCCTTCAAGCCATTGATGACCTGCCTTACAATTTGCTCTTCATCTATTACCTCTCCAATGCTTCCCAACTGATCTGCTATGTCCTTGAGCTTTGTGACAAAATCAGTCACATTTTGTTTGGGAGCCTTCTTGAGAGTTGTGAAATCCAGCCATAGTTGATGCTTCCTAGCTTTAGTACTTGAAGAAAAGAAAGCTTCAAGTGCATCCCACACTTCCTGAGATGTCTTACAACTTCTAATGTGAGGCAACAAAAAATCTGAGATAGAGTTGAGGAGATAAGACCTTGCAAGTGCATCCTTGGAGCACCATGTGCTCAATCTTTCTTGCTCTTCTTGTGTTGGTTGACTTTTGTTCCTGAAACTTGGCATAACTTCATCTCCAGCCACATAACCATATAAACTTCTACCTTGGAGATAAGCTTCCATTCTTAATGACCAAGCTGAGTAGTTACCTCTGTCCAATTTGTCAATTGATGAAGGAAATCCATCTGCCATGTTGTCCAACCTTGCTCTGATACCACTGTGAAGAGATGGATAGGTATGTGTTGAAGATGAAGAGGTGTTGCAAAATCTTTGCTCTACACCAACCAAATGAACTCCAGGAGTAGATGGTGGGCCCTTTTAGCTTGCCAATGGATGTATTAGACACCCTATGTACCTTGGAAGATCACTCTCAAAAAGATAGATCAAAACAGATAAGTTGGAGTTAGCTCAGAGGTGAAAACTTGCTATTCTTGGTTGATACACCTGTCCAGTGTTTTACATAATTCTCTGAGCACAGCAGCAATTAGATTAATTCCTCTTGGGGAAGGCTAGGTAGCTTAAAGAGCTAACTTTAGAGAGTAATTTCATCAAAAATAACAAACCACACACTGAGAATGACTTTTAACAAGTGATGACATCATCCCGATTTTCACGGGCTGCTACAGAAATAGACCAGTGAGCAGAAAAAGTAACATAACTCAAGATGTAAGAATCCAATGATCATGAAAATTTGTATGCTTATACTAGACAGTAAGCTGAATCCAACAAGCTTTAAATCACTGAATTTGGATGAGTAACCACTGAGAAATGACTCTGACAAGATGACTGAAAAAGTCGGGTACCTGACAGAGAAGTGAAGATGAACATACCCTGTTGACTTCAAATGAACATAACTGAAGATTCCAACATCCAAATGACATGAAAATTTGTGAGCATATAGTAGACTTATAGAGCTAACTTTACCAAGTTAAATCACTGAAAATGATGAATCAAGTGCAGAGAAACAATCTCTGCAAGCTGACTGAGAAAAACTGAAGTAATGGCAGTGAGTAGTACACATCACAAGAACATGGAAAGATGAACTCAAATAATCATGAAAATGAAAGTATATTGCTTGTACAATACAATGACTTACTGATACATATGTGTGCTTTGTAATCACACCTTGATATGGCATAAAGCTCAGCTCTTGGAGGTCTTCACATAGGTCTCTCTAACCACGACTAAAACTGCCATCTATTTATAGTTGAGTTTGGGAGGCTAACTTCCCTCAATCACTCTCCAATCAATCAATGATTGATTTGATTCTCTTCCTACCACAAATCACGAATTCGTGGCTCCTCTTTCCATTCTTGATCATGTGGGCTCAACCACTTAAGATTCTCTTACTTTTACATTAAGTAAACTCTTCAAAAGTTACAAGAGGTAGTTCACAAGTGAACTTTACATAGTCTTCATTTTGAAGCTTCTTTAATGACTTTGTGAGACTCAAGCCAATACTTAGGCTTGTCATAGACTTGCTCCAACAAAATTGGGTAGCGAAAGTAGGGTACTTGTTGGTTTTACGTTTGATCTCGGCGTTGTAGTCTGCCAACAGTACAAAGTATGGTTTATATTGTAATTCTGAGCTGATTATCAGTCGCCTGGTAGCCAAGTGCTTAAAATATTCCGACTGAAGTATGGTCTCCTCGATAGTCTTCATAGCCACCATCTGGGTTGAGATACGCTCTTCGTGAGTCACCCCCATCTCTTCTACCTGTTTCATCCATGCCGGAGGGGGTTCCTCGTATGTGTGTTGTCCTTCGTCAGTGATTGTGCCTCCTGGAAAAGGTTGAGGCTCATACATATTATCAAATGTTGACTCCACTGGGATAGCTACCTCCTCCTCTGTTGGTTGCTCAGGTGGAGAGGGGGGTCGTTCATATTGTAGCAACTTAATCTTTAATTCTGCAATCTGTTGTCGTAGCTCCAGTACCTCATTGGCCGTTGAAGGTTCAGGTTCTGGTGAAGTAGCAACATCGACCATCGCTGTAGGTTTTGGTGGGTGTGGTGTAGGCACTTGGGATCTTTGTAATTCCTTTACTTGGTCGGCCAGCTGATCATGTGCTTCTAAGAGGTTGGCATATGTTTCCAATATTTGTTGCATGCTTTCTGAAGGGATGGCCCGGAAGTTAAGAGGGTCGATGGGTGCCCCTAGAGTATTTTCTATGGTGGCTTCTAGGTTGTCTTGATTTTGTTGCTGTAATCTCCTATTTTCTTCTTGTGCAGCCGCTAGGTGGCGTCGAAGTAGAGCCATATTTCGTTGTAATCTAGCATTACGGGCTAGCTGGTCTCTGAGTTGTTCTTCCGTTGCCCTAGTCGTCTCTGTATGTTTGGCTTCGAGCTCCACATGGAATTGTTGGAGGGTGGTCACTTCCTGTTGTAGTGCTCTATTACTTAGCTCCAAGGCATTGACACGTGCCTGGAGTTGAGATGAGAGATTGCACAACACTGTGTTATTCTCTTCCAGTAATCTATACTCTTGCTTAAGTTGTGTGGCCGCTTCGAACATGGTGTTTAGTGCATGACTAAATGATGTGGATGCAGGGGTAGAGGTGGGAAATGCAAAGGGTCGGGAAATGGGGGAGGGAGAAGTGGATGAAGTGCCTATGAGTGAAGTGAAATGTGATGATGTTGGAACAGACGTGGTGGTGGGTGCTCTTGTGGGTGGTGAAATGTCAATGGGATCGGATGTGATAGTGTGTGAAGTGTGAATAGTGAACACAGGGATGGTGGGTGGTGTGTTAGTGGTTGCCGTGAATGTGGGGGAGGTGGGGTGGGAATGGGCCTTTCTCCTGTAATTCTCAATTTGCTCCACCAGGTTTGCCAAGAACGGAGGTAGGGTGACTTGTGTAGGCTCTGCGGAGGTCAAGAGGGGTTCAATGGTTTGGGGTTGGGAAAGAGGAATAGTATTGGTGAATGGAAATGGGTGAGTTAAGGTTTGGGTAGTGGTAAGTGGCTGTCCGAGGGCAGGGAAATATGAAGGGTTACCTATATGGGGTTCAGAAAGTTGGCTGGAACTGGTGGGTGGAGGTAAAGGGGTGGATGGAGAAATGGTGGTGTGTGTTATAGTTTCACTAATGGCTAATACTGGTTGTTCAGAATGGCTAGTGGTGAGGGGTTCTGAGGGCTAGAGGGGAGGTGATGGTGGAGATGGTACCTGGATATGTACATCTGGTTCATCACTGTTGGATGGGCTGGCCATGTGAACATCTTCTTGAGTGGTGGTGGGAAGTGCGGTAGAGACTTCCATTTGAATCATTTTGCCCCTTCGCGGTCGCGTATCAATCCTTCGTTGGTCATATTGTGGGGTATTACGATATACCATGGTCCTCATGGCTTCCACTATCCCACAGGTATCTGCTAAAAGCTTCAATGATTCTACAAATTGAGGGTCTACATTTTCTGCTTGCAGCATCTGGTTTACCAGTGCTTGTAGCTCAGTGATGAGTAGCACCTCCTTTAATGTCAATCCGCTAAGACGTGAGGATGGTATGAAGACCTCGAGCAAGTGGAGGCACAAGTGCGTGAGTGAGAAGCACACAAGCATGCACACACATACACGCACACGCGCACACACGGCAAGACAAAGAGTGAGAAACAATGGAGTTCTTCGATTACTTTCAAAAAGCTCTTACAAGTTCATTTCAATTACAATCCAACCTCAAAAATGAGCTCTCTAGCTCCTTTTATAGTTTTTGACTAGCTTTGGCCCTGTTCAGACCTAGTGTCCGGCCTAGTTAAAAATCAGGTTCCAGGGCTTATTAGAGGGCTCAAACGAGATCTAAAAAATATGAAAATTGGCAGGTAGATACTTCTAAAGCTCCTCAAGCTCAAGGACTCCTTGGCTTGCACAAAATGGAGCTACAAAAATACGAAATGATATTTATAATGGTTTTTAGTGATGAAAATCACTATTTGTGTAGGGATTTCCTCTACTGATTTGTCATACACCTCTTTGAGCTCCCTACTTGCTCTTTCTTCTTGTGTGCTCAACTCCTTGATTTCCTCTACTGATTTGTCATACACCTCTTTGAGCTCCCTACTTGCTCTTTCTTCTTGTGTGCTCAACTCCTTGATGTCTGAAAAATTAGATGGCCTACTTGCCAAATCTTCTTTGACTGCCATGTCTGCTTGTGCTGTCCCTTCGCTCTGACTCTCTTCGTCTTGTGGCTCCTTCGGTTCCCTGACTGCTGCCAACACCCCCCCCACTCTCGCGTCTGTCGCCCCTGATAGACCCTTGTCTAGAGGATTTTTGGACATAATATTGGACGACATCGGAGGCTATGTGGTGTTCTTCGAGTCGTAAGCCGCGTGCTAGATCTGTGAGCAAATCATCCCAATTCACAGGTCCGGGAACATCTGGATGAGGCACCCTCAATTGTTCTGAGTGAATAGTTCTCTCCACAACAAATAATTGGAGGAGATGTGATGGTCTGGGTATAAAGATTTCGGAGTGATATTCCCAGAATCCTGTGATGAACATCTCCTCAAATGTCTGTTTAAAGCAGGCTGGGAGGTACTTGATTCTGGCGTGCCAAGCATATATTACTTCAATTGATGGGGTGGTACTCATATCGTACATCAGATCTTGGTTTCCTGTCACGAAGCCTGCTCCTGAGAAGTGGGGGTCCTTAATGTTCTTAAACGTCCTGAAAGTGATCAGCATTAATTCAAATATTTTCATACACATCTGGGCCATCACATCGGGATTATTGCGTAGCCAAATGCTCCAGTGACGGATTGTAGAAATCATGTAGTTCACCGTGGGGGGTCCTCGTGGAGGTGCTAGATAAACGTAATTTAACCATTTTGCGCAGGCTTTGATGTCTCTGACGGCAATAGTGAATTCAGGCCAGGTGCGTCTTCGAAGAACTGGAACGTACGCCAAGTTACGTCTGACTCGTAGGTTATCGGCCTGGTATACTTCGAGCAAGGCTTCTAGTTGTTTGACACGTGATTCTTTCGATGGTTGGGGTGCCTCCAGTAGTGTTTGGTGAGCCTGCTCAAGCGTTGTATAACGTTGATTCACATCTGCATTTTCCTCTTCAAGAATTGTAAGTTGCCTTTGTAAGTTCTGGTGATTTGTTGTCAGTTGTTGATACCGGTCGTCAAGAGCTCTGTACTCATTCTGAAGCTGATATACACATTGATTTAATGCTAGAAATATACTATTTACATTAAATAATGCAGGGAGGGGTGAAGATGCAGGGGGAATGGGAGCGGGAAAGGAAGTTGTGAATGATGTGGATGCAAGTGGAGATGTGGGTGGAGGGGGTATGGGAGATGGAGGTGGCATGGGGGGAGGGAGCGGTGCAGTGGAAGGAGATGTTTCCATAGTGTCAAATGTTTGAGTGACCGTGTAGATGGGGATTGTGGGTGGGGTGGATGTGACGTTAGTGAAGAGAGTGGTGAAAGTGGGCATGGTGACTCCCCCGAATTGGATTCCCGGAGAGAGTGGAATTCCCATGACGATTGTGGTGGTAGTGGACGTGGTGGTGATAGTGTCATGTGGTGGAGTGAGTTGTGTAGTGAGAGGTGGGGAGGGTGGTGACAGTGGTGCTTCCTGATGTTCGTCTGCTTGCGTTGTATCCACTGGTGCTGATACGTTGATATGAATTTGTTTCCCAGACCTCATGGGATGGGCGGGAACCCTTTTCTCAAATCGGTGAATGTAGGCCATTGCCTCATGAATGGCCTCATCCAATCCTACTGCATCTGCATGTAGGTTGATGGACTCGATGAACATATCATCCACACCTTTCTCTGCCAGCAATTGGTTCATGAGTTTCTTGCCTGCTTCCAGTGACATTTTATGTTGTTCTTGAACTAGCTGCATGGTTCGATATAGTCTTTTTATTTGTGCCGAATACGCGGGGGCACTTGCTACCTCTGAAAGTTCATCATACTCTTGTTTTTCGTAGGCTTCTTCCTCTTGTTCGGTCTCTTGTTCATCGACGTCGACTTCTACAACTTGCGGTCGGGTGGGGGCTGATGTTGTTGTATGGGGTTGTGGTTCCTGAGCTCGCTCTGTTTCCGTCTCGAGATTAGAGTCGTAGATTAGTCTAGCCACTTCTTCATCAGTGAGATCATTGAGAGTAAAGCCCTGTGGAAATTCCAAATCTGATGGGACGGGTGGAAACACCAGATTGGGTCCCTCTGTACTTGGTCTTGGTAGCCGAATGGTGAATGGTCTAATGCGTCGTGTCTGGGGAGGGGTAATTTCTGGTGTAGTGGTGGCTCCCCTTGGTTGAGCGCAGGGTAATTGGACTCCCCCTCTCATCTTCTTTGATGGAGGACCTGCCGCTGATAGCCTTCTCTGGAACTCCTGGGCCCGGGACCATACGAGTGCCCGCTGAATAGGCACGTCATAGGCTAGACATCGATAGATTATCTTGGTCAAAGCACAACACCTGTGGAGCACATTTTTCTGCTTCTTGTTCCACCGTTGATGGGCTAGGTGAATCTGATCTATGATCCAATGTGGTACGTTGATAGGGAGGCTTTCTGTCTCTGCCAAATACAAGCTAAACCATATCTTCTTTGGGGGCATGGTGAATCTTTCCTGGGCGGGGAAAGCAAAATGTTGCATGACGGTCCGTAGGTGAAGAGCAATGGTCGGTGTCATTGCTACCATATCCTTCAGCTTATTGAGATCTTTATGTTTCATTCTGCCTGGAACCATTGTTTCCTTTTCAGTAGGAATGTGCATACCATACATGCCCAATGCTTCTCGTACCAGGTTGAGGGTCAATTTGAATCTTTTAAGTTCGTGGCCCGGCAACAGTGAGGGTAACACAAAGGTGCTGTCGCCTCCCTTGGCCTGCTCGGAGTGATGGTACTGATAAGATAAGAACAACGTAAGAAATCCGGCTTTGGTAAGTGGGCCCTGAAATAACTGTCCAAGCCAGCTTTGGTCCATACTGAACGCATGACTTCGGCATTCTGATAGCTCTCAAATTCGTGCGTGAAAAAATGGTAGCGTCCCCATTTACCATTAAACTCCAATTCAGCTTCCCAAAAATAGGTTCCATCACCCAATGGTCCTGCAACATCACTGAACCAATGAGCGTGTTTGCCCACTTGAGAGGTGTGCCCCTGGGGAGGATCCTGAACTGGGAGTACATGCACAGCTTGAAGTTCTTGCGGTCTTTCGGTGAGATGTGGTTCGAGGAGGAGGGTTTCTATATCCACAATCTGTGCGCTGGATCCGGCGTGAGAACTGGAACCTCCGGCTTCTGCCATGGCACTGCTTGCTTGTTGGTTCTGTGAGAATATAGAACCATGTGTTAACATTATAATGGACAGAATAAACCCGTTGTTGTCCCCGTTACAACATTAACATGAGGTAGATGATGAGTCAGTGGTTAGTAAGTGCATGATGACAGTGTGTGTAGTTAATGCCTGGATAGTCCTAGGAGCTAGATGGGACGATGCACTGTCTGACTAATGCAGTTAGTAAGTGGAGATGAATTCACAGATTGGGGTCGGGGGGTTTATTACAAGTCTTGGGTTGCCAAACACCATGAATGGCTTTTGGTCTTGGTTTTGTGGAGATTCGGGAGGGTTGCATGAGTAATTCTGCTGGGAGTTGTTGTGTCATTGGGACCCATTTACGAGTGAGTCTGTGCATGCTTCTAAGTGGCAGTGTGTTTGAGTGTATCAGACAAGAGTGGGTGGCGGCTGCTTGAGTGCGTGAACCCTGTCGTGTATGATGTGAATTGTGTGGGGTTAGTTGAGCCCGCAAGCAAGCCTTAGGCACCCAAATTTGTCTTGATTGTGGGTCAGCCTCCATCGACTTCTTGGGTACCCAAATGGATTTCACTTTCTCAACAGAGGTTTTAGGAGTCCTCTTATTAGCATCAAGTCGTTGATTACTAATAGGAAGTTGAGACCGTTGTTGCGACTTAGTTACGGTTGGCAGCTCGTCTTTCCGCACCCACATTTGTTTCGTCGGCTGAGTTGTTCTGCTTCGCACGTTCTTTTGGTCTCTCACCTGGAGAGTCTTCAGTGATTGATCTGCCCTTAGTTGCTGCCTCCTTCTGGCCTTTGGAAAAGAAGGGAGTTCCATTGTGGTTCTGACTCCTTTTTTGAGATCTTCATTTTTCTGCATCACATAGCCTTGGACAAGAACAACATGGTCAACTTCATGTGCACCCCTGGAGGGACCAGGAGTCCGTGTCTTCTCTAGTTCCTTGAGTGATCCATTATTTAACTCAATCATAATTCTAGTTTGATTCACCCATACTTGAAGAAGTCCACTTCTTAGGTTTAAGTTGACTGCTTGGTCATAGATCCAGTCTTGACCCAAGACAAGGGGTTCCGTGAGGTCCTCGTCTTGACATACTAGTACTCTAACTGTCATTGCTTCATCATGAATATAGAGGGGAAGTTCCACCTCGCCCATGCAAGGGGTTTCCACACCTCCCAATCCTATGAGATATGCTTCCACAGGATTGACAGTTAATTGCAACTCTTGACAGTAAGACAATTTAACAGCACTAGTGACTGCACCTGAGTCAATCAAGGCTCTTACAGTCCTTGCACTCTTTCCTTGTCCTATATCTAAGGTTATGAAAGGACGTCGATCAGTTATCCTATGTGAGCTAACACCGGAAACTTCACACATAGCCACGTCATATCCTTGATCTGCATATGCATCTTGCACAGGGTGCTCTCTACCTTGTCTTCTTAATTTCATTCTTCATATGCGCTCTAGGGCTTCTGCTTGAGCTTCCTCTCGAATTCGCTTTTCTTCCTCTTTGCGTTTCTTAGCAGTATTGAGTCGACTTAGCATTTCCTCTGTGAGAGGTTCCTGATACAACTTGACTCTGCACCCGCTAATGTAACTTGGAAGAACATTGCCTTCCAATGTGGCTAGTTGCATTGCTCCACTTGTTGAGATTCTGTTAATGATCATGGGTCCGTAGCCTCTCTTCTCCAGTTTCCTCGCATGTTGCTTCAGTGTGTAGACTAAAACTAAGTCGCCTGCCTTTAAACCCTTATCCTTAACGTGGGCATCAAAGTATGCCTTCTGGCGTTTCTTTGCTGCATATATCCCTACAGCTGCTCTCAGTCTTGTTTCTCCTAATCGTTCAAGGTCAAAAAGTCTTGAGGAGTGACCCGTCCATTCGTGCTCTTGTGCTACTTTTAATGTAGGTATTAAGAAGTCCAAAGGTAGCACGACGTTTTGGCCAAATACCATCTGAAAGGGGGTGGCTTGGAGTACCGTTTTGTAGGCGACTCGGTATACCCAAACAGCATGGTGTAGCTGTTTGTCCCAATCAGAGCGTTTATTGTTCACTAATTTCGTCAATACGTTGCATAAGATCTTGTTGGTGCTCTCAGCCTGGCCATTTGCTTGAGGGTGATAGGGGGCAGATTTCTTATGAACTACCAAGAATTCTTGGAGTAGATTTTCAATTACTTCGTTCAAGAAGTGAGTGCCTCTATCACTAACTAGCTCTATAGGTAGCCCGTATCTAGTAAACACATTCTCAAATAAAAACTTAGCTGTTGTTTGAGCATCGTTCTTCGTTGTGGCTTTTACCTCTACCCACTTTGTTAGAGTCTGTCGCAACAATGATATATTCTGCATGGGAACCCTTAGCTGGGGGATTAATAGGGCCTACGAAGTCTATTCCCCACTTAGAGAATGCACGTCCACCCATCATAGGTTTCAGTGGCATCTCATCTTTACGTATAGGATACTGAGTTCTCTGACAGACATCACAGCGTTTCACATAGGTATGTGCATCCATGTGAAGGGTCGGCCACCAGAAACCCGCAAATAGTATTGCCTTGATCACCCGATCTGGTCCAAAGTGTCCTCCTGCTACACCTTGGTGAGCAGTTTCCAAGATCTTGAGATATTCACTTTCATGGACACATAGCCTCAGGTAACCATCTTTACCACGCTTGTATAGATTATCACCAATGAGTGAGTAATCCTGGGCTTCTTGTTCTAAACTCCTTTTCCTAGCCAGAGTCATGTCTGGAGGGAATGTTTTCGTCCTCAGGAAGGATACTAGTGGTTCACTCCAATCTGGCACTATAGAAACTTGATAAAGAGTGGCATGTTCCACAGGTGGTTTAGTGCAACAGATTGGGCATTCCTTGCACAACTTTTGGACATCAGCTTCCATAGTTGGCCAATGTACTCCGAGTCTCCTTAGTGTCTGTAAGGTTTGTTGCTTTGAGTAGTGTTGCTCTAATGCACCTACATGTGCTAAATGCAACCATTTATTGTACTCGTCCTCTTCCACACAACAAGCCAAGATTCCTTGATCTGTGTGCTTGTACATGCTTCCTGCCATGATGTGGTATTTTTGGGCTTTCACAACCTCCCTATTCTGTGTGTTTACTACTGGATGGTTAGGCCCGTATGTCAATACTGGCACTAATGGCTTAGCCCATTGCGGTACAACTTCCAAATTAAACAAGTAAGCATCAGGAAGATCATCTGATACTCCTTGTGGGGCTTCTCCCGATGTGAGCCTAGAAAGGTGATCTGCTCTCAAATGAGTCTTCCCTTTCCTTACCACAACCTCGAAATCATATTCCATTAGTAAGAGAAACCATCTTACTAATCTTCCTGTATTGCATGGCTTGTTCACGAGATATAACAGTGCTTGGTGATCAGTAAAAAATTTAAACTTATTTGCAAGCAAATAGTGTCTAAATTTCTTGACTGCATATACCATGCCTAAGCCTTCTCTCTCAGTAGTGGTGTAATTTCGTTCAGCTGCATTCAATTGTCGACTAGCATAGGCAATTGGAAGATCCATATTACCTTCACCAGTAGGTTGAGCAAGCACACATCCAATGGCATAATTGGATGCATCCACGTGAACATGGAATGGCTTATTCCAATCTGGTGTGGTCAAGATTGGTGCTGAACATAATCTTCGTTTAAGCTCATTGAAGGAATTCTCACATTCCTCAGTCCACTCAAAGTTTGTCAGAAGTCTGTACATGGGCTTTGCTATGATGGCATACATGTGTATAAATCGGCTGTAGTAACCACAATGCCCCATGAAAGCTTGTACTTCCTTGACATTCTTTGGCCTAGGTAGTTCTGCGATGGCTCTCACTTTCTCTTCATCGGTGGATATGCCATTCTTTGACACTATGTGTCCTAAAATCTTACCTTGCCTGACCATGAAAACGCACTTTTCTGGGTTCAAGCAGACTTGATATTCTCTACATTTGTCAAAGATTCGTCTGAGTTCAGGAATATGGGTTTGTCTAATGTTGGAATGAGCACAAAGATCATCCACGTAGACTTCTAAGTTTTTTCTCAGGAACTCCTTAAATACATGGCAAATTAGTCTCTGGAAGGTAGCTGGTGCATTGGTAAGCCCAAATGGCATTACACGAAAGGCAAATATACCCCACTCTGTGGCAAAAGCTGTTTTATGCTGATCTTCTGGAGCTATGGCTACTTGATTGTAGCCCGAAAATCCATCAAGGGAGCTGTACACTTCCTTGCCTGCTACTCTTTCTAGGAGATGTTCTGTGATGGGAAGCGGATAGTTATCTCGAATTGTGGCTGCATTGACCTTCTTCAAGTTAATGCATACGCGCAGCTTTCCATTTTTCTTGGGCACCACTACGATGGGGGATACCCACTCAGTGTGCTCAATTTCATAGATAAATCCAGCCTCAACCAGTCTATCTATCTCCTCTTTAATCTTGGCAGCGTAATTATCGTTATATGTATAGGGCTTTTGCTTAGAGGGTTTAGCATCTGAGGTCATGGGGATAGTGTGTGAGCATATGTCAGGGTCAACATCTTTCAAATCCTTGTAAGTCCAAGCGAATACATCTCTGTATTCTCTTAGCAAGGCTATTAACGCATGCTCTTCTTCCTCTGTTAGGTCATGGCCTATGTACGTGCATCTCTCCTCTCCTTCTTCTAGGGCCACTACTATTTTCTTGGTGGTTTCTTTGTTATCATAGGCCTCTCCTGATTGTGCCTCTCGTTTAGGCATTCTTATCATGACTCTCCTGTCGTCTATCTCATACTTCTTAAAATTTTCCGGGACCTCAAACAAAGATTCTTCCTCCTCTGGTGAGACTTCTTTCTTCTTTCGTTATCGGGGTCACATGTGTGGCTAATCTTACATCATTTGTAAGCTCTCCATGCCTCTGGAGTTGAAATTCTACTTCATGGAAGTATTCTTCATCTGATGCAAAAGGTGGGTCCATAATGATTGACTCTAGATCAGAGTCACTTGCATCCTCAAATGCATCAGGGCTAGGTTCGCATTCTTCTAGAACTGCCTCTCCCATCATTGGCTCTATGGAGAAGACTGAGATGTCGTAGCCATCCTCATCACAGTGAGGTGTCCATTGTTCCTCATTGATGGCTACATCCATGGTTGCTAAAATTTCTGCCCAGCCGTGAGGTTCAAATTCTTCGTCTGGAAAAACTACAGGTGTATAGGCTGGGTCTTGGATTGATCTATGGGTTTCTTTGGCACCTACCTCTCTGGCTTTTTCCCTCTTCTCTTCTTCTACTGCTACCTTACACATCCATAAGTGGGTGTCTTCATGCATCCATGAGGATCCTGACCCTATGGAATGCACCGATTCTGTATCATCTTTGGCTCTATGGATGGGATTCCATTGGATAGGAGGTACATCTCTATGAGAGTAATCCTTAAGATTGACTTTGGTCGTAACACCTAAGTGCTGCAGGTACAAAGAATTGGTTCCCCAACCCTGTACCACCTGCAACTGTCGCATAAAAGGTCGTCCCAAGATCATCTCATAGGCATGATTTTTGCTGAAGTCACATATAGCAAATGTATGCTCAAACTCGACACCACAGGTGGTGAGAGTTATTCCTTCTAGAAATCCTAAGGGTCTCTCAATATGACCATCGGCCATCTGCAGTTTCATTCTTGTTGGCCTGAGTGCTGGCTTGCCCCAACGCTTCCATAGGGAAGTGGTGGCAATTGCAACTCCTGCACTTGAGTCCAAAATTGCCTTAGTGGTGTACTCTTGGTAGGTAATGGGAAGATAGGTGTTCCCTTCTTCACCTTCACACATATCTCCTATCTTATCCAAGGGTATCTCTGGCACTGTCCTATGTGATCCTACCTGGGAACGAGGTTTTGCTATCTCTGGTACTTGTTTGGCTACATGTTTCCACACTCCTGGTCTGACCTTAAGCAGCTCTTCCAAAGTGAGATTGCACTGCACTTTGGTGTTCTTCACTACCTCTGTGTTCCTAGGTATGACTGAATCTTCATTTCTTACCATGACTGTAGGCACTCTCATACAGGTGGACTTTGCTTCCCATGGGCCTGTGAAATGGGGTAGTTCTTGTAAAGAATTAGACTCGAAATCTAATCTTTCTTGAGATTGGACACTCTCCTGTTCTCCATAAATGGAAGGAAGGTCTTGTGGGAATTGATCGTGTGTGTCATCCACCAGCTCAAAGGGAGGAGGGGCTTCACTTTCTTTAGCCCATTTGTCTTCTTGAATCTCACGTAGGAATTCTGGTGTGAACCGATTCATAGAAGATGATGTGTCTGGCTCCGTAGAGTTAGGCACATAGGCTTCAGGCACATAGGCTTTCTGGGTAGGAAAACCTGCTCTTTCACTAGCCTTGTCATGGTGTTGAGGGGCGAGTTCCTTTTGTGATTGTGCCCTCAGATTTTCTATTCTTCCTAGGGAAGGGGAATTGTCTGGTTCAGTGGAATTGGGGCACATAAGCTTCCGATGGGGGATGGGTCATGTTTTTACTTGCTTTATCTCTTTCTTGATTTTTTTCTTCCTTGGCAGATCTTGCAATTATGCCCTCTAACTTCTCTAGAAGTCCATCCAAGTGTAATTGCGTCTTGGCTGAGCCCGAGTAATTGAAAAGGCGACTGGCTTCAAACATAGTCTGAGCCAATGCGACCATTTTCGCGCAAAGCTTGGTTCTTTCTATCTCTAGGTCAGCTCTAGGGTAGCACTTGTCATGATCCGTGACATTTGGCCCTTCTTGGATTCTGGCCTGATATGCTTTAAGCATCATGTCTATGTCTTCAGGAGGGGGATCAGCTAATACTGATCCTACTCTAGGGGGTGGTGGAATCGTATGAGGTGGGTTGGAAGGTGGCGGGTCGGATGGCGATGGGAATGGTGGTGGTGGGGTAGTGTGAGAGGGAGTTGGAGATGTGAGTTCAGTTATCCTTGCTTTGGTTTCTCTTATGCTTTCCTCAAGTTCACTCATCTTTTTAGCCCATTGTCTTTTCATTCTTTCCCGACTATCTTTCCACGCTCTAGTCCTTTTCTTTGTCATGCTCTCGGTTTCACTAGCCTCTGGGTTCTTATCCTGGTTTACTCCTTGGTTCTGTTGCAATGCTTGAGCTCTAGTCACTACCTGTACTGGTGCGGTGGATGTCACACTTCCTGTGGAGTCTACCACCAACCCAATAACGTTAATAGGAGTGATTTTTGGCATATTATTAGGATTCTTAGGGCAATCTCGTAAGAGATGCTCCTTTCCACATTCTTGGCAAAAGCCCTGAATTGTCACTGACTGGGGTTGTGTAGGTGGAGGCAAGGGACAATCACGAATGAGGTGATCTCCCTGACATCTGTAGCATGGTCCTCTAGGGAATGGGGTTCTTACCTGCCTAGGTTGAGGCTTAGGATTGGGGTTCGTATACATGACGTTTGTGTAATCTGACTCCCAACTAGGTTCACTCGGTTCCTCACTGTAGTAGGACTCACCATGTTCAAGAGATTGCATGTAGTAAGCATGGGGACCATCGACATGTGTAGAATCAAAGCTATGGTCACTGGGGTCACTTTCAAAAAGTAGTGGGGTTACAGGGACTATAGCTCTATTCAGGTTTTCTTCTGCTACTGCATATTTTACTGGGATCGCATTAGCTGGGGCAGGGAGTTGTTGAGCTAACACAGGCTGAGGCCTTTGTTGGTTTTGGTATGGTTGCTGATAAGGTTGTTGTGGCCTGCCATATGGTTGTGGAGGGTACGGGTTCTGGTATCTTCCCTGCTGAGGGTATGGCTGAGGGTAGGGTTGCCTAACCGCTTGCTTGTTGTATGGGCAATCTTGCGCAGTGTGATTGGTGTACCTCCGTTCTATGGTGCAGTACTGGCTACTAGGATTTACTTGGGGTTGAGCCACAATGGGACATACATTTGCCATATGGTCACCCCCACAAGTATAACATCTTTTCACCGGGGCAAATCTCGGAATTTGTTTGCTAGAGACACCTAGTTTCTGAGCAACTTTCTCTGCAAGTTCCTCAATCGATGTGGATTGCGTGGATGAGAGACTAGAGGCACTATCTGAATCTTTGTATATCTTGGAAAGCTCTAACTCCTCCCCTAGGTTATCCTCAATGTCAATACACATGCGTACACACTCTTCTATGGTCCTAGGGTCCTTCAAGTACACATATGATCTTAATTTGGTACTTAGCAATCCATCCAGGAATAAAGCCACTTGCTTAGCTGGTGTGGGTAGCTCAGGGACAGGGCATCTTTCAAGATATTGCCTAAATCTCCTTCCTGCAAGTCTCACGGTCTCTTGAGGGGTTTGCTTGAAGCTGTGAATTAGTGAGGAGGTATTATGTCTTATGCCACTCTTAGAAAATTCAATGATGAAAGCCTCTAGGAGTTGGTCTATGCGCCTGAACTGTCTCTCGTTAAGTGGTTGAAACCATGTCAGGGCAGTGTTCCTAAGGGTTAGACCAAAGGCATTGTACTGTGTGAATAGATCCTCCACTTGTTCGGCTCTCAGGACTTGTCTAAACTCAGCCACATGATCGTATGGATCTCCAGTGCCATCGAAGTAGTTCTTCATGGACTTAACTAGCTGAGTTGGTCTCAAGGTCCTTGTGTGCTCTCTAGGTCGTGGTAGAGGGAACTCATCCGCATTTCTTTGATTCCTGTGAGCTCTAAGTACCTCAGGCTCTACTCTATTTGTTTCCGTCCTCGTTCTTCCTCTGCCCCCTGAGTTGGCAAAGCTCACCTCCGGCCTTTCTCTATGTCTGTCTCTTTGAGTTCCACGAGCGTGGGAGGATCCAGCTCCTGGGTAGCCAAAGGACACGTTCGATCTTGGTTGGGGGAAAACGAATTCACCCTTCCAAGTGTAAGCATGCCTATCATTTTCTGTAACCACAAAGATCCTCTCTGAGGCGTGATCTAAGTAGGTCACTCTGCCTGGGCTATCAGGATCCTTAAACTCATAGATCATGATTGTTCCTATATCAGTTGGCTGATCAGATTTATACCTCCAAAAGGCTTCGTCAGTTTCTCGATTGAGGAGCAAATCTATGCTCTTATTATCCTGGGGAATCCACTCTGGTGTTATAATCCTAGTGAGAACCGATTTGCCTCGAGGGGTTCTAGGTTCTGTACCCATGTTTCCTTGCTCTAGGTCACCTAAGTCCGCTTCTGGGATCACATTTCCAAATTCGTCCGTCCTATCTGGGTGACTGGTGACTACGTATGTGGTTCCTTCTTTGTCCAAGTATGCTCCGTTTTCAAACTTGACAGCTGGGCGCTCTAGTCCAATGGATTGATCAGGATTCTTAATCTGTACCACAGATCTTCCTAGGCCGTCCTCATAGATGCTGGCACCTAATCGGTTGGTCCTAAGGTATTCCAACTGCATTTTGTAAGGGCCTTCTACCCTGTGCAAGTATGGCACTCCTGAACTTCCCGTAGGTCTGTCCATGCCTTGAGACATCTCTGATTCACTGGTATCAGAGCTAGGGTAATGCGAGTGGTGACTCAACTGCTGGGCCCAAGACCCCGCAGTATGATTGACACTAGCCTCTGAAGACATATCTCTTACTAGGTGTCGTCCTGATCTAAGGTTCATATGCCTAACTGATTAACCCAATTTGTCCCAGGTACAACCACGTTTCTGAGTCCTTTGTATCAATTACTTAATTCCCTTTTTATGTTGAATATCGTGTTTATACTCTTGTCTGATATCACGTCGTTAGGAATACTTGAGTTTAATTTCGCACTTTAGTTTGGTCGTTTCACATTAGGTTCTTTTCCTTTAAGGTTGTCGTTCACACACACAGGTTATCTCTTGTCTTGAACTTGATTTCTTAGATAGTCTTTGATTTATCTCGTGCCTATAGTTGCCTGGAATTACTTCTAACACTACCCGCACTTAGCCTAAACTAAGAATTGACAGAGGGTGTTGCGGGTTTTCCAACCTTGAGTTCCTTTCCTTGTGTTGTTGCCCTGGTGTGCCCAGGACGCGCGTTCCCAAGCCTGCACTTACTCTTGCTTTGCGTACCCTTTGATGCTCTCAAAGGACCTGTAAAAGGCCCACTGTTAGCTCAAGACTTAAATTCAAAAGACAGAACCAATCACTTTCATTCATGTAACACTTCACCAATTTGCACTATGACTTTTTGGACACAACTCTAGAGATCCCTGAATTTTGTTCCCCCTGAGTATGGTCAACTTCGAAATACCCTATCTAATATTCCTGATCTTAATTTAACCATAACCAGTCGATGTTTTTGTTGTACTCCCTGCGAGCTTTCCAACAGAACAAAAATCACGGCAAACGGATTTCGTATGAGGAAGTTATGCCAGTTCAGGGTTTTGGGGCTAAAACAGGATTAAACTAGGTTAACAGGCAAACAGGAATTCTCGGGTTACTTGGGTCATGCCCTCGTAATGCAATACTACACCCTAGTGTTTGTCCCACACTTGGCCAAAATTTAGACCATTATTTTTGCCTTAAAAATTTGATCTAATTTGCCCTTCTAACGTGTTCGCAAAGTCTGTCGGTCGCGATTGACAGGTCAGTCGCGATCGACGTGTCGATCGCGATTGACAGGTCCGTCGTGGCTATCAGTCGCGATTGACTGGTCAGTCGTGATTGACACGTGTCACGCGTATGATCCGTCGGTCGTGGTCAATCGGTCGTTGACTCTGTCGGTCGCGATTGACAGAGCCGTCGTGGGCTGTCGGTCGCGATTGACGTGTCGATCGCGATTGACAGGTCTGTCCGTCGTGGTTTGTCGATCGCGATTGACAGAGCGATCGCGATTGACAGAAATCTGATGAATTTCAAAAAACTAAACACATTTTTGAAAAGCTCTAGGCCTGTAGATCATGGTTTTGCACTTTGTTTGGCAGTTTGAGCATTTTTTCTGTCGGTCGCGATTGACAGAGGTCGGCGACACACAGATAGTTATGGCGAATTCTGTACCTGCGCAGAGTGCTGGGGACGATGATGCGGCCTGTACCTGCAATACAACTCAAAAACATGCAAAAACAACACACACAATTTCGCTCTCTCGCTCTCTCTCACAAGTGAAATGAGGGAAATGAGGTGGAGAAGGTGATATGATCAAAAAACTGAAATTTCCGCGATGATGGAAATGGGGGTGGAAGATGGTGATGATGATGATGGTGATGATGGTGGTAAGATAAGAAAGAGAAAAATAGGAAAAGTAAAGAAATTACCTACAACGCCAACGTCTCCAATCTACGTCTTACCATCACACGCTCGTCCTCAAAGCTCGATCCCCGGCAACGGCGCCAAAATTTGGTGTAGCTCAGTGATGAGTAGCACCTCCTTTAATGTCAATCCAGGAAGACGTGAGGATGGTATGAAGACCTCGAGCAAGTGGAGGCACAAGTGCGTGAGTGAGAAGCACACAAGCATGCACACACATACACGCACACGCGCACACACGGCAAGACAAAGAGTGAGAAGCAATGGAGTTCTTCGATTACTTTCAAAAAGCTCTTACAAGTTCATTTCAATTACAATCCAACCTCAAAAATGAGCTCTCTAGCTCCTTTTATAGTTTTTGACTAGCTTTGGCCCTGTTCAGACCTAGTGTCCGGCCTAGTTAAAAATCAGGTTCCAGGGCTTATTAGAGGGCTCAAACGAGATCTAAAAAATATGAAATCTGGCAGGTAGATACTTCTAAAGCTCCTCAAGCTCAAGGACTCCTTGGCTTGCACAAAATGGAGCTACAAAAATACGAAATGATATTTACAATGGTTTTTAGTGATGAAAATCACTATTTGTGTAGGGATTTCCTCTACTGATTTGTCATACACCTCTTTGAGCTCCCTACTTGCTCTTTCTTCTTGTGTGCTCAACTCCTTGATTTCCTCTACTGATTTGTCATACACCTCTTTGAGCTCCCTACTTGCTCTTTCTTCTTGTGTGCTCAACTCCTTGATGTCTGAAAAATTAGATGGCCTACTTGCCAAATCTTCTTTGACTGCCATGTCTGCTTGTGCTGTCCCTTCGCTCTGACTCTCTTCGTCTTGTGGCTCCTTCGGTTCCCTGACTACTGCCAACAGTGCTCTATTGGCCTCTTCCGACATCTTATGCCTCTTCTACACTTGCTTGATCGTTTTGTATAGTCGTTTAAGTTGTGCCGTGTAGGCAGGAGCTTCCTCCTCACTCTCCTCTAATTCCTTCCCTTGTGCTTCTTCCTGATTCTGTGTGCTTTCAGTGTGAGGATGTTGTGTGTCATCTTCCCAATGCACCCTTCTAGCCGCACTTTGTGTCCGTCCTATCTGGGATGATGAGTCGGGGCCGTCCGTGTCTGAGAAGAACTCACTCTCAGATAAGTGAGCTGTCTGCAAGAAGCTTTCAAAGTCAAAAGATGGGTCTTCTGGCAGTGGAGCCATGGATGCAAACTCCGCATCTGTGGGTAGTGGGGGGGCTGATGGAGTGGGTTGTACCATGCTTCATGATTGGGGTCCTTGAAGATGGATTGTGAAAGGGGCTACTTGTCCTTCTTCTCTACTGGAGGCTTCTGTGGTTACTTCACGAGGAATTAGAACCTGTGAAAGTGATCCACACATTCTTTTAGTGGGTTGGACCCTTGATTTTGGCCCCTGGAAGAATTCCAATTGTGAGTACTTGAGGGCTCGTGCAATTGGCAGATCATAAGCAAGGCATCTGTAGATGATTCTTGTAATGGTGCAACAACCGTTCAAAGTAGGCTTCCTCACTCCTCGCTTGCCTGCTTCATATAACTGATCAAGGATCCATATTGGAATTTTCATAGGTAAGCTCCCGGTCTCTACTAGGTATAGCCCATACCAGATCTTCTTATGAGGCTGGGTGAACTGGTCTTGCGCCGGAAAGGCGAAGTGTTGAAGGCACATCCGTAATGGTATGGCGATGTTGGGGGTGAGAGCACACATTTCTTTCAACTTCTTGATTTTATTGTTCTTCATGGACTCCGGTATCAAAGGATCTCGATCGGAAGGTACATGGGTTCCATACATCTGAAGGGCTTCCCTGATTAAAGTAATATTCAACTCAAACTTCTTCATTTCCTCCTAGTTTGATAGAGAGGGCACCAGGAATGTGCCTGAATGATCTTTATCTCCTGTCGCCTTCAGTGTGGAAATCAAGTAGTAACACCTCAGAAAATCAGGTCTAGGCAAAGCTGCACTAAAATAATCTTGCAACCCCGCTTTCAGCCAAATATCTTGAAGAGGAGCTGCATTCTGTAAGGTTTCAAATTCTCTTGAGAAGAATTGAAATGTCCACCAAACTCCACCGAATTCCAACTTGGACTCCCAGATGTGGTCCGCGTCTCCCAAATCTCCTGGCATCTCATTGAACCAGTGAGAATGCCCCTTAACTCTTTCTGTTAGGCCACTTGGTGGATTTGAGATGGGAATTCTTCTCACATTCAAAAGCTCTTCAGGCCTTGCTGTTAGTGGAGCTTCCACATGCATGGTATCCCAATTGCTTTGAGTACTAGTGCCCGCCTGGGAGCTTGTTCCTGCTACTGCTGCCATGACACTTCTGATGCTTATCTGCTAGAAGAAGAAAGGCACATTAGTGTTGCATAGGAAACAGGATGTAGTGGTGTTCCCTCCACAATACTAACATGACAATCCAGATGGTTAGTGGTTAGAGGTGAAGTGTTTGTGATAGATGTGAGTGATGATTAGAGGTTAGTGTCATCCTATATGCATACTTTGGTTATGCAATGGACTCAGAATGCACCTATATCAGAGTGGATGGATTTACAAAAGTGGGTCAGGGGTTTGATATAGGGTTTAGTTCGCCAAACTTTAATCGGGGATTCATAGTTCTTAGAGCTAAAGACAGGTAAAGATTTATGAGCGAGATTGTGCTGGATTTGGGACCTTTTGGGTACCCTTTTCCAGACAGTCCTAGGTTTGACTGAGTGTGTGTTAGTGTGGGGTTTAGGTAGAGTTCCTGAGTTGTTTTTCAAGAGGACTTGTGAGTGTTGAATTATGCCCGTAATTGGAGTTGGAGCTATTTGGGCTCGTAAACAGGCCTTGGGCACCCATATCTGTCTAGCATTGGGGCTAGCCTTCATTGACCGCTTAGGGACCCAAATAGACATGGTATGCCTAGGAGGTTGCCTAGGTTACTCCTTCACTTGTATCCTTGCTGGTGTGGCTTGTGTTGTGCCTCCTCGAGAACCTGTTACTAGAGCCGTGGGTTTTCCATCCTTGCGTATCCAGATCTGCTTCGCGCCACGAGTTACTCCTTGTTGCACTGGTTGGTGCTCCTGCCTCTTGATCAGCGGCCTCCTTCGCGTCGTGTGATGTTTGGTCTGCATGTTTAGAATCTTCTTTGTAATAGCTGGGAATTCCTCATTGACTCCTCTACCTTCGGTAAGATTGACAATCCTCTGCACCATAGAACTCTGGACAAGAACATCATCGTTATCTTCATGTGGATTCCTGGAGAGACCAAGAGTTGGTGCCTTTCCTAATGGGTTGAGTGCTTGATTTTCCAATTCAATCGTAAGATAGATTTGGCCTGCCCAAGCCTGAAGAAGTCCACTTCTTAGGTTGAGGTTGACTGCGTGATCATAGATCCAGTCTTGGCCCAAGACAAGAGGTTCGGTAAGATCCTCGTCTTCACATACTAGCACTTTTGCTGGCATGAGGACCTCTTGAATGTAGAGGGGAAGCTCCACCTCTCCCATGCAAGGGGTTTCGGCACCTCCTAATCCTATGAGATATGCTTCTAGGGGTTTTACCTCCAATTGCAATTGTTGGCATTAAGAAAGGCGAACTGCACTAGTGGTGGCTCTTGAATCAATTAAAGCTCTCACGCTCCTTGTACTGTTTCCTTGTCCTACTTCTAGGGTCATAAAAGGTCGTCGATCAACTATCGTATGGGTCCGCTTACCTGAAGCCTCACACATGGCAATGTGATAACCATGAGCTTCAAGATTGTCAGTCATGGCCTGGTCTCTACCTTGTCTTCGTAGTTTCATTCATCGAATGCGTTCTAAAGCTTCAGCCTGTGCTTCTTCTCGAATTCGCTTTTCCTCTTCCTTACGTTTTTTTGTAGTAGTGAGTCGATTAAGCATTTCTTCGGTTAGTGGTTCTTGATATAGCTTGACTCTGCATCCACTTATGTAACTTGGTAGTATGTCACCTTCTAGAGTGGCTAGTTGTACTGCTCCACTTGTGGAGATCCTATTGATTATCATAGGGCCATAACCTCTTTTCTCCAATTTTCATGCATGTTGCTTCAATGTGTAGACTAGGACTAGGTCTCCTGCCTTCAAGCCTTTATCCTTCACATGTGTATCAAAATACGCCTTTTGCCTCTTCTTGGCTACATAGATTCCTGCTCCAGCTCTCAATCGTGTCTCACCTAAACGTTCAAGATCAAAGATTCTAGAGGATAGTTCATGGCCGGTCCAGTCATGCTCTTGTGCTACTTTCAAGGTAGGTATAAAAAAATCCAATGGTAGCACTGCATTCTGGCCAAATACCATCTGAAAGGGCATGTGTAGCTCAAGCGTAAGCACCACCTCCTTTACTTGTCAATCCGCGGAGACGTGAGGACCGGTATGAAGACCACGAGCAAGTGAAGGCACAAGTGTGTGAGTGAAAGCACACCAACATGCACACACATACACACACACGCGCACAAAGTAAGATCAATGAGAGGAACAATGGAAAGCTTAGATTGCAAAAGAGTTCTCTTACAAAAGTTCTATTCTCTAACAAGCTAACCTCAAAAATGAGCTCTCTAGCTCTTTTTATAGTTTTTGACTAGTTTTGGCCCTGTCCAGACCTAGTGTCCGGCCTAGTTAAAAATTAGGTTCCAGGGCTTATTTGAGGGCTCAAACGAAGTCTAAAAATTATGAAAATTGGTACGATGGTACTTCTAATACTCCTCAAGCTCGAGGACTCCTCGGCTTGAACAAAATGGAGTTACTAAAAATAGATAATGGTATTTACAATGGTTTCTAGTGATGAAAATCACTATTTTTGTAGGGGATTCTTCTGAAAATTTGACATACACTTCTTGGAGCTCCCTACTTGCTCTCTCTTCTTCTATGTCCACTTCTTTGATGTGCTTCCATGCTTTGTCCTTGACCTTGAGCTTCAACACTCCCCCCCCTCTCGAGTCTGTCGTCCCTGACAGACCCTTGTTGTAGTGATTGTTCCAAGTAGTGCCTTGAGAGGGAGTGTCCCTTCTGTATGAACACAAGTCGTCCGACGTTCTTCATCTATCACTGTGAGTCTTTGCAGGTTGTAGTCTCTTGGTATGTGCTTCTGCCTTGTATTCCAGCATGACTGTGTCGTTGTGAGTCTCCGTTGATGTTTTCTAGATCTTCCAAAGTTGATCTTCATAGTAGTCAAGCCAAGTACTCATAACCCATATTGAGTGATGGGTAAGTGTGTTCGTGCATGGGTTGAAAAAAGTATGTGCCTTGTGCACGGCCTTGTAATGTAGCCCTACGCATGCTTACTTGGAAAATGCATTGGAAGAAGTATGGTGCAAAAATTGCGGGTCTTGAGCTAAGTGCTCAAGGGTATGCTGACGAAGAGGTTTCCTAAACTATCATGGTTATGGTGTTTCCAGAGTAAAGATACTTACCATGGCGAAGGTTGATGGATGTTTGCCTCTTCGTGTGGTACACTCGGCCTTTGGGATGGAACCTTGTTGATGAATGTCCATGTTGATTGTCCACTGATGAGATCTTTTGAGTGGTGGATCCCCTCTCCTCTTTTCAAAGCAACATTTGTCACTAACAATGTGCATTTCTGAGCTTGGGCTCATGCACGTTCACTTCCCTATATTGACACTCAGAGGAATATTGGACACGTGCCGGTTTCTAAGAGATTACCATGCTGATTGACATAGACCATTCACCAGTGCTACTGTTCCATACTGGTTCAGGAAATACTGAGAATTGAATTGCTTTATATTCCTTGGCAAGCAACATCGGATAACTACACCAAGCTGTGTTTCACATATACTCTTTAGCTCACCATATGCAGGAGTCTTCTCCTCTAGAACTACCTTTTGCAGATATCTCCTTGGATGCTCTGGTACATGAAGTAGTTAAGCATCACGCAAGTTGCGGACCTTCAAGCTCTTCATTCCTACCATGGTAAGAGAAAATCATAGCTGTAGATGCCATGTTCATGCCAAATGTTTGTCCTCTACCAGATAAGGCAGCAATAATCTCACTGCTGGCCGAGACACACTGGGAACAAGCTCTCTCCCACTTCTCTCTCTTTTTTTTTTTTTTTTTTTTTTTTTTTTTTTTTTTTTGAGGAACAGGATATCACAAAACAAGAACACAAAAGTTAGTATCAATAGAAATGTTCGACATATGTCACTGTGCTCTTGTGCATGGGATTCTCAAGTGTGTCTATGCACGGCCGTGTAATGTGGCCCTATATTAATGCATACTTTGGAAATGCATGACCTAAATGGTGCAAAAGACAGGGTTGTGCAAGGAGCACATGGTTGTTGCTCGTTCGAGGCTTTCGATGTTATTTGTGGAGGTTGATGCCGGCCTTAGTGGAGGTATCCAATGAGTCTCGAACTGATGTAATCCTCCTTATTGGAGTCCATTTTAGAACATCATTTGGCACTGTAGAGGTCACTTCAGGCGTCTTTCTCTTTGGATGCTTTCTGAACTGTGGTATCCAGTGTGGTTGATGCTTTGGTTCGGTGGAGGCTACTTGCACTTTTGGCTTCCAAACCCATATCCTTTTTGCATGTCTTCCTACTAATGTTGAAGAGCTGATTTGATCTTCCTTTGGTCTCTGTACGTGGTTCTTACCCTTTTCTCTTTTTGGCCTCTTTGTTGAAACCTTTTGCATGTGGGAGAACAAAGGTTGTTGTGGGTGTAGGATCTTCTTAGGTACCCACATCTGTAATTGCCCTTGTTGAGCTGCAGCTAACTTCTTAGGCACCCAAACTTGTTGGATATCTTGTGACGGAGCTTGTCTGAGCTGCTTCCTTCGTCTTATGGCTTGGTTAGTGTGCATGGATGGGATTTGTGGGGGTAAGGCTGGTGGTTGCTCTCCTTTGCGTACCCAGATCTGCTTCATGCCCGGAACCGCTTTTTTATCGAATGGTGTCTTTCTATTTGATGTAGCAGTTGTCGTGAACGGTTGTGTTTGCTTGTGTGGTGGGCTCACTACTGTGGCTACTTGAGTCTTTGGAGAAGAAGAAAGATCCACCCGCCTTCGAACCTGGTCTTCCACGATTGACTCCTTCTGCATCATAGAGCTTTGGACACATACAACATCTTCTTTCATATGATTAGTCTTGGAAGAACTAAGAGAGTGTGTGGTGCCATGATCTAGGAGCATGCAGTTCTCTAATTCTAATGTAATGCATTGTTCATGTACCCAAACTTGAAGAATTTGACTTCTTAGGTTTAAGTTAACTGCATGGTCATAGATCCAATCTTGACCCAAGACAAGTGGTTCTGTAAGGTTCTCATCTTGACATACTAGCGCTTTGACTTTCATTGGAACAACTTGAAGGTAGATGGGAAGTTCCACCTCGCCCAAACAAGGGGTTTCCACACCTCCCAATCCTATGAGATAAGCTTCTATGGGATTGATGTTCAACCCCAAGTCTTGGCAGTAGGAAAGTTTAACTGCACTACTTGCTGCACCTGAGTCAATCAATGCTTTCACCGTCCTTGCACCCTTCCCTTGTCCTATCTCTATGGTCACAAAGGGTCTTCGGTCAATGACCTGAGAAGTCGCAATGCCTGACTTTTGACACATATCCATGTGATATTTTGGGGCTTTTGAGTTGACATCTAGGCCTAATCGCCTTAACTTATTTTGCCTAATACGCTCTCTGGCCTCTTCTTGTGCTTCTTCTCTCACTCTTAACTCTTCTTCCTTTCGCTTCTTCGCAGTGTTGAGTCTCATTAGCATATCCTCAGTAAGAGGTTCTTGATATAGCTTGACTCTACAGCCACTAATATAGTTTGGCAAGATATCTCCTTCTAGAGTGGCCAACTGAACTGCACCACTAGTGGAAATTCTATTAATGATCATGGGTCCATAACCTCTTTTTTCCAACTTACGGGCATGTTGTTTTAGTGTGTATACCAACACTAGATCTCCCTCTTTCAATCCCTTATCCTTGATGTGTGCATCAAAGTATGCCTTTTGCCTCTTCTTTGCAGCGTAGATGCCTGCTGCCGCTCGTAGCCTCGTTTCACCCAAGCGTTCGAGATCAAAGATCCTAGAGGACAATTCATGCCCATTCCACTCATACTCTTGTGCTACTTTTAAGGCAGGGATTAAGAAATCTAATGGTAGCACAGCGTTCTGTCCGAAGACCATCTGAAATGGGGTGGCGTTGAGTACCGTTTTGTAGGCAACTCGATAAGCCCAAACAGCATGATGAAGTTGTTTGTCCCAATCAGAGCGTTTATTATTTACCAATTTTGTCAATACGTTACAGAGGATCTTATTGGTACTCTCGGCTTGTCCGTTGGCTTGTGGATGATAGGGGGCGGATTTCTTATGTATCACCAAGAATTCTTGGAGAAGATTTTCAATGACTTCATTCAAGAAGTGTGTGCCTCTATCGCTCACCAACTCTATTGGTAGTCCATATCTCGTGAACACATTCTCGAATAAGAACTTAGCCGTAGTCTGAGCATCATTCTTTGTTGTGGCTTTGACTTCTACCCACTTTGTAAGGTAATCTGTGGCTACAATGATGTACTCTGCATGGGAGTTTCTAGCTGGGGGGTTAATAGGACCTATGAAGTCTACGCCCCACTTCGAAAATGCACGTCCTCCCATCATTGGCCTCAAGGGCATCTCGTCTTTTCTCACTGGATATTGTGCACGTTGGCAAGTGTCACATTTCTTCACATAGGTATGTGCATCCATATGAAGAGTGGGCCACCAAAGTCCTGAGAATAGAATGGTTTTAATCACTCGGTCAGGGCCAAAATGTCCACCTGCAACACCACTGTGTGCAGTCTCTAAGACCCTTAAATAGTCTGATTCATGAACGCACAGTCTTAAGTAACCATCTTTACCTCTTCGGTATAGGTTTTCTCCTACTAAGGCATAGCCTTGAGCCTCTTGCTCCATATTTCGCCTTCTTGCTAGACTGGCCTCTTTGGGTAATCTTCCCGATCTCATAAACTCTACCAATGGAGTACTCCAATCTGGAATTAATGATACTTGATAAAGGGTCGCATGCTCCACTGGTGGTTTCTCTCTACACATTGGACAATTCTTGATCCACTCATGTATTTCTTTGTCCATGCTAGGCCAATACACTCCTAAACGTTTCAAATTCTGCAATGTTCGTTGTTTAGAATAGTGATTTCCTAGCAATCCCTCATGAGCTTGCTGCAACCAACTACTATGTTCATCATCCTCGACACAACAAGCTAATACACCCTCAGTATCTTGTTTGTACATGCTTCCTGCCAATATGTGATATTTTTGTGATTTTACAATTTCTTCTTGTGATGTTTTCACATTCTTATTTGCAGGGCCGAAGGTTAGGACTGGTACCAACTTATTTGCCCATTTAGGAACAACTTCCAAATTGAACAGATAAGCATCAGGTAGTTCATCAGACACTCCTTGTGGTGACTCTCCTGAAGTAATGCGAGAAAGGTGATCTGCCCGAAGGTGGGTTCTACCTTTCCTGACAACAACTTCAAAGTCATACTCCATTAGTAAGAGGAACCATCTTACTAAGCGTCCAGTATTGCAAGGTTTATTGATCAAATATAACAAAGCTTGATGATCAGTGAAGAACTTGAACTTGTTGGCCAATAAATAGTGTCTAAACTTCTTTACAGCATATACCATGCCTAACCCTTCTCGCTCGGTTGTGGTATAATTTCTTTCGGCTGGGTTTAGTTGTCTACTAGCATATGCTATGGGCAAATCTAAATTCCCTTCACCTGTGGGTTGTGCCAGCACACATCCTATGGCATGATTGGATGCATCCACATGGACATGGAATGGTTTATTCCAATCAGGAGTGGTCAGTATTGGTGCTGTGCACAAACGTTTCTTCAGTTCATTGAAAGAATTCTCGCATTCGTCGTTCCACTCAAAATTAGACAACAAGGCATAAAGGGGTCTAGCTATGATCGCGTACATGTGGATAAACCTACGGTAATATCCACAATGGCCCATAAAGGCTTGTACCTCTTTAACATTCCTTGGCCTTGGCAGCTCCGCTATGGCTCGTACCTTATCTTCATCCGTTGAGATTCCATTCTTAGAAACAATATGACCGAGGATTTTACCTTGACGCACCATGAACACACACTTTTCTGGGTTCAGACACACTCGATATTCTCTACACTTGTTGAAGATTTGTCTGAGTTCAGGGATGTGAACCCTTCTTTCTTGGGAATGAGCACATAAATCATCCACATACACTTCTAAGCTCTTTCGCAAGAACTCTTTGAAGACATGACACATGAGCCTTTGGAATGTTGCAGGTGCATTGGTGAGCCCAAATGGCATCACCCGAAATGCAAAGATTCCCCACTCTGTAGCAAAAGCTGTTTTGTGTTGATCTTCTGGGGCAATGGCTACTTGATTGTAACCTGAAAATCCATCAAGGAAGCTATAAACTTCCTTGCCTGCAACACGCTCCAATAGGTGTTCTGTGATTGGAAGTGGATAACTATCTCTAATCGTAGCGGCATTAACTTTTTTAAGGTTAATACACACTCGCAACTTCCCGTTCTTCTTGGGTACCACAACAATGGGGGACACCCATTCGGTATGCTCAATCTCATAGATGAATCCAGCCTCAATCAACCTATCAATTTCTTCTTTGATTTTGGCTGCATAGGTATCATTATATGTGTAGGGCTTCTGTTTGGTGGGCTTAGCATCAGCAGTCATGGGGATAGTATGAGAACAAATTCTTGGATCTACCCCTTTCAAGTCTCTATAGTGCCATGCAAACACATCCCTATATTCCCTTAATAGAGCTATGAGCTCCATTTCTTCTCTTGCACTTAGATCATCTCCTATATATGTGCATCTCTCTTCGTTCTCTTCAATGGTCACTACAATCTTCTTGGTCTTTTCTTTATTATCATATGATTCTCCTATGATGGCCTCTCTCTTAGGCATTCGTACCAGAATTTTGCGGTCGTCAACTTCATATTTCTTGAAGTTTTCTGGTACTTCAAACAATGATTCCTCCTTTTCTTGTTTCACTGCTTTTCTTTTCTTTTTCTTTTGACTACTCTCACTTCCATCCTTTGAGTTTACTGTTTTAATACTTGTGAGAGGTTCTTCTTCTTTCTGGGTGAACACTCCTATATCTTCTAGATAGTGCTGCTCTGAGTTAAAGCAACTATCCATCACAATAGACTCCAAATCATCGTCATTCTCTTCTTCTTCTATGACATCACTAGGGTCACATTCTTCTAGCAAGGGTTGACACATGAACACTGAGATATCATAACCCTCCTCATCACAATGAGGTGTCCATTGTTCCTCATTGACAGCAATGTCCATGGTGGCTAAGATTTCTGGCCAGCCATGAGGCTCAAACTCCTCATCTGGAAAGATCATCGGTGTGTAGGCTGGGTCCCTAACTGGTCTATCTCCTAGCGAAGTTCCTTCTTCTCTTGCCTTTAAACGTTTCTCCTCTTCCTTTGCGACCTTGCACATCCACAAATGAGTATCTTCATGCAGCCATGATGGATCAGGTGAACTTTCAGAATGCACAGAGATGGAATCTTCTTTCGCTTTGTGGATAGAATTCCACTGTAGGGGTGGTACATCTCTGAAGGTGTAATCCTTCAAATTGACCTTAGTGGTGACCCCTAAGTGCTGTAAGTACAAGGAGTTAGTTCCCCAATCCTGTACTATTTGCAATTGTCGTAGGAAGGGTCTTCCTAGGATCATCTCAAAGACATTATTTTTCTCAAAGTCACATATAGCAAATGTGTGCTCAAATTCTACACCACAAGTGGTTAGAGTGATCCCTTCTAGCAATCCTAGAGGTCTTTCAAAATGACCATCAGCCATTTGAAGCTTCATTCTAGTTGGTCTTAATGTGGGCTTGCCCCATTGCTTCCACAAGGAGGTGGTCGCAATAGCAACACCAGCACCTGAATCTATGATTGCTTTGGTTGTGTAACCTTGGTAGGTGATGGGAAGATAAGTATTACCTTCTTCACCCTCACACATGTCCCCTATTTTGTCTAGAGGTATCTCTGGTACCCTTTGCTTGGAGCCTGCTTTTGGCATGTTGGAATCAAGTTCTGGAACCTGATCCTTCACATGATTCCAGAGCTCAGGTTTTGCTTTGAGCAGCTCTTCTACAGTGAGATGACACTGAATCTTAGTGTTCTTCACGACATCAGTGTTCCTTGGAACCACTGAGTCTTCATTTCTTACCAGTATTGTGGGAGCTCTAATCTGGAGTGATTCAGATTCCCATGGGCCTGGAAATTGAGGCAGTTCTTCTAAGGTATTAGATTCAAAATCTAACCTTTCGTCCTCTTGTTGTTCTGCTTCATCTTCGTAAATAGATGGGATGTCTTGGGGAAATTGATCATGAAGATCATCAATCTCAGGAATAGGAGGGGAATTACCCTTCTCCTTGGCCCATTTCTCTTCTTGTATTTCCCGCAAGAATTCTTGAGAGTACTGTTGAATAGAAGGAGGTATTCCAGCATCCGTGGAATTAGGAACATAAGCTCCCCTGGGTGGTGAGCTTCCTCTTTCAATAACTGGTTGAGCCTGTGGAGGTAAAGAAACTTGTGGTTTGTTTACCAACTGCTCTAATCGTTCTAGTAAGCCCTGGAAATGCAAATCCGATTTGATAGAGTTTGTCTGATTGAACTTTTGACTAGTCTCAAGTATGGCTTGAGCTTGTTCTACCATTTTCATGCACATTTTCATCCGTTCAATCTCTAAATCTGCTCTAGGGTAACTCTTGTCTAGGTTTGCCGCTGTAGGCCCTTCTTGAAGTCGAGCCTGGTAGGCCTTGAACATCATGTCCAAGCCTTCTGGGGTTGGATCTGCAAGAACAGACCCTGGTTGCGGTCTATTTACAATGGGTGGTGGGGTGGGATGAGGTGGAGTGGATGGAGTTTCGGCATGCGAGGGGCTTTGAGATGCAATGTCTTCTATTTTTGTTTTCGCTTCTTTTAAGCTTTCTTCTAGTTCCGATAACTTTTTATTCCACTTGCGATTGGCCTTCTCTCTGGTATCCTTCCATGTTCTTGTTTTCCTCTTACTAGGCTCTCCCGATTCACTCGACTCTGATTGTTCTACTGGTTTATCCTGTTTTAAGGCTTGTGCTCTAGTGACAGCTTGTATAGGAGCCACATTGCTACTACTTGAACTTGGATCTGCCACTAAGCCTACCACATTAATGGGTGTAATCTTGGGTGCACTAGAGGGGTTTCTTGGACAATCTCTGGGGAGGTGGTCTTTGCCACAATCAGGACAAAAAGCCTGTATTGTGATAGCCTGTCCTTGACTCGGAGATGGTGGGTGGGGACAGTCACGAATGAAATGGTCACCATGACATCTGAAACAAGATCCTCTAGGGGCTTGTGGTCTCATTTGTCTCAACTGGGGCCTAGGGTTAGGATTTGTGTACATGACATTGGAGTATTCTGGCTCCCAATTTTGCTCCATAGGCGGTGCCTCATATTGATACGAGTAAATCTCACTATGTTCAGGTGACTCTGTGTAATAAGCCTGTGGACTACCTTCATGGGAGTAGTCTGAACTATGAGCATGAGAGTCATTATCTGGTATCAATGGGGTTAGTGGCACCAAAGCTCTATTTGGATTTTCCTCTCCCACAGCATACTTGACTGGAATCACGTTGGCTGGAGCTGGTGGTTGGTTTACCAAGACAGGTTGTGGCCTATATGGTACCTGATATTGCTGTTGTGGTCTGTAATATGGCTGTTGGTATTGATTCTGATACCTACCTTGTGGGTAAGGTTGCTGATAATTTTGTCTAACAGCCTGCCTATTGTAGGGACAATCTTGAGCCGTGTGGTTTGTGTATTTTCTCTCAATAGTGCAATATGGAGCATTCCTTTCTCTAATGTTTTGGTTTTGCATTGGGCATACGTTAGCCATGTGGTCACCTCCGCAAGTATAGCACCGATTCAATGAAGTGACTCTCTGTGTTTGTTTATTTTGGACTCCCAGCTTCTTGGCAACTTGCTCAGCTATCTCTTCTATTTCTGTGGAGGTCTTTGAAGTATGACTAGTAGAACTATCCGAATCTTTGTAGAGTTTGGACAATCCTAACTCCTCACCCAAGTTATCTTCTATGTCTATGCACGTCCGCACACACTCTTCTATGGATCTAGGATCTTTCAAGTATACATAGGATCTTAACTTTGTGCTCAATAAGCCATCTAAAAACAAAGCCACTTGTTTGGCTGGTGTGGGTAGCTCTGGAGCAGGGCATCTTTCTAGGTACTGTCTGAACCTTCTACCTGCTAGTCGCACTGTTTCTTGGGGTGTCTGCTTGAAACTATGGATCAGGGACGATGTGTTATGTCTGATACCACTCTTGGAAAATTCTACAATGAATTCGTCTAGCAGTTGACCTATATCGCGATAGCTGCTTCTACTCAATGGTTGAAACCAAGCTAAGGCAGTGCCTTTAAGGGTCAAACCAAATGCCTCGTACTGGGTGAACCAGTCCTCGATTTGTTCGGCTCTCAGCACTTGTTTGTACTCGGCCACATGATCATAAGGATCCCCTGTCCCATCGAAATAGTTCTTCATTGCCTTGATCACGTGACTGGGTTTAAGGGTTCTTGGGTACTCCCGGGGTCTAAGCAATGGAAAATCCTGTTCATCTCTTTGTTGCCTATGTGCTTGATGTCTCTCTCTTTCAGGTCTTTCATTTTCAAATCCTGACCTATTCCTGCCCACGGTGTGTGCAAAACTTACCTCAGGTCTCTCTCTAGTTCTTTCTCTCTGGGCTTCATGAGCCTGGGATGATCCTACACCTTGGAGGCCATGGGAAACATTGGATCTTGGTGGGGGGAAAATCATGTCATTCTTCCATGTATATGCATGTCTATCATGTTCCGTTACCAAGAAAATTTTCTCTGATGTGTTATCCAGGTAGACAACTTTGCCTGGTATCTCAGGATCTTTGAATTCATAGATGATAACTATGCCCAATTGGCTAGGTTGATCTGGCTTGAACCTCCAAAAGGCTTCCTCTGTTTCTCTATTCAAAAATAGTTCTATGCTTTTGTTGTCTTGAGGGATCCAGTCCGGAGTGATCACTCGGGTCAAAACTGACTTACCTCTAGGAGTCTGGGGTCCTTGTCCTACGTTTCCTTGTTCTAGGTCTCCTATCTCATTCTCATGAATGATATTTCCAAACTCATCGGTCCTATCTGGTTGGTTGGTAACCACATACATGGTTCCTTCCTTATCAATGTATGAACCCTCTTCGAACTTGACCACCGGGTGTTCAAGTCCAAAGGATTGATCTGGATTTTTGAGTTGGACCACTGATCGCCTCAGACCATCCTCATAGATGCGAGCACCTAATTGGTTGGTCCGAATATATTCCAACTGTGTCTTATAGGGACCTTCCGGTGTTTGTAGATGGGCAGTCCCTGAGCCACCTGCAGGTTTTCCCATACTAAAAGACATTTCTGAATCACTTGTGTCCGATCTGAGTAAAAGATGACCACTTAGTTGTTGTGCCCAAGACTTGGATGTATGGTTGACACTAGCCTCAGAAGATCTAATGCTTTGTTTATCCTTGCCTAAGTGTCTACCAGATCTCAGGTTCATAAGCTTTAGTCAAGAGTCCAAATTTTCCCTTTGGTATGGTTCACAATTCTTTAGAGCCCCCTTGGTTCCCTAGTCCCACCTGAGGGTCAACTTCAAATTATCCTATCTCAAAATCAACACATTATTCTTGAAAAAAACAGTTGAGATCGTGTAGGATTTGAAACGAGCTTTCCAACAAGCTATAGAGCTCAAAAAATGGACTTTGGATGAGAAAGTTATGTCAAATCAGGCTCCTGGGGGTCAAAACAGGCAAACAGGACCTTTGGAGAAAATCGCGATTTTGTGAACTTTCTGAAAATCGCGATGCTGTGAAGTAAAAAAAAAATCGCGATGTTGAGCACAAAATCGTGTTTTTGAAAATCGCGATTTTGAGCAGAAAATCGTGATTTGAAAATCGCGATGTTGATCACAAAATCGTGTTTCAGAGAATCGCGATGTTGATCACAAAATCGTGTTTCTGAAAATCGCGATGTTGATCACAAAATCGTGTTTCAGAGAATCGCGATGTTGATCACAAAATCGTGTTTCAGAGAATCGCGATGTTGATCACAAAATCGTGTTTCAGAGAATCGCGATGTTGATCACAAAATCGTGTTTCAGAGAATCGCGATGTTGATCACAAAATAGTGTTTCAGAGAATCGCGATGTTGATCACAAAATCGTGTTTCAGAGAATCGCGATGTTGATCACAAAATCGTGTTTCTGAAAATCGCGATTTTGACTCAGAGAATCGTGATTCACAAAATCGTGTTTTTGACTGAAAATCGTGTTTTTTCAAAATCGTGTTTTTGACATGAAAATCGCGATTTTGAGCAGAAAATAGTGAATTGAAAATCGCGATTTTGAGCAAAAATTCGTGTTTTCTCAAAATCGTGTTTTTGGCTTGAAAATCGCGATTTTGTCCCACAGAATCGTGTTTTTTCTCAAAATCGTATTTTCGGCTGAAAATCGTGATTTGTGAGAATCGCGATTTTGAGCAGAAAGTCGTGTTTTTCACAAAATCGTGTTTTTTGCTGAAAATCGTGATTGGTGAGAATCGCGATTTTGAGCAGAGAATCGTGTTTTTTGAAAATCGTATTTTTCACATGAAAATCGCGATGTTGAGCACAAAATCGTGTTTTTGAAAATCGCGATTTTGAGCAAAAATCGTGTTTTCACAGAATCGCCTTTTTCACAAAATCGTGTTTTTGCTGAAAATCGTGATTGGTGAGAATCGCGATTTTGAGCAGAGAATCGTGTTTTTCAGAGAATCGCGATTTTGAGCAGAGAATCGTGTTTTTCAGAGAATCGCGATTTTGAGCAGAGAATCGTGTTTTTTTGAGAAAAACACAGAATCGCGATTTTTTCAACCAACTTTTAGGCGGGAAAACTGAAAATCGTGATTTTTCAAAAAATTTTGAATTTTCACAGAATCGCGATTTTCATCACAGAATCGCGTTTTTTGGCGGGAAATTCAAATTTCTGAGCGCCGGCTATGGCGAGCTCCGTATGAGCAGAAAATCATGAAAAAAATACAGCGCTTGCTCTCCCTTGCACCTCCTAACTCCTTCCCACACAATAATGCATGAAAAATGGTATGAAGATGGTGAAAATGCACTAAAAAACAAGAATTTTCTATGAAGAAGAAGATGGAAGAAGGTGGAGATGATGATGATGATGAAGATGAAGAGGAAAAAACAGAAAATGAACTGAAATGACAGTTTTTTTACCTTCCAACGTCGCAAATCTACGATCTTACCATCACAACGCTCGTCCTCGAAGCTCTCTCCCCGGCAACGGCGCCAAAATTTGGTGTAGCTCAAGCGTAAGCACCACCTCCTTTACTTGTCAATCCGCGGAGACGTGAGGACCGGTATGAAGACCACGAGCAAGTGAAGGCACAAGTGTGTGAGTGAAAGCACACCAACATGCACACACATACACACACACGCGCACAAAGTAAGATCAATGAGAGGAACAATGGAAAGCTTAGATTGCAAAAGAGTTCTCTTACAAAAGTTCTATTCTCTAACAAGCTAACCTCAAAAATGAGCTCTCTAGCTCTTTTTATAGTTTTTGACTAGTTTTGGCCCTGTCCAGACCTAGTGTCCGGCCTAGTTAAAAATTAGGTTCCAGGGCTTATTTGAGGGCTCAAACGAAGTCTAAAAATTATGAAAATTGGTACGATGGTACTTCTAATACTCCTCAAGCTCGAGGACTCCTCGGCTTGAACAAAATGGAGTTACTAAAAATAGATAATGGTATTTACAATGGTTTCTAGTGATGAAAATCACTATTTTTGTAGGGGATTCTTCTGAAAATTTGACATACACTTCTTGGAGCTCCCTACTTGCTCTCTCTTCTTCTATGTCCACTTCTTTGATGTGCTTCCATGCTTTGTCCTTGACCTTGAGCTTCAACAGCATGGCTTGGAGTACTGTTTTATAGGCAAATCGATATGCCCAAACAGCGTGGTGTAGCTGTTTGTCCCAATCAGAGCGTTTGTTATTCACCAATTTAGTCAACACATTGCATAAGATCTTATTTGTGCTCTCGGCCTGGACATTAGCTTGTGGGTGATAAAGGGCAGACTTCTTATGTACTACCAAGAATTCTTGGAGAAGGTTTTCTATGACTTCATTCAAGAAGTGTGTGCCTCTATCACTCACTAATTCTATTGGCAATCCGTATCTAGTGAATACATTTTCAAATAAGAACTTTGCTGTTGTTTGAGCATCATTCTTCGTAGTGGCTTTCACTTCTACCCACTTGGTGAGATAGTCCATGGCCACAATGATGTACTCAACATGTGAACCCTTAGCTGGGGGATTAATAGGACCAACAAAGTCTATTCCCACTTAGAGAATGCACGTCCATCCATCGTAGGTTTCAATGGCATCTCATCCTTGCGTATGGGATACTGAGTTCGTTGACAAACCTCACACCTCTTCACATAGGTATGTGCGTCCATGTGAAGAGTTGGCCACCAAAGACCTGCAAACAAAATTGCTTTGAACACCCAATCTGGACCAAAGTGTCCTCCTGCTATACCTTGGTGAGCAGTCTCTAATATCTTCAGATATTCGCTCTCGTGGACACACAATCTAAGATACCCATCTTTTCCTCGTCTGTATAGATTATCTCCAATGAGAGCATAGTCTAGCGCCTCTTGTTCTAAGTCATCTGACACTCCTTGTGGGGCCTCTCCAGATGTGAGCCTAGAGAGATGGTCTGCTCTCAAATGAGTCCTGCCTTTCCTCACTACTACCTCAAAGTCATATTCCATTAGTAAGAGAAACTATCTTACTAATCTGCTTACCAGGTACAGTAGAGCTTGGTGATCAATAAAAAATTTGAACTTATTTGCAAGCAAATAGTGTCTAAACTTTTTAACCGCGTACACCATGCCTAATCCTTCTCGTTCGGTGGTTGTATAGTTCCGTTTAGCAGCATTCAACTGTCTACTGGCATAGGCAATAGGAAGATCCATATTACCTTCACCCGTAGGTTGTGCAAGTACACATCCAATAGCATAATTGGAGGCATCCACATGAACATGGAATGGCTTGTTCCAATCTGGTGTGGTCAAGATTGGTGCTGAACATAATCTTTGTTTAAGCTCCTTGAAGGAATTCTCACATTCATCAGTCCACTCAAAGTTAGTCAGAAGTCCGTACATGGGCTTTGCAATGACAACATACATGTGAATGAACCGGCGGTAGTAACCACAATGCCCCATGAAAGCCTGTACTTCCTTGACGTTCTTTGGCCTAGGTAGTTCTGCGATGGCTCTCACTTTCTCTTCGTCAGTGGATATGCCGTTCTTAGACACTATGTGTCCTAGAATTTTGCCTTGCCTGACCATGAAAACACACTTTTCTGGGTTCAGGCAGACTTGATATTCTCTACATTTATCAAAGATTTGTCTGAGTTCAGGTATATGGGTCTGTCTAATGTTGGAATGAGCGCAAAGATCATCAACATAGACTTCCAAATTCTTCCTCAAGAACTCTTTAAACACGTGACACATTAATCTTTGAAAGGTAGCAGGTGCATTGGTAAGCCCGAATGGCATTACCCGAAAGGCAAATATGCCCCACTCTGTGGCAAAAGCCATCTTATGCTGATCTTTTGGTGCAATGGCTACCTGATTGTAGCCAGAGAATCCATCCAGGAAGCTGTACACTTCCTTGCCTGCTACCCTTTCTAATAGATGCTCAGTAATAGGAAGCGGATAACTGTCTCTAGTCGTGGCGGCATTAACTTTTTTAAGGTTAATACACACACACAATTTTCCATTCTTCTTAGGCACAACCACAATGGGGGATTACCCATTCAGTGTGCTCAATCTCATAGAGAAACCCAGCTTCTACCAATCTATCTATCTCCTCCTTGATCTTAGCAGCGTAGTTATCATTGTATGTATAGGGCTTCTGCTTAGATGGTCTAGCATCTGAGGTCATGGGAATTGTGTTGAGCATATGTCTGGGTCGACACCTTTCAGGTCCTTGTAGCTCCAAGCGACTACATCTCTGTACACTCTTAGCAAAGCGACCAACTCTTGCTCTTCTTCTTCCGTTAGGTCATGCCCTATGTAGGTGCATCTTTCTTCTCCCTCTTCTATGGCGACAACTATTTTCTTGGTAGTTTCCTGGCTATCATAGGCCTCTCCTGCTTGTGCCTCACATTTAAGCATTCTTATCATGACTCTCCTATCATCTATCTCATATTTTTTAAAGTTTTCAGGGACCTCAAACAAGGATTCTTCTGCCTCCGGAGTGACTTCCTTCTTCTTTCTTTTCTTTCCTCCACTCTTAGTGGCTACTTGTGTGGCTAACCTCACATCATTCATGATTTCTCTGTGTCTCTGGGGGTAAGCTTCAACTTCATAGAAGTATTCTTCATCTGATGCAAAAGGTGGGTCCATAATGATTGACTCTAAGTCGGAGTCACTTGCATCCTCAAATGTATCAGGGCTAGGTTTGCATTCTTCTAAAATTGCATCCATGATTGGCTCTATTGAGAAGACTGAAATGTCATAGCCATCCTCATCACAGTGGGGTGTCCACTGCTCTTCATTGATGGCTACATCCATTGTTGCTAAAATTTCTGCCCAGCCGTGAGGTTCAAACTCTTCATCGGGAAATACTACACGTGCATAGGCTGGGTCTTGAATTGATCTATGTGTCTCTTTCGCACCTACCTCTCTGGCTTTTTCTCTTTTCTCTTCTTCCACTGCCACTTTGCACATCCATAAGTGGGTGTCTTCATGCATCCATGAGGATCCTGATCCTATGGAATGCACTGACTCCGTGTCATCCTTGGCTCTATGGATGGGATTCCATTGAATGGGCGGTACGTCTCTATGAGAGTAATCCTTGAGATTGACTTTGGTTGTAACAACTAAGTGTTGCAAGTATAAGGAATTGGTTTCCCAGTCCTGTACTACTTGCAATTGCCGCATAAATGGCCTTCCCAAAATCATCTCGTAGGCTTGGTTTCTGCTAAAATCGCAAATAGCAAAAGTATGTTTGAACTCAACACCACATGTAGTGAGAGTTATGCCTTCTAGCAATCCCAAGGGCCTCTCAATATGGCCATCGGCCATCTGCAATTTCATTCTCGTCGATCAGAGTGCTGGCTTGCCCCAACGCTTCCATAGGGAAGTTGTAGCAATTGCAACTCCTGCACCTGAGTCCAAAATTGCCTTGGTTGTGTATCCCTGATGGGTAAGTGGGAGATAGGTATTTCCTTCTTCTCCTTCACTCATGTCTCCTATCTTATCCAATGGTATTTTAGGCACTGTTGTATGAGATCCTACCTGGGAACGCGATTTCGCTATGTCTGGCACTTGTTTGGCTACGTGTTTCCACACTTTTGGCTTAACTTTGAGTAGCTCTTCTAAAGTGAGATTGCACTGCACTTTAGTGTTCTTTACTACCTCTATATTCCTAGGTATGATTGAATCTTCGTTTCTTATCATGACTGTGGGTGCTCTCAGGCAAGTAGACTTGGTTTCCCATGGGCCTGTGAAATGTGGTAACTCTTGCAAGGAATTAGACTCAAAGTCTAACCTCTCATGAGAGTGGGCACTTTCCTGTTCTTCATAAATAGAAGGGATGTCCTGTGGGAACTGATCATGTGCGTCATCCACAAGTTCAATGGGAGGAGGGACTTCACTCTCCTTTGCCCACTTCTCTTCTTGAATCTCTCTCAGGAACTTTGGTGAATACCTATTCATAGAAGAAGAGGTGTCTGGTTCAGTGGAGTTAGGCACATAAGCTCCCTGGGGAGGAATGCTTATTCTAGCACTTGCCCTCTCCTTAGCCTGGGAGGTGGCTCCTTTTCCAGACTTTGCAAGTAACCTCTCCAATCTATCCAATAGACCATCAAAGTGCAATGGTGTTCTGATGGGGTTAGAGACATTGAACAAGCAACTGGCTTCAAACATGGCTTGCACCAATTCGACCATTTTAGCACAAAGCTTTGTTCGCTCTATCTCTAGATTGGCTCTAGGGTAACATTTCTCATGATCTGTTACATTGGGCCCTTCTTGGATTCTGGCCTGATATGCTTTAAGCATCATGTCTAGATCTTCAGGAGTGGGATCGGCTAGGAGTGATCCTACTCTGGGTGGTGGGTGGGTTAAGGGTGGTGTATTGAAAGGTTGGGGAATGGAAGAAGATGGATTGGCAGGTAAAGGGAAAGGTGGTGGAGGGGTGGTGTGAGAGTGGTTTTGAGATGCGAGTTCACTTATCTTTGCTTTGGTTTCTCTCAAGCTTTCTTCAAGTTCGCTCATTTTCTGTGACCATTGTCTTTTCATTCTCTCCCGGCTATCTCTCCATGTTCTTGTCCTTTTCTTGGTTATACTCTCTGTCTCACTAACCTTAGAACTCTTTTCCTGCCCTACTCCTTGAGTTTGCTGCAAGGCTTGGGCTAGTGACCACATGCACTGGGGCTGTGGAAGTTATACTTCCCGTAGAGTCTACCACTAACCCAATGACGTTGATAGGAGTGATTTTAGGCATGTTATTAGGGTTCTTTGGGCAATCTCGTAGGAGATGCTCTTTTTCGCAGTCTTGACAGAAACCCTGAATTGTCACTGGTTGGGGTTGTGTAGGGGCAGGTAGTGGAAAATCACGTATAAGGTGATCTCCCTGACATCTGAAGCATGGTCCTCTAGGAAATGGGGGTCGTACTTGCCTAGGTTGAGGTCTAGAGTTGGGGTTTGTGTACATGACATTAGCATACTCAGGCTCCCCACTATTTTCACTTGGGTCCTCATAATAGTATGCTTGTTATGCTCGGGTGACTGCATGTAGTAAGCCTGTGGGCTATCAATATGTGTGGAGTCAAAACTATGGTCACTTGGATCACTGTCTGATAGCAATGGGGTGACTGCGACTATGGCTCTGTTCGGATTTTCTTCAGTAGATGCATATTTCACTGGGATCACATTGGTTGGAGCAGGGGGTTGCTGCACTAGGACTGGTTGAGGTCTCTGCTGCCCTTGATAAGGTGGCTGATAAGGTTGCTGTGGTCTGTTGTATTGTTGTGGTGGGTACTGATTCTGGTATCTACCCTGTTGTGGATATGGCTGAGGGTAATTTTGCCTAACAGTTTGTCTGTTATATGGGCAGTCCTGTGCAGTGTGGTTGGTGTACCTTCGCTCTATGGTGAAGTACTGGCTACTAGGATTCACCTGGGGTTGGGCCATAATGTGACATACATTTGCCATATGGTCACCTCCACAAGTGTAGCACCGCTTAACTGGGGCAAATCTTGGAATTTGTTTGCTAGAGACACCTAGTTTTTGAGCTACCTTCTCTGCAAGTTCCTCAATGGATGTGGACTGACCAGATGTGAGACTACTAGAGCTATCTGAATCCTTATAGATTTTTTATAGCTCTAACTCCTCGCCTAGATTATCCTCAATGTCTATGCACATGCACACACATTCTTCTATAGTTATGGGGTCCTTCAAATACACATATGACCTAAGCTTGGTGCTCAACAAGCCATCTAAGAACAAAGCCACTTGCTTGGCTGGTGTGGGTAACTCAGGCATCGGGCACCTCTCTAGGTATTGCCTAAACCGTCTTCCTGCTAGTTTGACTGTCTCTTGAGGTGTTTGCTTGAAGCTATGAATTAGTGAGGAAGTGTTGTGCCTTATGCCACTCTTAGAAAACTCAATGATAAATGCCTCTAGGAGCTGGTCTATGTTTCTGAAATGCCTCTCGTTCAGTGGTTGAAACCACGTAAGGGCAGTGTTCCTAAGGGTTAGACCAAAAGCATTATATTGTGTGAATAGGTCCTCTACTTGTTCAGCTTTCAAGACTTGCCTAAATTCTGCCACATGGTCATAAGGGTCTCCAGTGCCATCGAAGTAATTCTTCATGGACTTCACCAGTTGAGTTGGCCTCAGGGTCCTAGTGTGTTCTCTCGGCCTTGGCAAGGGAAAATCATCAGCATTTCTTTGGTTCCTTGGGTCTCTAAATCTCTCGGTTTCTTCTCTATCCGTCCTTGTTCTCCTTCTTTCTCTTCCCTGGGGGTTGGCAAAGCTTACTTCAGGTCTATCTCTACTTCTATCTCCTTGAGCTCCATGAGCCTGGGAGGTGCCAGCTCCTTGGTGACTGTAGGACATATTGGACCGTGGTTGGGGAAAAACAAATTCACCCTTCCATGTGTAGGCATGTCTGCCATGCTCAGTGACCACGAAGATCCTCTCTGATGTATTGTCTAGGTAGGTTACTTTGCCTGGGCTATCAGGGTCTTTAAACTCATAGATTGTGAGAGCACTTACTTCCTGAGGCTGGGCAGGTTTATACCTCCAAAAAGTCTCATCAGTTTCTTTGTTTAAAAGCAAATCTATGCTTTTATTATCCTGTGGAATCCACTCTGGAGTAATGATTTTGGTCAAGACGGATTTCCACGGGGAGTTCTTGACTCTCTCTCTCTAAATTCCCTTGTTCTATATCATCCATGTCGGTCTCCGCAATCACTCAATGATAGTGGAATGCATAGGCTATAGTGTAAACTACTCTAATCATGAAAATGATCAATGGAAGAGCTCTCAAATGAGGCCACACCACTAGGAGTTTTTCAAAGTCATTTATATAAGTTGTTCTCTCAAATTTGAATTTGAAATTCAAACTTGGCTCCATCTAAATAGTGACTCCTATGATTGAGGAGTTTTTGTCTCTTGAAAACTCATAGCTTATGTCTTTCCCAACTCCATGAAATTTAGGCTTTTATAAGATCCTTCATGGATTTAATCTTTTACAAATAGTAAATGATCAAAAGATTACAAGCTAGGATTCACATGATCCATCAAGTGCTTTCTCATAAAAATTTCCATGCTAAACCAAATGTGAAGGCTTGAACTTTTGCACCAATAGCTCCCCTTATACTCAGCTTTGTTTGATGAAAGAGCCACGATTGGTTGTTTCTTTGACATCCATGAGATGGTCTTCTTCCCTAGCATGATAACATATCCACTAGTGCTCCTCCTGTCATCTTTAGAACCTGCCCAATCAGCATCACAATAAACTTGTACATTTAATCCATCATCAAATGGACAATATATACCTTCACTCACTGATCCTTTGAGGTACCTAAGTACCCTTTTGGCTGCAACAAGATGAGGTACTCTTGGTGCTTGCAAAAATTGAGATAACACTCCAACTACATGTGCAATATCAGGTCTTATCATAGTAGCATACAAGAGAGAACCAATTATTGACCTATACATGGTCACATCTTTCCCTTCTTCACCTTCATGAGAACTTAGTTTAACATTTACTTCTAATGGATTTGAAATGGGCTTGCAATCACACAAGCCAAACTTCTTCAAAAGATCAAGAATGTATTTCCTTTGCATCAAGTATATACCTTTGTCACTCCAGCACAATGGTGAGTACCAACATGAGGATATCCACCTCATAATTGTCAATCCGTGGAGACGTGAGGACTAGTATGAAGACTATGAGCAAGTGAAGGCATGAGTGAGAAGCACACAAACATGCACACACATACACACACACACACACACACAAGGCAAGAACAAGGAGAGGAACAATGGAGCTCTTTGCATTAGTCAAAAAGTCTCTTACATAAGCTCTATTCACAAACAATCTACCTCAAAATGAGCTCTCTAGCTCTTTTTATAGTTTTCTGACTATCTTTGGCCTTGTCCAGACCTAGTGTCCAGCCTAGTTAAAAATTAGGTTCTAGAGCCTATTTGAGGGCTCAAATGAAGTCTAAAAATTATGAAAATTGGTATGTAGCTAATTCTAACACTCCTCAAGCTCGAGGACTCCTCGGCTTGAACAAAATGGAGTCTATTTTACCAAAAACGGAATTTACAATGTGTGTGTAGTGATGAAAATCACTTGAATTGGAAATACTTTATGGAAAAAAATGATTAGGCCTTGTTGCCGTATTGTGCATGACTGCTCTGTCAGGTGCAAACACTTCGGAGTGGTACTCCCAAAATCTTGATCGGAACATTTCTTCTAATGTCTGTTTATAGCATGCAGGGAGGTATTTGATGCGTGCATGCCAAGCATATGCTACCCGAATACTAGGGGTGGTGCTCATGTCATACACCAAATCGTAATTTCCATTGGTAAACCCCAGTTGACATACCTGTGGTGCTGCTACATTTCTAAAGGTTTTGAGGACTACCTGCATCATATCCAAGATCTTAAGCATCATTTGGGCCACCACATCTTGCATGGGCTTCAGTCGAGGCATCTAGTGTCGAATTGTGGCCATCATATAGGCTACTGATGGTGGTCCTTGTGGTGGCGCTATGTACGGGTAGTTTAGCCATTCTTTGCATTGCGCATTGTTCTGCACTTTAATGTTGAATGCTTTTCAAGATCTGCGGCGTGGAACTGGACCGTAGCATGGATTGTATAGGAGATGTAAAGGCGCATTGTTCCATGTGTGCAGCATTTTTGGATATGTCTCTAGAAGTTTCTGCCGCCAGGTTGGTTGACAAATTTTGCCTTTTTGTACTTCGGGAGGAAGGTCTTCGGGTTGAAACTGGGTAGTGAAGGTAGGAATCTTACCCGTGACTCTCTGTATCTCTGTGTTGTAGTCGGCTAAAATGACATAGTAAGGTCTATATTGAAGTTCTGATGAGAGGATAAGGCGTCTAGATGACAGATGCTTGAAGTAGTCGGATTGTAATATGGTGTCTTCTATGACTCTCATGGCCTGATTTTGCACTACGGTTCTCTCTTCATGTGAACTCCCAATTTCCTTGACTTGTCGTAGCCATGGGGGTCGCGGGGCTTCGAACGTATCCTGACCTTCTTTCGTTTGTCGACCTCCTGGGAGGGTTGTGGGTCATATTCTTCTTCAAACGTTTGTTCCACAGGAATTTGTACTGTTTCCTCGTCGGTGGGAGCCTCTGGTGGGGATGGTGGTCTCTCATATTGTAGTAGGCGTGCTTGCAATTCTGTGACCTGCTTCTGGAGATCTTTTAGAGCCTCTGAGTCTGTGAGAAGTGAAGCCGCTGAGGAGGTGGTTTGAGAGGTAGTCGTTGTGTCTTTTTGTTGTCTTTGCTTTAGTTGACCCAGTTCCTCTGATAACGGATCATGTGCTTCAAGCAGCCTAGCATAATCTTCCAAGATGATCTTAATATTGTCGGGGGTCACAGCTTGAAACTTTGAGGGACTGATGGGTGCCCCAGGTGTGCTTTCGATCGCTGCTTCTAGGTTTTCTTGATTCTGTAGTTGCAGGCGTCGATTCTCTTCATGAGCTGCTACAAGGTGTCGCTTGAGCAGGGCCATATTTCGCTGAAGCTTTGAATTGCGTTCTAGCTGTGTCTGTAGATGACCTTCTACCACTTGTATTGCTTCCTGGTCTGTGTTCTATAGCTGTACTTCTAATATGCTATGAGCCTCTTGTAAAGTGTGGAATTGTGTATGGAGGCGAGCGTTCGCCTCTTCTACTACAGCAAGACGATTTTGTAGCATCTCCGAGTGCTCTTGCAATCGTATGTTATGTTGCTCGAGCTGATTGTACTCTGTCCTTAACTGTGATATACATGTGAGCATGGTGTCCAATGCATTTCGTATGGATGATGGTGTGGTTTGTACAATGGAGGATGCAAGGGGAGGGGAGTGGGGAATGGGAAGAGTGAATGATGTGTCTAATGGAGATGTGTGTGTCAGTGAAATTGGTGGGGGGGGAATGGGAGAAGGTGGAAGTGTGGGGGGAGGGGGAGGTGCCGTGGGTGGTGAAATGTCCATGCTTTCACGAGTGGATGCGAGTGTGGTGTCTACCATATACATTGGAATGGTAGGTGATGTGTGTGTGAAAGTGGTGAATAAGTGAGAAGTGGGTGTGGGAACTGAAAATAGAGGAAATGATTGAGACCTGGGTTGAAACGTTCTTGAAAGAAAGGAATAGAGGGGTTGGAGAATGGGAGGGATGGGGTTTGGGAGGTGAGATTCTGAAGGCAAGGAGGCCATAAAAGGTGGCGTGGTAGCAGGGAATCCAAAGAATATGGATCTAGAATTGGGATGGCCTATGGCTGAGGGCATGGGGGATGGATTTAATGGATTGGGTAGTGATGGTGGTGGCTTCATAGATTGGGTTTTCACAGGTGGAGAATAGGATTGAACTAGAGGTGGGAGTACGGAAGATGAAGGTTTGTTCAGTGGGTTGAGTGGTCGAGGTGATCTCCATGGCTTCTGTTCTAGGAGGCGATGGTGGGGGTGTGGGTGGTAGTGGCTCGGTTGATTCATCATGGGTGACTAAGTGCTCTTGGCCAGAAGTTACAGCTGCTTGGGAGGTTGTCTCAATGGGTTCAGATGTAATAATAGGCCCTTCTGCTCTCGTAACGAGGATCTGGATGTTTTTGCCTGACTGCGGTCGTGTTTGGAATCTTCGTGGATCATATTGAACTGGAGACCTCCGAATCGCGGTTCGAACTGCTTCTACTACCCCATATGCTTCTGCCATCAATAAGAGACCTTCATTGTATTCTGAGTCAACCCCTGCTTCTTCCAAAAGCTTAGCCATGAGCACCCGACTACTCTGTTCGATGAGCAGTTGTTGCGATCGCAGTCGTTCCATGATTTGATACAACCTTCGGAGTTCTGCTGTATAAGTGGGGGCTTCAGTGGTCTCCTCTTCGTCTGCTCCTTCTTCTTCTAGGTGTCCTTGTTGTTGACCTTGCTGATCGTCACCCCAATGTACATGGCGACCTTCCGTGGATTTTCTCCTTCTTTGTGAAGATGTGCCCTGTTCTTCTGTATCTGAATAAAACTCTACATCAGAGAGTTGTGTACTTTGTAAGAATGCTTCGAAGTCAAGGGGACCCATCCCTTCAGCATCTCTAGTCGTAGCAAATTCAAATTCGGATGGAACAGGAGGAGCCGAAGGGGTAGCTTGTGTTGTAGTTTCAGATCCAGACCTGGGTATTCTAATGGTAAAGGGAGGTATAGTGGCCTCCCCTCGTGGCGAGACTTCTGGAGTAGTCAGAACTTCACGTGTCTGGACACAAGGAATCGAGCCCCTCATGCGCTTGGATTGATGAGTGGCAGTTTTGAGTCTCTTAAACATTTTTAGTTGTGCCCAAGTTAGAGCACGCTCAATGGGTACATCATATGCTAAGCATCTGTATATAATGCGCGTGATTGCACAACAACCATTCACCACTAGTTTCCTGGATGACCTTTTATTTGCTTCATAAAACATGTGTTAACATTGTAAAGGACAAGTTAGAACCGTTTTTGTCCTCATTACAACATTATCATGAGGTCCGGGAGAGATTAGTAGGTTAATAAGTGCTCGGTGCTTGTGTGTGTAGTTAGGAATTGGTTGGACCTAAGAACTAAGTGGAATGATGTAGTGTAAGAGTGACGTAGTTAGTAGGTGGGCATGGATTTACAACTGGGGTCCGGGGGTTTATTACAAGTTTTAGGTTGCCAAAGGCAGTGGATGGGCTTTGATCTTGATTTTGTGGAGACTCTGAAGAGTTTGATAGGGGTATCTGCTTGAAGATGAGGCTTTTTAGGGACCCATTTACCAATGATTCTACTAGTGCTCATGGAAGAATATGTGTCCGTGCATGAGGTGTAAGACTGGGCCTCAGATGTTCGAGTGAGTGAAACATGTTTTACCGGTTGCGGCCGTGGTGTAGCTATTTGAGCCCGCAAGCAAGCCTTAGGCACCCAGATTTGTCGTGATTGTGGGCTGGCCTTCATTGACTTCTTGGGTACCCAAATAGACTTCACTTTTGCAGAAGAATTAATGAAGGACCTCTTATTAGTGTCGTGTTGTTGATTACTAATAAGAGGTTTTGGGTGTGGGGTTGGCCTGGTCTGAACAGGGAATTCGCCTTTTTGCCTCCATACTTGTTTCCATGGATGAAACAATCTGCTCTGCTCCTTTTTTTGGCATCCAATATCGGTAGTGTTCTGCTTCTTCTGTATTTGATCTGCCGTTGGTTGTTGCAACCTTCTGGTCTTTGGAAAAGAAGGGAGTTCCGTCCTCTCCCTGGCTCCGTTGTTGAGACAAGCCTCTTTCTGCATCATACAGTGTTGGACAAAAATAGCATTGTCAACTTCAGGTGCGCCCCTGGAAGGACCAGGAGTTTGTGCTTTATGTAGTTCCTTGAGTGCCTCCTTTTCCAATTCAACTGTAATTCGGCTATGGTCTACCCATACCTGAAGAAGTCCACTTCTTAGGTTGAGGTTGACTGCATGATCATAGATCCAGTCCTGACCCAAGACAAGAGGCTCAGTGAGGTCCTCATCTTGACACACTAGTACTTTGACTGTCATCACTTCGTCTTGAATGGAGATGGGAAGATCCACCTCGCCCAGGCAAGGGGTTTCCACACCTCCCAATCCTATGAGATATGCTTCTATAGGATTGACAGTTAATTTCAATTCTTGACAGTAAGATAACTTGACAGCACTAGTGGATGCACCTGAGTCAATCAAAGCTCTTACAGTCTTTGCACCTTTTCCTTGTCCTATATCTAAGGTTATAAAAGGACGTCGATCAATTATCCTATGAGAGCTGATACCTGAAACTTCACACATAGCCACATGATATCCTTGGTCTGCATATGCATCTGGCCTAGGTTGCTCTCTACCTTGTGTTCTTAATTTCATTCTCCGTATGCGCTCTAAGGCTTCTGCTTGAGCTTCTTCTCGAATCCGCTTTTCTTCTTCTTTGCGTTTCTTAGCAGTGTTGAGTCGACTTAGCATTTCCTCTGTGAGTGGTTCCAGATACAACTTGACCCTGCATCCACTAATGTAGCTTGGAAGAACATCACCTTCTAATGTGGCCAGCTGTACTGCTCCACTCGTTGAGATCCTATTAATTATCATGGGTCCGTAACCTCTTTTCTCTAGTTTCCTCGCATGTTGTTTCAAAGTGTAGACTAGTACCAGATCTCCTGTTTTCAAGCCTTTATCCTTAATATGGGCATCAAAATATGCCTTCTATCGTTTCTTAGCTGCATATATCCCTGCAACTGCCCTCAGTCTTGTTTCTCCTAATCGTTCAAGGTCAAAAAGTCTAGAGGATAGTTCATGACCCGTCCATTCGTGTTCTTGTGCTACTTTCAATGTAGGTATCAAAAAGTCCATCGGTAGCACTGCGTTTTGGCCAAATACCATCTGAAAGGGTGTGGGTTGGAGTACCGTTTTATAGGCCACTCGGTATGCCCAAACAGCATGGTGTAGCTTTTTGTCCCAATCAGAGCGTTTATTATTCACTAATTTCGTCAGTACATTGCACAGAATCTTGTTTGTGCTTTCAGCCTGGCCATTTGCTTGAGGGTGATAGGGGGCAGACTTCTTATGCACTACCAAGAATTCTTGGAGCAGATTTTCAATAACTTCATTCAAGAAGTGAGTGCCTCTATCACTAACTAGCTCTATAGGTAGCCCGTATCTAGTGAACACATTCTCAAATAAAAACTTAGCTGTTGTTTGAGCATCGTTCTTCGTTGTGGCTTTTACCTCTACCCACTTTGTTAGATAGTCTGTCGCAACAATGATATATTCTGCATGGGAACCCTTAGCTGGGGGATTAATAGGACCTACGAAGTCTATTCCCCACTTAGAGAATGCACGTCCACCCATCATAGGTTTTAGTGGCATCTCATCTTTACATATAGGATATTGAGTTCTCTAACAGACATCACAGCGTTTCACATAGGTATGTGCATCCATGTGAAGGGTCGGCCACCAGAAGCCCGCAAATAGTATTGCCTTGATCACCCGATCTGGTCCAAAGTGTCCTCCTGCTACACCTTGGTGAGCAGTGTCCAAGATCTTGAGATATTCACTGTGGTGGACACATAGTCTCAGGTAACCGTCTTTACCACGTTTGTATAGATTTTCACCAATAAGTGAGTAATCCTGGGCTTCTTGTTCTAAACTCCTTTTCCTAGCCAGAGTCATGTCTGGAGGGAATGTTTTCGTCCTCAGAAAAGATACTAGTGGTTCACTCCAATCCGGCACTATGGACACTTGATAAAGAGTGGCATGTTCCACAGGTGGTTTAGTGCAGCAGATTGGGCATTCCTTGCACAACTTTTGGACATCAGCTTCCATAGTTGGCCAATGCACTCCGAGTCTCCTTAGTGTCTGTAGGGTTCGTTGTTTTGAGTAGTGTTGCTCTAATGCACCTACATGTGCTAATTGCAACCATTTAGCCTACTCATCCTCTTCTACACAACAAGCCAAGATCCCTTGATCTGTGTGCTTGTACATACTTCCTGCCATGATGTGATACTTTTGGGCTTTTACTACCTCTCTATCCTGCGTGTTTATTACTGGATGGTTAGGTCCGTATGTCAATACTGGCACTAATGGCTTAGCCCACTGAGGTATCACTTTCAAATTAAACAAGTAAGCATCAGGAAGATCATCTGATACTCCTTGTGGGGCTTCTCCGGATGTGAGCCTAGAGAGATGATCTGCTCTCAAATGAGTCTTGCCTTTTCTCACCACTACCTCAAAGTCATATTCCATTAGCAAGAGAAACCATCTTACTAATCTTCCTGTATTGCATGGCTTGTTTACGAGGTATAGCAATGCCTGATGATCAGTAAAAAATTTAAACTTATTTGCAAGCAAACAGTGTCTAAATTTCTTAACTGCATATACCATGCCTAAGCCTTCTCTCTCAGTAGTGGTGTAATTTCGTTCAGCTGCATTCAATTGTCTACTGGCATAGGCAATTGGGAGATCCATATTACCTTCACCAGTAGGTTGAATGGCTACATCCATTGTTGCTAGGATTTCTGCCCAGCCGTGGGGTTCAAATTCTTCGTCCGGAAAGACTACAGGTGCATAGGCTGGGTCTTGAATTGATCTATGTGTTTCTTTTGCACCTACCTCTCTGGCTTTTTCTCTCTTCTCTTCTTCTACTGCTACTTTGCACATCCATAAGTGGGTGTCTTCATGCATCCATGAGGATCCTGACCCTATGGAATGCACCGATTCAGTATCATCTTTGGCTCTATGGATGGGATTCCATTGGATGGGAGGTACATCTCTATGAGAGTAATCTTTGAGATTCACTTTGGTCGTAACACCTAAGTGTTGTAGGTACAAGGAGTTGGTTCCCCAGTCCTGTACCACTTGCAACTGTCGCATAAAGGGTCTTCCCAAGATCATCTCATAGGCATGATTTTTGCTGAAGTCACATATAGCAAATGTATGCTCAAACTCGACACCACTGGTGGTGAGAGTTATTCCTTCTAGCAATCCTAAGGGTCTCTCAATATGACCATCGGCCATCTGCAATTTCATTCTCGTTGGCCTGAGTGCTGGCTTGCCCCAACGCTTCCATAGGGAAGTGGTGGCAATTGCAACTCCGGCACCTGAGTCCAAAATTGCCTTGGTGGTGTACCCCTGGTAGGTAATGGGAAGATAGGTGTTCCCTTCTTCACCTTCACACATGTCTCCTATCTTATCCAAGGGTATTTCTGGCATTGTTCTATGTGATCCTACCTGGGAATGAGGTTTCACTATCGCTGGTACTTGTTTGGCGACATGTTTCCATAATTCAGGTCTAACCTTGAGTCGCTCTTCTAACTTGAGATTGCACTGCACTTTAGTGTTTTTCACTACCTCTGTGTTCCTAGGTAAGATTGAGTCCTCATTTCATACCATGACCGTGGGTGCTCTCATACAAGTAGACTTAGCTTCCCATGGGCCTGTGAAGTGGGGTAATTCTTGTAGAGAGTTAGACTCAAAGTCTAGTCTTTCCTGAGAGTGGGTGCTCTCCTGCTCCTCATAAATGGATGGGATGTCTTGTGGGAATTGGTCGCGTGCATCATCCACAAGTTCAATAGGAGGAGGGACTTCACTCTCTTTAGCCCATTTGTCTTCTTGAATCTCGCGTAGGAATTCTGGTGTGAACCGATTCATAGAAGATGATGTGTCTGGCTCCGTAGAGTTAGGCACATAGGCTTCAGGCACATAGGCTTCCTGGGCAGGAATGCTTACTCTTTCACTTGCCTTGTCCTTGTGTTGAGAGACGGGTTCCTTTTCTGATTGTGCAATCAGCTTCTCTATTCTTTCTAACAGTCCATCAAAGTGCAACTGTGTCTTCGCTGAACTAGAGATGTTAAATAGGCGACTGGCTTCAAACATGGTCTGAGCCAATTCCACCATCTTAGCACAAATTTTGGTTCGTTCAAGCTCTAGTTCTGCTCTAGGGTAACACTTTTCATGATTAGTTACGTTTGGCCCTTCTTGGATTCTGGCCTGATATGCTTTAAGCATCATATTAAGGTCTTTGGGAGTGGGATCTGCTAGGACTGATCCTACTCTAGGGGGTGGTGGAATTAGTTGAGGCGGGTTGGAAGGTGGAGGGTCGGATGGAGTTGGGAATGGTGGAGGTGGGGTAGTGTGAGAGGGAGTTTGAGATGTGAGTTCAGTTATCCTGGCCTTTGTTTCTCTGAGGCTTTCCTCGAGTTCACTCATCTTTTTTGCCCATTGCCTTTTCATTCTTTCACGGCTATCTCTCCAAGCTCTAGTCCTCTTCTTTGTCATGCTCTCTGTTTCACTAACATCTGGGCTCTTTTCCTGGTCTACCCCTTGGTTTTGCTGCAATGCTTGAGCTCTAGTGATCACTTGCACTGGTGTAGTGGACATCACACTTCCTGTGGAGTCTACAACTAACCCAATAACATTAATGGGAGTTATTTTTGGCATATTGCTGGGATTCTTTGGGCAATCTCGTAAGAGATGCTCCTTTCCACACTCCTGGCAATAGCCCTCGATCGTCACTGATTGGGTTTGGGTAGGTGCAAGCATGGGGCAATCACGAATGAGGTGATCTCCCTGACATCTGTAGCATGGTCCTCTAGGGAATGGGGGTCTTACTTGCCTAGGTTGAGGTCTAGGGTTGGGGTTTGCATACATTACGTTTGTGTAATCTGACTCCCAACTAGGTTCATTTGGCTCTTCACTATAGTAGGACTCACCATGTTCTGGAGACTGCATGTAGTAAGCCTGGGGACTATCAACATGCGTAGAATCAAAGCTATGGTCACTGGGGTCACTTTCTGATAGCAATGGGGTTACTGGCACTATGGCCCTATTCAGGTTTTCTTCTGCAGCTGCATACTTTACCGGAATTACATTAGCTGGGGCAGGGGTTTGTTGTGCTAACACGGGCTGAGGCCTTTGTTGGGCTTGATATTGTGGTTGATAATTTTGTTGAGGCCTAGTATACTGTTGTGGTGGGTATTGACTCTGGTATCTGCCTTGTTGAGGGTATGGCTGAGGGTAGGGTTGCCTAACCGCTTGCTTATTGTATGGGCAGTCTTGCGCGGTGTGATTGGTGTACCTTCGTTCTATGGTGCAATACTGGCTACTAGGATTAACTTGGGGTTGAGCCATAATGGGACAGACATTCGCCATATGGTCGCCTCCACAAGTATAACATCTTTTCACAGGGGCAAACCTTGGGATTTGTTTGCTTGAGACGCCTAGTTTTTGTGCCACTTTCTCAGCGAGTTCCTCAATTGATGTGGATTGTTTGGAAGAGAGGCTAGAGGCACTATCAGAATCTTTGTATATTTTGGAAAGCTCTAACTCCTCCCCTAGGTTATCCTCGATGTCAATGCACATGCGTACACACTCTTCTATGGTCCTAGGGTCTTTCAAGTACACATAGGATCTCAATTTTGTACTTAGCAATCCATCCAAGAATAAAGCCACTTGCTTAGCTGGTATGGGGAGCTCCGAAACAGGGCATCTTTCAAGATATTGCCTAAATCTTCTTCCTGCAAGTCTCACGGTCTCTTGAGGGGTCTGCTTGAAACTGTGAATCAATGAGGAGGTATTATGTCTAATGCCACTCTTAGAGTATTCAATAATGAAAGCCTCTAGGAGTTGGTCTATGCACCTGAACTGTCTCTCATTCAATGGTTGGAACCATGTGAGGGCTGTGTTCCTAAGGGTTAGACCAAAGACATTATATTGTGTGAATAGGTCCTCCACTTGTTCTGCTCTCAAGACTTGCCTAAACTCTGCCACATGATCGTATGGGTCTCCTGTGCCATCGAAGTAATTTTTCATGGACTTGACTAACTGAGTTGGTCTCAAAATCCTGGTGTGTTCTCTAGGTCGTGGTAGAGGGAAGTCTTCCATATTCCTTTGATTTCTTGGGGCTCTATGTACCTCAGGCTCTACTCTATTTGTTTCCATCCTCGTTCTTTCTCTGCCCCCTGGGTTAGCAAAGCTTACTTCTGGCCTATCTCTACTTCTGTCTCTTTGAGTTCCATGAGCTTGGGATGTTCCCGCTCCAGGGTGACCATAGGACACATTTGATCTTGGTTGGGGGAAAATAATTTCACCTTTCCAAGTGTAAGCATGCCTATCATTTTCTGTCACCACAAAGATCCTCTCTGAAGCGTGATCTAAGTAGGTCACTCTGCCTGGGCTATCAGGATCCTTAAACTCATAGATCATGATCGTTCCTATATCGATTGGCCGATCAGATTTATACCTCCAAAAGGCTTCGTTAGTTTCTCGGTTCAGAAGCAGATCTATGCTCTTATTATCTTGGGGAATCCACTCTGGAGTGATAATCCTAGTGAGAACAGATTTGCCTCGGGGGGTCCTTGGTTCTTCACCCATGCTTCCTTGCCCTAGGTCACCTAAGTCCGTTCTCGGGATCTCATTCCCAAATTCATCAGTCCTATCTGGATGACTAGTGACTACATATATTGTCCCTTCCTTGTCTAAGTATGCCCCGTTTTCGAACTTAACAGCTGGGCGCTCTAATCCAATGGATTGATCAGGATTCTTAATCTGTACCACAGATCTTCCTAGGCCGTCCTCATAGATGCTAGCACCCAATCGGTTGGTCCTAAGGTATTCCAACTGCGTTTTGTAAGGGCCTTCTACCTGTGCAAGTATGGCACTCCTGAACTTCTTGTAGGTCTCTCCATACCTTGAGACATCTCTGATTCACTAGTCTCAGAGCTAGGGTAATACGAATGATGGCTCAACTACTGGGCCCAAGACCTCTTAGTGTGGTTGACACTGGCCTCTGAAGACCTAAGGCTTTGTCTATCTCTCCCTAGATGTCGCCCTGATCTAAGGTTCATAAGCCTAATTGAATAACCCAAAATTGCCCAAGTACAACCTCGTTGCGGAGTTCTTTTGTATCAGTTACTTGATTCTTTTTAGTTGATTACCGTGTTAACATTCTTGTCTGATATCACGTCGTAAGGTATATTTGAGTGTAGTTCCGCACTTAAAGTTGATCGTTCCACGTTAAGTTCTTTTCCTTTAAAGTTCTCGATAGTACAAAGATTATGTTCTTAGCTTGAACTTGAAAGTTTAGGTATTCTTCAACTTGATAATTGCCTATCGTCGCCCTGACTTACTCCTACCTCTATTCGGTCTTAAGCTAAGCTAGGAATTGACGAAGGGGAGTTGAGAATATTCCGACCTTTCTTGCTGATCCTTGCTCTTTAGTGCTCGAGAAGTTGATTCTCGAGCTTGCACAAAGCCCTTGCTTGGACGCTCTCAATTTCTTCTCAATAGACCTGCATCAGTCCCAAGATTAGCTCCAGACTTAAATTCAAATGACAGACTAGACCACTTTCATGCATGTGACTCACCGACCAAATTATCTCTTGCCTTTATAAAAAACAATCCCAAGGATCCCCTAGTTTTCCTACCTCGGGTATGGTTAACTTCAAAAAACCCTATCTAATAATCCTGATCTTAATTTTCCGACAAAACAAGAATCACAGCAATTGGATTTCGTATGAGGAAGTTATGTCAGTTCAGGCTTCAGGGATTAAAACAGGGTTCAAAATAGTTTAATCAAGCAGGCAGAAATTCTTGAATTACTTGGGTTGCGGCCTCAACATGCAATGCTAACCTCGAGTGTTTGTCCCACAAATTGACCAAATTAGCCCCCTATTCTTTACCCTAGAAAATTGGCCAAATTTTCCCTTCTAACGCGTTCGCAAGTTCTGTCAGTCGCGATTGACAGTTCAGTCGCGATTGATGTGTCGATCGCGATTGACAGGTCCGTCGTGGCTATCAGTCGCGATTGATGGGTCAATCGCGATTGACACGTGGCTCGAAAAGTCAATCAGTCGTGGTCAAAGGGTCGTTGACTCTATCAGTCGCGATTGATGGGTCGATCGCGATTGACAGGTCGGTCGCGAGGGTCTGTCCGTCGTGGTCAAACAATCGTTGACTGTGTCGGTCGCGATTGACAGGGCCGTCGTGGGCTGTCAGTCGCGATTGATGGGTCGATCGCGATTGATGACTCGATCGCGATTGACACGTGTCACGCGTATGATCTGTCCGTCGTGGTCAATCGGTCGTTGACTCTGTCGGTCGCGATTGACAGAGCCGTCGTGGGCTGTCAGTCGCGATTGACTGGTCGATCGCGATTGACAGGTCTGTCCGTCGTGGTTTGTCGATCGCGATTGACAGAGCGATCGCGATTGACAGAAATTTGATGAATTTCAAAAATCTAAACACAGTTTTGGGAAGCTCTAGGCCTGTAGATCATGGTTTTGCACAAATGAAGCATTTTTTCTGTCAGTCGCGATTGACAGAGACCGGCGACACAGAGACAGTTGCCAAGATTTCCGTACCTGCGCGAAGTGCTGGAGAAGATGATGCAGCATGTACTTGCAAGACAGCTCAAGAAACATGCAAAAACAGCACACACAATATTGCTCTCTCGCTCTCTCTCACAAGTGGAATGAGGGAAATGGAAGGAGGAAGGAAATATAGTAAAAAAACTGAAATTTTTGCGATGATGGAGATGGAGGTGGGAGATGGTGATGATGATGATGGTGATGAAGGAAACAAAAGGAAATAGATAAAAGTGAAGAAAATACCTATAACTCCAACGCTTCAACTCTACATCTTACCATCACACGCTCGTCCTCAAAGCTCGATCCCCGGCAACAGCGCCAAAATTTGGTGTAGCTCAGTGATGAGTAGCACCTCCTTTAATGTCAATCCGGGAAGACATGACGATGGTATGAAGACCTCGAGCAAGTGAAGGCACAAATGCGTGAGTGAGAAGCACACAACCATGCACACACATACACACACACGCGCACACAAGGCAAGACAAAGAGTGAGAAGCAATGGAGTTCTTAGCTTACTTTCAAAAAGCTCTTACAAGTTCATTTCAATTACAATCTAGCCTCAAAAATGAGCTCTCTAGCTCCTTTTATAGTTTTTGACTAGCTTTGGCCCTGTCCAGACCTAGTGTCCGGCCTAGTTAAAAATTAGGTTCCAGGGCTCTTTTGAGGGCTCAAACGAGATCTAAAAAATATGAAAATTGATATGTAGGCACTTCTAAGGCTCCTCAAGCTCAAGGACTCCTTGGCTTGCACAAAGTGGAGCTACAAAAATACGAAATGGTATCTACAATGGTTTTTAGTGATTAAAATCCCTATTTGTGTAGGGATTTTCTCTGTTGGTTTGTCGTACACATCTTTGAGCTCCCTACTTGCTCTTTCTTCTTGTGTGCTCCACTCCTTGATGTCTGAAAAATTTAGATGGCCTACTTGCCAGATCTTCTTTGGCTATTGTGTCTGCTTGTGCTATCTCTTCGTTTCGACCCTCTTTGTCTTGTGGCTCCTTCGGTTCCCTGACTGCTGCCAACATCATCCAATAGCATAATTGGATGCATCCACGTGAACATGGAAGGGGTTATTCCAATCTGGTGTGTTCAAGATTGGTGCTGAATACAATCTTCTTTTGAGTTCATTAAAGGAGTCCTCACACTCATCAATCCACTCAAAGTTAGTCAAAAGTCCATACAGAGGCTTTGCAATGATGGCATACATGTGTATGAAACGCCGGTAATAACCGCAATGCCCCATGAAAGCTTGTACTTCCTTGACATTCTTTGGCCTAGGTAACTCTGCTATGGCTCTTACTTTCTCTTCATCAGTGGATATGCCATTCTTTGACACTATATGTCCTAGAATCTTGCCTTGCCTGACCATGACAACACACTTTTCTGGGTTCAGGCAGACTTGATATTCTCTACATTTGTCAAAGATTTGCCTGAGTTTAGGAACATGGGTTTGTCTAATGTTGGAATGAGCACAAAGATCATCAACATAGACCTCTAAGTTTTTCCTCAGGAATTCTTTAAATACATGACACATTAGCCTCTGAAAAGTGGCTGGCGCATTGGTGAGACCAAAGGGCATTACTCTAAAAGCAAATATGCCCCACTCTGTGGCAAAAGCCGTCTTATGCTGATCTTCTCGAGCAATGGCTACCTGATTGTAGCCCGAAAATCCATCAAGGAAGCTGTACACTTCCTTGCCTGCTACTCTTTCTAGTAGATGCTCTGTGATGGGAAGTGGATAATTATCTCGGATAGTGGCTGCATTAACCTTCTTCAAGTTAATGCACACACATAGCTTTCCATTCTTCTTGGGCACCACTACAATGGGGGATACCCACTTAGTGTGCACAATTTCATAGATAAATCTAGCTTCCACGAGTCTATCTATCTCCTCCTTGATCTTAGCAGCATAATTATCGTTATATGTATATGGCTTTTGCTTAGAGGGTTTAGCATATGAGGTCATGGGAATAGTGTGTGAACATATGTCAGGGTCCACACCTTTCAAATCCTTGTAGCTCCAAGCAAATACATCTCTGTATTCTCTTAGCAAGGCTATCAATTCATACTCCTCCTCCTTGGTGAGATCGTGTCCTATGTGAGTGCATCTTTCTTCTCCTTCTTCTATGGCTACCACTACTTTCTTGGTGGTTTCTTTGTTATCATAGGCCTCTCCCAATTGCGCCTCATGTTTAGGCATTCTCACCATGACTCTTCTATCGTCTATCTCATACTTTTTAAAGTGTTCAGGGACCTCAAACAAAGATTCTTCCTCCTTAGGTGTGACTTCTCTCTTCTTTCTTTTCTTACCTTCATTCTTGGTAGTCACTTGTGTGGTTAACCTCACATCATTTATAAGTTCTCCATGTCTCTGAGGATAAGCTTCCACTTCGTAGAAGTATTCTTCATCTGATGCAAAAGGTGGGTCCATAATGATTGACTCAAGATCGGAGTCACTTGCATCTTCAAATGCATTAGGGCTAGGTTCGCATTCTTCTAAAACTGCATCTCCCATGATTGGCTCTATGGAGAAGACAGAAATGTCATAGCCATCCTCATCACAGTGGGGTGTCCATTGCTCTTCATTGATGGCTACATCCATAGTTGCTAGAATTTCTGCCCAGCCGTGAGGTTCAAATTCTTCGTCCGGGAATACTACAGGTGCATAGGCTGGGTCTTGAATTGATCTATGTGTTTCCTTCACACCTACCTCTCTGGCTTTTTCCCTCTTCTCTTCTTCTACTGCTACTTTGCACATCCATAAGTGGGTATCTTCATGCATCCATGAGGATCCTGATCCTATGGAATTCACCGATTCCGTATCATCTTTGGCTCTATGGATGGGGTTCCATTGGATAGGAGGGACATCTCTATGAGAGTAGTCCTTGAGATTCACTTTGGTCGTAACACCTAAGTGTTGCAGGTACAAGGAATTGGTTCCCGGTGTAGCTCAGTGATGAGTAGCACCTCCTTTAATGTCAATCCGGGAAGACGTGAGGATGGTATGAAGACCTCGAGCAAGTGGCGGCACAAGTGTGTGAGTGAGAAGCACACAAGCATGCACACACATACACACACACGCGCACACACGGCAAGACAAAGAGAGAGAATCAATGGAGTTCTTCAATTACTTTCAAAATGCTCTTACAAGTTCGTTTCAATTACAATCTAACCTCTAAAATGAGCTCTCTAGCTCTTTTTATAGTTTTTGACTAGCTTTGGCTCTGTCCAGACCTAGTGTCCGGCCTAGTTAAAAATTAGGTTCCAGGGCTTATTTGAGGGCTCAAACAAAGTCTAAAAATTATGAAAATTGGTACGATGGTACTTCTAATACTCCTCAAGCTCGAGGACTCCTCGGCTTGCACAAAATGGAGTCTAATCTACCAAAAACGGGATTTACAATGTTTGTGTAGTGATTAAAATCACTTGAGTTGTACATAATCTATGGGACAAAAATGATCTGGCCTTGTTGCCGTATTGTGCATGACTCCTTTGTTGCTTTGTATGCCAACACTCCCCCCTTCCTAGCGTCTGTCGCCCCTGACAGACCTTTGTTCCCTCGGGTGGTCGATGTAATATTGGATGACATTGGTGGCCAGTTCATGTTCTCCTATCCTTAAGCCTCTTGCTAGATCGGCTTCCAATGCTTCCCAATTTATTGCACCGGGGGTCTCTGGTTGCGGGGTGGTGTAGTACTCTGAATACATTGCTTGTTCACAAGCAAACAGTTGAAGCAGATGTGTCGGCTTTGGTGCGAAAATCTCCGAGTGGTACTCCCAGAAACCTGATCTGAACATTTCTTCGAAGGTCTCTTTGTAGCAGGCGGGGAGGTATTTGATGCGTGCATGCCAAGCGTAAGCCAGACGGATACTGGGGGTGGTGCTCATGTCATACACCAAGTCGTAATTTCCATTGCTAAACCCCGGAAGACGTACCTGTGGTGCGGCTGCATTTCTAAAGGTCTTCAGCACTACTTGCATCATATCTAAGATTTTAAGCATCATTTGCGCTGCCACATCTTGCATGGGCTTCAAGCGCGGCATCCAGTGGTGAATGGTCCCCATCATATATGCTACCGATGGTGGTCCTTGTGGTGGCGCGATGTATGGGTAGTTCAGCCATTCCTTGCATTGCGCATTGTTCTGTACCTTGATATTAAATGCCTTCCACGACCTGCGGCGGGGGCTGGACCGTAGCATGGGTTGTACAGGAGGTGCAACGGCGCGTTGTTCCATGTGCGTAGCATTTCTGGATAGGTCTCTAAAAGTTTCTGCTGCCATGTTGGTTGACGAATCTTGCCTTTTCGCACCTCTGGAGGAAGGTCTTCGGGTTGAAATTGGGTCGCAAAAGTAGGAATCTGACCCGTGACTCTTTGTATTTCTGCATTATAATCAGCCAAGATAATATAATATGGCTTGTACTGGAGTTCCGATGAGAGAATCAGGCATCTCGATGACAAGTTCTTGAAGTAAGCTGATTGTAACACAGTCTCCTCTATGACCCTCATGGCCTGATTTTGCACTATGGTGCGCTCTTCATGCGAGGTCCCTATTTCCTCCACTTGTCGTAACCATGGCGGCCGTGGTGCCTCGAACGTGTCCTGCGCTTCTTCTGTTTGTTGGCCTCCTGGGAATGGTTGCGGATCATATTCTTCATCAAACGTTTGTTCCACAGGAATTTGCACAACTTCTTCGTCCGTGGGAGCCTCCGGAGGGGAAGATGGCCTCTCATATTGTAGTAGGCGTGTTTGCAATTCAGTGACCTGTTCCTGGAGATCTTTTATGGCCTCTGCGTTGAGAAGCGAAGCCGCAGAGGGGGTGGTTGGAGGGGCAGCTGTTGGTCCTTGTTGGTGTTCCTGCTTCAGTTGTCCTAGCTCCTCCGATAGCTTATCATGTGCTTCGAGCAGCATGGCATAATCTTCCAATATAATCTTGATATTATCGGGGGTCACTGCTTGAAACTTGGATGGGCTGATGGGTGCCCCCGGTGTGCTCTCAATAGCTGCCTCCAGGTTCTCTTGATTTTGTATTTGCAGACGTCTGTTCTCTTCCTGAGCAGCCGCAAGATGGCGTTTAAGTAGCGCCATATTTCGTTGAAGTTTTGAGTTGCGTTCCAATTGTGTCCGTAGGTGACCTTCTACCACCTGCACTGCTTCCTGATCTACGTTCTGTAGCTGTACCTCCAATATATTATGGGCGTCTTGGAGGGTTTGGAACTGTGTGTGGAGGCGAGCGTTCTCCTCTTCTAGTGCCGCAAGGCGGTGCTGTAGTGTCGCTGAGTGCTCTTGCAGGCGTGCGTTTTGTTGCTGGAGCTGAATGTAATCTGTTCTTAAATTTGATATACAAGCCAACATGGTGTCCAATGCATTACCTATAGATGAGTGGGGGGTGTTTACCGTGGAAGATGCATGGGAAGGGAATTGGGGAAGGGAGACAGTGAATGATGTGTCTACGAAAGTTGTGTGTGTGAGTGAAGTTGGTGGAGGGGGAATGGGAGGAGGTGAAACCGTGGGTGGAGGTGCCGTGGGTGGTGAAATGTCCATACCTTCAGGAGTGGGTGTTAGTGTGGGGCCTGCCATATACATTGGTATGGTAGGTGGTGTGTGTGTGGAAGTGGTGAATAGATGTGAAGTGGGGTGGGGAGCTGAAAAGACAGGGAATGGTTGAGGGCCTGGTTGAAAAGCCCTAGCAAAAATGTCCTGGAGGGATTGTAGAAATGGAGAAAGGGATATCGGGGGTTGGGGTCGTAAATTTGAGAAGGGTGGAAAGGGTTGCGTGGTAGTAGGGAAGCCCATGAATGTGGATCTGGGTCAGGGTGGCCCGTGGCTGAAGGCATTGGGGATGGTTGTCCTAGGGCAGGCTCGGGAAGGATTTCAGTGGGTTGTGTGGTGATGGGGTTTGCGTCAAAGATCGGGTTATCAGTGGTAGAGAATAGGGTGGCACTAGAGATGGGAGTACGAAAGATGAAGGTTGGGTCAGTGGGTTGAGTGGTCGATGGGATTTCCACTGTCTCTGTTCTAGGAGGTGATGGTGGGGGAGTAGGTGGTAGTGGTTCGGTGGACTCCTCATGGGTGGCGGGGTGCTGTTGACTAGCTGTTTGGGAGGTTGGTGTAGTAGTTGGCTCTTCTGCAACTGTAACGGGAATTTGGATATTTTTACCTGAGCGAGGTTGTGTCTGGAACCTTCGTGGGTCATATTGAACTGAAGGCCTCTGAATGGCAGTGCGCACAGCTTCTACAACTCCATATGTTTCTGCCATCAATAAGAGACCTTCCCTGTACTCTGAGTCAACTCCCGCTTCTTCCAACAACTGAGTCATAAGTACTCTGCTGCTCTGTTCAGTGAGTAATTGCTGTGATCGCATTCTTTCCATAATCTGATACAGCCTTCGGAGTTCTGCTGTATATGCTGGGGCTTCAATGGTGTCCTCTTCATACGCTTCTTCTTCTTCCGGGTGTCCGTGTTGTTGACTTTGTTGAGCGTCACTCCAATGGACATGTCTACCATCTGTAGACTTTCTTCGTCTTCGTGAGGATGTGCCCTGCTCCTCTGCCTCTGAATAAAACTCCACATCAGAGAATTGTGTGCTTTGTAGGAATGCTTCAAAATCCTGGGGGTCCAGTCCTTCAGCCTCTCCAGTGGCAGCAAATTCGAATTCAGGTGTGACAGGAGGAGCCGATGGGGTAGGTTGTGTCGTAGTGTCAGATTCCGACCTGGGTATCCTAATGGTAAAGGGAGGTACAGTGCCCTCTCTTAATGGTGATGCCTCAGGAGTAGTCAGGACTTCCCTTGTCTGGACACACGGGATCGCGCCCCTCATGCGCTTGGACTGATGTGTGGATGTCTTGAGCCTTTTAAACATTTGTAATTGTGCCCAAGTTAAGGCACGCTCAATGGGGACATCATATGCCAAGCATCGGTAAATGATGCGTGTGAGTGCACAACATCCGTTCACCACTAATTTCCTAGAAGCCCGTTTGTTCGCTTCATACAACTGATCTATAATCCACACTGGTAGCTTAATAGGTAACGCACCTGCTTCCGCCAAGTAGAGAGCAAACCAGATCTTCTTGTGTGGTTGCGTGAATCGGTCTTGACCGGGGAAGGCGAAATGTTGCATGCACATTCGGAGAGGGATGGACACATTTGGGGTGAGTGCTGCCATGTCTTTCAGCTTCACTAGTTTCCTGTCCTTCATGTTGGTGGGAACAAGAGCATCCTTTTCTGAGGGCACATGCGTGCCATGCATATTTAAAGCGTCGCTTACCAGCTCCACAGTAAGTTCAAACCTCTTCAACTCGTTGTTGCCCAGCAATGAGGGGAGAACAAATGATCCGGGTTGGTCTTTATCTTCATTAGCTTGTAATGTGGAGACCAAATAGTAACATCGGAGGAGATCGGGTTTAGGTAGTGGGGCTTCAAAATATTCCGCCAATCCTGCTCGTTGCCATATGGTCTGGAGATCTTCGGTGTTCTGTAAAGTCTCGAACTCCTTGGAGAAAAATTGGAAGCGCACCCATGATCTGTCATACTCGCATTTAGACTCCCAGATATACTTGGCCTCACCTAATGGACCGGGCATGCCATTGAACCAATGAGAATTGGCATGAACTCTTTCCGTGATGCCTGTAGGTGGATCTGGCACCGGGAGTTGCTGAAGGTGTTGCATCTCCACTGGTCGTTCCGTCGGGGGCACATCCACAGGTAGGCTATCCACATCAATTCCTGCAGTAAGTATCCCTACTTGTGAGCCCGAACCTGTCGCTTCTGCCATTTTACTTCTTGCCTTCTGATTCTGTGAGAATATAGAATCATGTGTTAACATCGTAATGGACAGAATAAATCCGTTGTTGTCCCCGTTACAACATTAACATGAGGTAGATTGTGAGTTAGTGGTTAGTAAGTGCACGAAGACAGTGTGTGTAGTTAATGTTTGTGTATTCCTAGGAGACTAATGCCGTTAGTAAGTGGGGGTGAATTTACAAATTGGGGTCGGGGGGTTTATTACAAGTCTTGAGCTGCCAAATGCAGTGGATGGGTTTTTCCTTTGGTTTCGTAGAGGCTGAGTGTGTTCTTGGTGTGTTCCTGAGTGTGCTCTTGGTTCTTGGTGTGTTCCTGAGTGTTGAGAACGAGTGAATACTGGCTGTACGCGTAGTTGGGTTATGCTGCATAGGTTGTGGCCTTGGCGTAGCTACTTATGCCTTCAAGCAAGCCTTAGGCACCCAAATTTGTCTTGATTGTGGGCTTGCCTTCATCGACTTTTTGGGCACCCAAATGGATTTCACTTTAGCAGAAGAATTTTTGACAGACTTCTTAGTGGCGTCACGTTGTTGGTTACTAGTAAGAAGCTTTGCCCGTGTGGTTGTCGTGAGTGCAACCGGGTGTTCGCCTTTCCGCACCCACACTTGGTTTACTTTCTGGGACATTCTGCTGCGCAGATACTTTTGATCTCGGACATAGGTAGTACTCTGCTTCTTCTGCCTTTGATCCACCTTTGGTTGCTGCCTCCTTCTGACCTTTGGAAAAGAAGGGAGTTCCATTGCATCCCTGACTCCTTTTTCGCAAATATCATTCCTCTGCAACACATGGTTTTGAACAAGAACAGCATGGTCATCTTCATGTGTACCCCTGGAAGGACCAGGAGTCTGTGCCTTCCCTAGTTCCTTGAGTGCTCTATTGTCTAATTCTACTGTAACTCGACTATGATTGACCCAAACCTGGAGAAGTCCACTTCTTAGGTTTAAGTTAATCGCTTGGTCATAGATCCAATCCTGACCCAAGACTAGAGGTTCAGTGAGATCCTCATCTTGACACACCAGTACTTTAACTGTCATTGCCTCATCGTGAATGTAGAGGGGAAGTTCCACCTCGCCCATGCAAGGGGTTTCCACGCCTCCCAATCCTATGAGATATGCTTCCACAGGATTGACAGTTAACTATAGCTCTTGACAGTAAGACAATTTAACAGCACTACTAGCTGCACCTGCGTCAATCAAGGCTCTTACGGTCCTTGCACTCTTTCCTTGTCCTATATCTAAGGTTACGAAAGGACGTCTATCAATTATCCTATGCGAGCTTGTTCCTGCAACTTCACACATGGCCATAGGAAATCCTTGGTCTGCATAGTCATTCGCTCTAGGTTGATCTCTACCTTGTCTTCGTAATTTCATTCTTCTGATGCGTTCTAAGGCTTCTGCTTGAGCTTCTTCTCTAATTCTCTTTTCTTCCTCTTTGCGTTTCTTAGCAGTGTTGAGTCGACTGAGCATTTCCTCCGTGAGGGGTTCCTGATACAACTTGACTCTGCAACCGCTAATATAATTTGGGAGAACATCACCCTCTAACGTGGCTAGTTGTACTGCTCCGCTCGTGGAGATCCTATTGATGATCATAGGTCCGTAGCCTCTCTTTTCTAGCTTCCTCGTGTGTTGTTTTAGTGTATAAACTAAGACTAGATCTCCTGCTTTCAAGCCTTTATCCTTCACGTGGGCATCGAAATATGCCTTCTGTCTCTTCTTGGCTGCATATATTCCTGCAGCGGCTCTCAGTCTTGTTTCCCCTAATCGTTCAAGGTCAAAGATCCTAGAGGAGAGCTCATGACCTGTCCATTCGTGCTCTTGTGCTACTCTCAATGTAGGGATCAGGAAGTCCAAGGGTAGCACAGCATTTTGGCCAAATACCATCTGAAAGGGAGTGGCTTGGAGTACCGTTTTGTAGGCCACTCGGTATGCCCAAACAGCATGGTGTAGCTGTTTGTCCCAATCAGAGCGTTTAGTGTTCACTAATTTCGTCAGTACATTGCATAAAATCTTATTAGTGCTCTCAGCTTGTCCATTAGCTTGAGGATGATAGGGGGCAGACTTCTTGTGTATTACCAAGAATTCTTGGAGTAGATTTTCAATCACTTCGTTCAAGAAATGAGTGCCTCTATCACTTACCAGCTCTATAGGTAGCTCGTATCTCGTGAATACATTCTCAAACAAGAATTTGGCAGTTGTTTGAGCATCGTTCTTTGTTGTAGCCTTTACCTCTACCCACTTGGTGAGATAATCTGTCGCAACAATGATGTATTCCGCGTGAGAACCCTTAGCTGGGGGATTAATAGGACCTACGAAGTCTATTCCCCACTTAGAGAATGCACGTCCACCCTCATAGGTTTCAGTGGCATCTCATCTTTGCGTATGGGATACTGAGTCCTCTGACAGACATCACACCGTTTCACATAGGTATGTGCATCCATGTGAAGGGTAGGCCACCAAAAGCCTGCAAATAAGATTGCCTTGATCACCCGATCCGGTCCAAAGTGTCCTCCTGCTACACCTTGGTGAGCAGTTTCTAAGATCTTAAGATACTCACTTTCATGGACACACAATCTCAGGTAACCATCCTTACCGCGTTTGTATAGATTATCACCAATGAGTGAGTAATCCAAGGCTTCTTGTTCTAAACTCCTTTTCCTAGCCAGAGTCATGTCTGGAGGGAATGTGTTTGTCCTCAGGAATGATACTAGTGGTTCGCTCCAATCTGGCACAATGGATACTTGATAAAGTGTGGCGTGTTCCACTGGTGGTTTAGTGCAACAGATTGGGCATTCCTTGCACAACTTTTGCACATCCGCTTCCATAGTTGGCCAATGCACTCCGAATCTCTTTAGAGTCTGTAAAGTTCGTTGCTTTGAATGGTGTTGCTCTAGTGCACCTACATGTGCTAGTTGCAACCACTTAGCGTACTCGTCCTCTTCTACGCAACAAGCCAAGATCCCTTGATCTGTGTGCTTGTACATGCTTCCTGCCATGATGTGGTACTTTTGGGCTTTTACGATCTCTCTATTCCGTGTGTTTACCACTGGATGGTTAGGCCCGTATGTCAAGACTGGTACCAATGGCTTAGCCCACTGCGGTACAACTTCCAAATTAAACAAATAAGCATCAGGAAGGTCATCTGACACTCCTTGTGGGGCTTCTCCAGATGTGAGTCTAGAGAGATGGTCTGCTCGTAAGTGAGTCCTACCTTTCCTTACCACAACCTCAAAGTCATATTCCATTAGCAAGAGAAACCATCTCACTAATCTTCCTGTATTGCAAGGCTTGTTTACGAGATATAATAATGCCTGATGATCAGTAAAAAATTTAAACTTATTTGCAAGCAAATAGTGTCTGAATTTCTTAACTGCATATACCATGCCTAATCCTTCGCGCTCTGTAGTGGTGTAATTCCGTTCAGCCGCATTCAATTGTCTACTGGCATAGGCAATTGGAAGATCCATATTACCTTCACCAGTAGGTTGTGCAAGCACACATCCAATAGCATAATTGGATGCATCCACATGAACATGGAATGGCTTATTCCAATCTGGTGTGGTCAAGATTGGTGCTGAACATAATCTTCGTTTAAGCTCTTGGAAGGAATTCTCACATTCATCCGTCCACTCAAAGTTTGTCAGAAGTCCGTACATGGGCTTTGCAATGACAGCATACATGTGGATGAAACGTCGGTAATACCCACAATGCCCCATGAAAGCTTGTACTTCCTTGACATTCTTTGGCCTCGGTAGCTCTGCTATGGCTCTCACTTTTTCTTCGTCTGTAGATATGCCATTCTTTGACACTATGTGTCCTAGAATCTTGCCTTGCCTGACCATAAAAACGCACTTTTCTGGGTTCAGGCAGACTTGATATTCTCTACATTTGTCAAAGATTTGTCTGAGTTCAGGGATATGGGTTTGTCTAATGTTGGAATGAGCACAAAGATCATCAACATAGACTTCTAAACTCTTTCTCAGGAACTCCTTAAACACATGGCACATCAGCCTCTGGAAGGTGGCTGGTGCATTGGTAAGCCCAAATGGCATTACTCTAAAAGCAAAAATGCCCCATTCTGTGGCAAAGGCTGTCTTATGCTGATCCTCTGGAGCTATGGCTACTTGATTGTAGCCCGAAAATCCATCAAGGAAGCTGTACACTTCCTTGCCTGCCACTCTTTCTAAGAGATGTTCTGTGATGGGAAGCGGATAGTTATCTCGAATCGTGGCGGCATTAACCTTTTTCAAGTTAATGCACACACGCAGTTTGCCATTCTTCTTGGGCACCACTACGATGGGGGATACCCATTCAGTGTGCTCAATTTCATAGATAAATCCAGCTTCAACCAGTCTATCTATCTCTTCTTTGATCTTAGCAGCGTAATTATCATTATATGTATAAGGCTTTTGCTTAGAGGGTTTGGCATCTGAGGTCATGGGGATAGTGTGTGAGCATATGTCAGGGTCAACCCCTTTCAAGTCCTTGTAACTCCAAGCGAATACATCTCTGTATTCTCTTAGCAAGGCAATCAATTTGTGCTCTTCTTCTTCTGTCAGGTCATGGCCTATGTACGTACATCTCTCCTCTCCTTCTTCTAGGGCCACTACAATTTTCTTGGTAGTTTCTTTGTTATCATAGGCCTCTCCTGATTGTGCCTCTCGTTTAGGCATTCTTATCATGACTCTCCTGTCATCTATCTCGTACTTCTTAAAATTTTCTGGGACCTCAAACAAAGATTCTTCCTTCTCTGGTAAGACTTCTTTCTTTCTTCGTTTCTTTCCTTCTTCCTTCGGGGTCATACGTGTCGCTAATCTTACATCATGTGTAACCTCTCCATGCCGCTGGGGTTGAAATTCTATTTCATGGAAATATTCTTCATCTGATGCAAATGGTGGGTCCATAATGATTGACTCTAGATCGGAGTCACTTGCATCTTCAAATGCATCAGGGCTAGGTTCGCATTCTTCTAGAACTGCCTCTCCCATGATTGGCTCTATGGAGAAGACTGAAATATCATAGCCATCCTCATCACAGTGAGGTGTCCATTGTTCTTCGTTGATGGCTACGTCCATTGTTGCTAAGATTTCTGCCCAACCGTGAGGTTCAAATTCTTCGTCTGGAAAAACTACAGGTGCATAGGCTGGGTCTTGGATTGATCTATGGGTTTCTTTCGCACCTACCTCTCTGGCTTTCTCTCTCTTCTCTTCCTCTACTGCTACCTTGCACATCCATAAGTGAGTATCTTCATGCATCCATGAGGATCCAGACCCTATGGAATGTACCGATTCTGTATCATCTTTGGCTCTATGGATGGGATTCCACTGGATAGGAGGTACATCCCTATGAGAGTAATCTTTGAGATTGACTTTGGTCGTAACACCTAAGTGCTGCAGGTACAAAGAATTGGTTCCCCAATCCTGTACCACTTGCAGCTGTCGCATAAATGGTCTTCCCAAAATCATCTCATAGGCATGATTTTTGCTGAAGTCACATATAGCAAAACTATGCTCAAACTCGACACCACAAGTGGTGAGAGTTATTCCTTCTAGCAATCCTAGGGGTCTCTCTATGTGACCATCGGCCATTTGCAATTTCATCCTCGTTGGCCTGAGTGCTGGCTTGCCCCAACGCTTCCATAAGGAGGTAGTGGCAATTGCAACTCCTGCACCTGAGTCCAAAATTGCCTTCGTGGTGTAGTCCTGGTAGTTGATGGGAAGATAGGTGTTCCCTTCTTCACCTTCACACATATCCCCTATCTTATCCAAGGGAATTTCTGGCACTGTCCTATGGGATCCTACCTGGGAACGAGGTTTTGCTATCTCTGGTACTTGTTTGGCTACATGTTTCCATAATTCAGGTCTAACCTTGAGTAGCTCTTCTAACTTGAGATTACACTGCACGTTAGTGTTCTTCACTACCTCTGTGTTCCTAGGTATGACTGAGTCGTCGTTCCTTACCATGACTGTGGGTGCTCTCATACATGTGGACTTTGCTTCCCATGGGCCTGTGAAGTGGGGTAGCTCTTGTATGGAATTAGACTCAAAGTCTAATCTCTCGTGAGACTGAACACTCTCATGCTCCCCGTAAATAGATGGGATGTCTTGTGGGAACTGGTCGTGTGCATCGTCCACAAGTTCAAAAGGAGGGGCGACTTCACTTTCGTTATCCCATTTGTCTTCTTGAATCTCTCGTAGGAAGTCTGGTGCAAACCGATTCATAGAAGAAGAAGTGTCTGGCTCCGTAGAATAAGGCGCATAAGCAACCTAGGCAGGAGGGCTTATTCTATCGTTGGCTCTCTCCTCGTTCTCATAAGCTTCCTGGGGAGGGTTACTTATTCTATTACTTTTCCGAACAGGCTCATACGCTCCCTGAGAAGGAATGTAGGCAACCTGTGGAGGTGCATGAGCTTTCGCGGTAGGCTCATCTGCCTTTTGGGGGGGAAGATAAGTTTCTTGAGGAGGCTCATGGGCTTCCTGAAGAGGCTTGCTTATCTGTTCTCTCGCCCCTTCCTTTCTTTGAGGGGCAGGTTCCTTTTCTGAGTGTGCAATTAGCCTCTCTATTCTTTCTAAGGAGGGGAAGTTGTCTGGTTTAGTGGAATTGGCCACATAAACTTCCGATGGGGAATGGTTCATGTTATTGCTTGCTTTCTCTCCCTCTTGATTTTTTTCTTCCTTGGCAGATCTTGCAATTATCCTCTCTAACTTTTCTAGGAATCCATCTAAGTGTAATTGCGTTTTGGCTGAGCCCGAGTAATTAAAAAGGCGACTGGCTTCAAACATAGTCTGAGCCAGTGCGACCATTTTCGCACACAGTTTGGTTCTTTCTATCTCTAGGTCAGCTCTAGGATAGCACTTGTCATGATCCGTGACGTTCGGCCCTTCTTGGATTCTGGCCTGATATGCTTTAAGCATCATGTCTATGTCTTCGGGAGTGGGATCAGCTAATACCGATCCTGTTTGGGGTGGTGGGTGGGTTACGTGGGCTATCTTAGGGGGTGAAGGGATGGAGGGTGATGGGGATGGTAGCGGTGGGAATGTGTGAGAGTGCGGTTGAGATGTGATCTCTATGATTTTAGCCTTGGTTTCTCGTAGACTTTCCTCAAGTTCACTCATCTTCTTTGCCCATTGCCTCTTCATGCGTTCGCGGCTATCTCTCCAAGCTCTTGTTCTCTTTTTATTTTGGCTCTCAGTATCGCTAGCATCTGGGCTCTTTTCCTGGCCTACCCCTTGGTTTTGCTGCAATGCCTGAGCCCTAGTGATTACCTGTACTGGTGCAGTGGAAGTGACACTTCCTGAGGAGTCTACCACTAACCCAACAACGTTGATAGGGGTGATTTTTGGCATGCTATTGGGGTTCTTTGGGCAATCTCGTAAGAGATGCTCTTTTCCGCAGTCTTGGCAAAAGCCTTGGATAGTCACGGACTGAGGTTGTGTGGGCGGAGGCAAGGGACAATCACGAATGAAGTGATCCCCCTGACATCGGTAGCATGGTCCTCTAGGAATTGGTGGTCGTACCTGCCTAGGTTGAGGCCTAGAATTGGGGTTTGCATACATGACGTTCGTGTAATCCGACTCCCAACTAGGTTCATTCGGCTCTTCACTATAGTAGGACTCACCATGTTCTGGAGACTGCATGTAGTAAGCCTGGGGGCTATCCACATGGGTAGAATCAAAGCTATGATCACTTGGGTCATTTTCAGAGATCAAGGATGTTACAGGGACTATAGCTCTATTCAGGTTCTCTTCTGCAGCAGTATACTTTACCGGAATCACATTAGCTGGGGCTGGGGGTTGTTGTGCTAGCACAGGCTGAGGCCTTTGTTGGTTTTGATATTGAGGTTGGAAATTTTGTTGTGGCCTGCCATATGGTTGTGGAGGGTACTGGTTCTGGTATCTGCCTTGTTGGTAGGGCTGAGGGTAGGGTTGCCTAACCGCCTGCTTGTTGTATGGGCAATCTTGAGCGGTGTGGTTGGTGTATCTCCGTTCTATGGTGCAGTACTGGCTACTAGGGTTTACTTGGGGTTGAGCCATAATGGGACAGACGTTCGCCATATGGTCACCACCGCATGTATAGCACCTTTTCACAGGGGCAAACCTTGGGATTTGTTTGCTAGTTACACCTAATTTCTGAGCTACCTTTTCGGCAAGTTCCTCAATTGAGGTGGACTGCGTGGAAGATTGACTAGATGCACTATCTGAATCTTTGTAGATTTTGGAAAGCTCTAGTTCTTCCCCTAGGTTATCTTCAATGTCAATGCACATGCGTACACACTCTTCTATAGTCCTAGGGTCTTTCAGATACACATAGGATCTCAATTTCGTACTCAGCAATCCATCAAGGAATAAGGCTACTTGTTTAGCAGATGTGGGTAGCTCCGAAATAGGGCACCTTTCAAGATATTGTCTAAATCTTCTTCCTGCAAGTCTCACAGTCTCTTGAGGGGTTTGCTTGAAGCTGTGAATCAGTGAGGAGGTGTTGTGTCTTATGCCACTCTTGGAGAACTCAATAATAAATGCTTCTAGGAGTTGGTCTATGCTCCTGAACTGGCGCTCATCCAATGGCTGAAACCATGTAAGTGCCGTATTCCTCAGGGTTAGACCGAAGGCATTGTACTGCGTGAATAGATCCTCAACTTGTTCAGCTCTCAAGACTTGCTTGAACTCCGCCACATGATCATAGGGATCTCCTGTGCCGTCAAAGTAATTCTTCATGGACTTAACTAGCTGGGTGGGTCTCAAGGTTCTTGTGTGCTCTCTAGGCTTCGGCAGAGGGAATCCATCTACATTTCTCTGGTTCCTGTGGGCTCTAAGCATCTCAGGTTCTACCCTATTCGTCTCCGACCTCGTTCTTTCTCTGCCTACTGGGTTGGCAAAACTTACTTCTGGTCTATCTCTACTTCTGTCTCTTTGCGTACCATGAGCTTGAGAAGTTCCAGCCCCAGGGTGACCATAGGATACATTCGATCTTGGTTGGGGGAAAATAAATTCACCCTTCCAAGTGTAGGCATGCCTATCATTTTCTGTCACCACAAAGATCCTCTCCGAAGTGTGGTCTAAGTAGGTCACTCTACCTGGGCTATCTGGATCCTTAAACTCATAGATCATGATTGTTTCTATATCAATTGGGTGATCCGGTTTGTACCTCCAAAAGGCTTCATCCGTTTCTCGATTGAGAAGCAATTCTATGCACTTGTTATCTTGGGGAACCCACTCAGGCGTGATAATCCTAGTGAGAACTGATTTACCTCGAGGGGTTCTAGGTTCCACTCCCATGTTTCCTTGTTCCAAGTCACCTAAGTCCGCTTCTGAAATTACATTCCCAAATTCATCTTTCCTATCTGGATGACTGGTGACTACGTATATGGTTCCTTCCTTGTCCAGGTATGCACCGTTTTCAAACTTGACAGCTGGGTGCTCTAGTCCTATGGATTGATCAGGGTTTTTAATCTGGACCACGGATCTTCCTAGACCGTCCTCATAGATGCTAGCACCTAGCCGGTTGGTCCTAAGATATTCCAGCTGCGTTTTGTAAGGGCCTTCTACCCTGTACAGGTAAGGCACACCTGAACTTCCCGTAGGTCTGTCCATGCCTTGAGACATCTCTGACTCACTGGTATCAAAGCTAGAGTAATGAGAGTGGTGACTCAACTGCTGGGCCCAAGACCTTGCAGTGTGATTGACACTAGCCTCTGAAGACCTAAGGCTTTGTCTCTCTCTTACTAGGTGTCGTCCTGATCTAAGGTTCATATGCCTAACGGATTAGCCCAAAATTTTTTTCAGAGTACAACCTCGTTGCCGATCAATTGGTACCAGTCACTTGATTCTTTTTAGTTATTCTTCGTGTTTACAGTCTTATCTGTTATTACGTCGTCAGGAATACTTGAATGTTCTTCGTACTTTCAGGTTGATCGTTCCACGTTAGGTTCTTTCCTTTATGTTGTCGACAGTACATAGATTAAGTTTTTAGCTTGAACTTGAGTTTTTAGGTAGTCTTCAACTTGATAGTGGCCTATCGTCGCCCTGACTTACTCCTACTTCTAATCGTTCTTAGCCTAAGCTAGGAATTGACGAAGAGGAGTTGAGAATATTCCGACCTTTCTTGCCGAACCTTGCTCTTTAGTGCTCGAGAAGTTGATTCTCAAGCGTGCGCCACACCCTTGCTTGGATACCCTCAATTGCTTCTCAATAGGCCTGCATAAATCCCAAGATTAGCTCCAAATAGACCTTTCAATTGACAGACAATTTATTTCAGACACTTTTTTAATGACCCTTGTTCCCCCTTTTGTATTGCTAGAAATTTCCTCTAGAGCTCCCTTGGTGTTCCTACCCCTCTGTGTGTCAACTTCCAAATATCCTATCTGAAAATCAACGAGATATTCTTATAAAAAACAGTTGAGGGCGTGTAGTATATGTCACGAGCTTTCTGACAAGCCCTAGAGCTCAGAAAATGGATTTCGTACGCAAAAGTTATGACCGTTCAGGGTTTAGGGGCTTACTAGACAGACAGAACCTTTCGGGGGTTTTAATGCATTTCCTAAGGCCTTCGTAAGTATATGAGTACATGAAAGTGCAAATATGCCCAAAATTTAGCCTAAATTTCCCAAAAATTCACTCCTTAATTTTTTGCCGAAAATGCCTGTCTATCGCGATAGACGGTGTCTGTCGCGATAGACACAATCTATCGTGGGGGCTGTCTGTCGCGATAGACGGTGTCTGTCACGATAGACAGTGTCTGTCGCGGATTTCTGTCTGTCGCGATAGACGGTGTCTGTCGCGATAGACGGTATCTGTCGTGAAATTTTGTCTGTCGCGATAGACGGTGTCTGTCGCGGATTTCTGTCTGTCGCGATAGACGGTATCTGTCGCGGATTTCTGTCTGTCGCGATAGACGGTGTCTGTCGCGATAGACGCTATCTATCGTGGATTTCTGTCTGTCGCGATAGACGGTGTCTGTCGCGATAGACGCTATCTGTCGTGAAATTCTGTCTGTCGCGATAGACGGTGTCTGTCGTGAAATTCTGTCTGTCGCGATAGACGGTGTCTGTCGCGATAGACGGTATCTGTCGTGAAATTCTGTCTGTCGCGATAGACGGTGTCTATCGCGATAGACAGTGTCTGTCGCGATAGACAGTGTCTGTCGCGATAGACTGAAAAAACGCAAATTTTTGAAAAACTTCTAGTGATCTAGAGTGCCCTCAAGGTGTAGGTTACAGTGCTAATCGTGCATTCACAAAATGTTAAGATTTTCTGTCTGTCGCGATAGACAGAGGCTGTCGTCCCGGGACCTGTGCAGAGCCTGTCGTACCTGCGCACACTGCTGGGGATGATGGTACAGCAAAAAACCTGCAAAATAGCTCAGAAAACATGCAAAAACAGCACATGCAAGTTCGCTCTCTCGCCCTCTCTCACAAGTGAAATGAGGGAAATGAGGTGGAGGTGGGGATATAGTAAAAAAAAACTGAAATTTTCGCGATGATGGAGATGGACTTGGGAGATGGTGATGATGATGATGGTGAAGAAAGTAAAAGAAAATCGATGAGAGTGAAGAAAATACCTACAACTCCAACGCGTCAACTCTACGTCTTACCATCACACGCTCGTCCTCAAAGCTCGATCCCCGGCAACGGCGCCAAAATTTGGTGTAGCTCAGTGATGAGTAGCACCTCCTTTAATGTCAATCCGGGAAGACGTGAGGATGGTATGAAGACCTCGAGCAAGTGGCGGCACAAGTGTGTGAGTGAGAAGCACACAAGCATGCACACACATACACACACACGCGCACACACGGCAAGACAAAGAGAGAGAATCAATGGAGTTCTTCAATTACTTTCAAAATGCTCTTACAAGTTCGTTTCAATTACAATCTAACCTCTAAAATGAGCTCTCTAGCTCTTTTTATAGTTTTTGACTAGCTTTGGCCCTGTCCAGACCTAGTGTCCGGCCTAGTTAAAAATTAGGTTCCAGGGCTTATTTGAGGGCTCAAACAAAGTCTAAAAATTATGAAAATTGGTACGATGGTACTTCTAATACTCCTCAAGCTCGAGGACTCCTCGGCTTGCACAAAATGGAGTCTAATCTACCAAAAACGGGATTTACAATGTTTGTGTAGTGATTAAAATCACTTGAGTTGTACATAATCTATGGGAAAAAAATGATCTGGCCTTGTTGCCGTATTGTGCATGACTCCTTTGTTGCTTTGTATGCCAACACCAATCCTGTACCACTTGCAACTGTCGCATAAATGCTCTTCCCAAAATCATCTCATAGGCATGATTTTTGCTAAAGTCACATATGGTGAAGGGTGTGCTCAAACTCAACACCACATGTAGTGAGAGTTATTCCTTCTAGCAGCCCTAAGGGTCTCTCTATGTGACCGTCAGCCATCTGCAATTTCATCCTCGTGGGCCTGAGTGCTAGCTTGCCCCAATGCTTCCATAGGGAAGTGGTGGCAATTGCAACTCCTGCACCTGAGTCTAGAATGGCCTTGGTGGTGTATCCTTGATGGGTGATAGGAAGATATGTGTTTCCCTCTTCGCCCTCACTCATGTCTCCTATCTTGTCCAAGGGTATTTTTGGCACTGTTCTCTGGGATCCTACTTGGGAACGAGGTTTTGCTATCTCTGGTACTTGTTTGGCTACATGTTTCCATAGCTCTGGCCTAACCTTGAGTAGTTCTTCTAAAGTGAGATTGCACTGCACCTTAGTGTTCTTCACTACCTCCGTGTTCCTAGGTATTACTGAATCTTTGTTTCTTACCATGACTGTGGGTGCTCTCATACAAGTGGACTTTGCTTCCCATGGGCCTGTGAAATGGGGTAGTTCTTGTAAAGAATTAGACTTGAAGTCTAATCTCTTTTGAGATTGGGCACTCTCCTGCTCTCCATAAATGGAAGGAAGGTCTTGTGGGAATTGATCGTGTGTGTCATCCACAAGTTCAATGGGAGTAGGAACTTCACTCTCTTTAGCCCATTTCTCTTCTTGAATCTCTCGCAAGAATTCTGGTGTGTATCGATTCATAGAAGAAGAGGTGTCTGGTTCAGTGGAGTTAGGCACATAAGTTTCCTTGGGAGGAATGCTTATTCTATCACTTGCCTTCTCCTTAGCCTGGGAGTTGGCTCCTTTTCCAGACTTTGCAATTAACATCTCCAATCTGTCTAACAGACCATCAAAATGCAATGGTGTTCTAGTGGAGCTAGAGCAAGTGAAAAGGCGACTGGTCTCAAACATGGCTTGAGCCAATTCCACCATCTTGGCACACAACTTAGTTCGTTCAAGCTCTAGGTCAGCTCTAGGGTAACATCTTTCATGATCTGTTACATTTGGTCCTTCCTGGATCCTGGCCTGATATGCTCTGAGCATCATATCTATGTCTTCGGGCGTGGGATCTGCTAAAACTGATCCTACTCAGGGTGGTGGGTGGGTTATGTGTGGTGGATTAGATGGTTGAGGAATGGAGGGTGAAGGGGATGGTAGTGGTGGGGATGTGTGAGAGTGCGTTTGAGATGTGATTTCTATGATTTTGGGTTTGGTTTCCTGTAGGCTCTCCTCAAGTTCGCTCATCTTTTTTGCCCATTGCCTTTTCATACGTTCACGGCTATCTCTCCAAGCTCTTGTCCTCTTCTTATTCTGACTCTCAATCTCGCTAACCTCCGCATTCTTTTCCTGGCCTAAGTCGTGGTTTTGTTGCAACGCTTGAGCTCTAGTGACCACTTGTATTGGCGCGGTGGACATGATGCTTCCTGTAGAGTCTACTACTAACCCAATAACATTGATAGGAGTAATTTTTGGCATATTATTGGGATTCTTTGGGCAATCTCATAAGAGATGCTCTTTTCCACAATTTGTACAAAAGCCTTGGATTGCCACTGACTGGGGTTGTGTAGGTGGAGGTAAGGGGCAATCGCGAATGAGGTGATCTCCCTGAGATCTGTAGCATGGTCCTCTAGGGAATGGGGGTCTTACTTGCCTAGGTTGAGGTCTAGTGTTGGGATTTGTGTACATGAGATTTGCATATTCTGGCTCCCAACTAGATTCACTTGGCTCTTCACTGTAGTAGGACTCACCATGTTCAGAAGATTGCATGTAGTAGGCCTGGGGGCTATCTATATGTGTAGAATCAAAGATATGGTTGCTCGGGTCACTTTCTAATAGCAATGGCGTTACTGGCACTATGGCTCTATTCAGGTTCTCTTCTGTAGCTGCATACTTTACAGGAATTACATTAGCTGGGGTAGGGGGTTGTTGTGCTAACACAGGCTGAGGCTTTTGTTGGTTTCGATATTGTGGGTGGTAGGTTTGTTGAGGTCTAGCATACTGCTGCGGTGGGTACTGGTTTTGGTACCTACCCTGTTGAGGGTATGGTTGTGGGTACGTCTGCCTAACTGCTTGCTTATTGTAGGGGCAATCTTGCGTAGTGTGATTGGTGTACCTCCGTTCTATGGTGCAGTATTGACTACTGGGATTCACTTGGGGTTGAGCCATGATGGGACATACGTTCGCCATATGGTCACCTCCGCAAGTGTAACATCTTTTCACAGGGGCAAATCTTGGAATCTGCTTGCTAGAGACACCTAATTTCAGAGCTACCTTTTCTGCTAGATCCTCAATTGATGTGGATTGTGAGGAAATGAGGCTACTAGAACTATCGGAATCTTTATAGATTTTTGAGAGCTCTAATTCCTCCCCTAGGTTATCCTCAATGTCGATGCACATGCGTACACACTCTTCTATGGTCCTAGGGTCTTTCAAGTACACATATGACCTCAGTTTGGTACTTAACAATCCATCCAAGAATAAAGCCACTTGTTTGGCTGGTGTGGGTAACTCAGGCACATGGCATCTCTCCAGATATTGCCTAAATCTTCTTCCTGCAAGTCTCACCGTCTCTTGAGGGGTCTGCTTGAAGCTATGTATCAATGAGGAAGTATTATGCCTTATCCCACTCTTAGAGAATTCCGTGATGAAAGCCTCCAAGAGTTGGTCTATGCTCCTAAACTGTCTCTCATTCAATGGTTGAAACCATGTAAGGGCTGTGTTCCTACGGGTTAGACCAAAGGCATTATACTGCGTGAATAGGTCCTCAACTTGTTCAGCTCTCAAGACTTGCCTAAACTCAGCCACATGATCATATGGGTCTCCTGTGCCATCGAAGTAGTTCTTCATGGACTTAACTAGCTGGGTAGGTCTCAAAGTCCTCGTGTGCTCTCTAGGTCTTGGTAGAGGGAATTCATCCACATTCCTTTGGTTCCTTGGAGCTCTAATTACCTCAGGTTCCCCTCTATTTGTTTCCGTTCTCGTTCTTTCTTTGCCCCCTTGGTTGGCAAAGCTTACCTCATGTCTTTCTCTACTTCTGTCTCTCTGAGCTCCATGAGCTTGGGATGTTCTAGCTCCTGGGTGACCAAAGGACACATTAGACCTAGGTTGGGGGAAAATAAATTCACCTTTACAAGTGTAAGCATGGCTATCATGTTCTATAACCACAAAGATCTGTTCTGATGCATTGTCTAGGTAAGTCACTTTGCCTAGGCTATCCGGGTCCTTGAACTCATATATCATGATTGTTCCTACCTCATTTGGCTGATCAAATTTATACCTCCAAAAGGCTTCATCAGTCTCTTGGTTCAGGAGCAGATCTATACTCTTATTGTCCTAGGGAACCTACTCGGGATTAAGGATTCTAGTAAGAACAGATTTTCCTTGAGGGGTCCTCGGCTCTCCTCCTATGTTCCCTTGCTCTAGGTCACCTATGTCCGTCTCAAGGATCACATTCCCAAATTCATCTGTCCTGTCGGGGTGACTAGTGACTACATATATGGTTCCTTCTTTGTCCAAGTATGCTCTGTTTTCAAACTTGACTGCTGGGTGTTCCAGTCCAATGGATTGATCTGGGTTTTTGATCTGTACCACAGACCTTCCTAGGTCGTCCTCATAGATTCTAGCACCTAATTGGTTGGTCCTAAGGTATTCCAGCTGTGTCTTGTAGGGGCCTTCCACCCTATATAAATATGGCACACCTGAACTCCCCGTAGGTCTCTCCATACCTTCAGACATCTCTGATTCACTAGTCTCAGAGCTAGGGTAATGTGAAAAATGGCTTAGCTGCTGGGCCCAAGACCTAGCAGTGTGATTGACACTAGCCTCTGAAGACCTAAGACTTTGTCTATCTCTCCCTAGATGTTGTCCTGATCTAAGGTTCATATGCCCTTTGTACGTTGCAGATTTCTTTGGTACCAGTCACTTGTTCCTTTTAAGTTCCTTTGGATGTGTTTTCTTGTTTTTAATTAAGCGTCGTCAGGAGCAATTTAGTGTGTCGTACTTGATGTTCTGCATCTGCTTAGTTTAAGTTCTTTTCCTTTAAGTTATCCCTTGACTGCAATTTAGACTATTCTTGGACTTGAGAAGTTAAAGACCCTTAGAACTTGAGTATTCCTATCGTACCTCTATTCAAACAAGACAACTACTCGCACTTAGCCTATGCTAAGAATGGACTGAGGGGTTAAGAGATGTTCCAACCTCAAGACACTCCTCCTTGCTATGCTTCTCTACCCAGGAAGCAAGTTCCCAAGCCTGCACACAATGGCACTCGCTTTGATTTCTCCAAGAGCTCTCTATAATCCTGTAAAAAATTCCCAAGTTTAGCTCCAACTTGATCCTTCAATTGACAGACAATTTATCACAGACACTTCTAATGACCCTTTTTTCCCCCTTTGCTATTGTCAAAAAAAATTTTCCTCTAGAGCTCTCTTGGTGTACCTACCCCTCAGTAGGTCAACTTCAAAATACCCTATCTGAAAATCAATGCATTATTCTTATAAAAAACAGTTGAGGGCATGTAGTATATGCCACGAGCTTTTTGACAAGCCCTAGAGCTCAAAAAACGGATTTCAAATAAAAAAGTTATGACTGTTCACGGTTTAGGGGGTTAAAACAGACAAATAGGCCCTTTCAGGGTTCTAGGGCATTTTTTCCAAGGCCTATTAAGTGTATGGGTGAGTGGGTATGTAAATATGCCCAAAATTTAGCCTAAATTTCCAAAAAATTACCCCTTTATTTTTTTTGCCGAGAATGTCTGTCTATCGCGATAGACGGTGTCTGTCGCGATACACACTAACTGCCGCGTGGGGCTGTCTGTCGCGATAGACGGCGTCTATCGCGATAGATGGAGTCTATCGTCTGTCGTAATTTGGTCTGTTGCGATAGACAGGTGTCTGTCGCAATAGACGGGGTCTATCGTGGGTCTCTATCTGTCGTGATAGACGGGTGTCTGTCGCGATAGACAGGGTCTATCGTCTGTCGTGGTTTTGGTCTGTCGCGATAGATGGTGTCTGTCGCGATAGATTGAGTCTATCGTGGGTCTCTGTCTGTCGCGATAGACGGGTGTCTATCATGATAGACGGGGTCTATCGTCTGTCGTGGTTTTGGTCTGTCGCAATAGACGGTGTCTATCGCGATAGACTGAGAATCGTGGAATTTGGTCTGTCGCGATAGACCGCTGTCTGTCGCGATAGACAGGGTCTATCGTCTGTCGCGGTTTTGGTCTGTCGCGATAGATGGTGTCTGTCGCGATAGACTGAGTTTATCGTGGAATTTGGTCTGTCGCGATAGACCGGTGTCTGTCGCGATAGACGGGGTCTATCGTCTGTCGTGGTTTTGGTCTGTCGCGATAGACTGAAAAAACGCAAATTTTTTAGAAACTTCTAGTGATTTGGAGTGCTCTAATGGTGTAGGTTACCGTGCCAAACATGCATTCAAAAAATATCAAGTTTTCTTGTCTGTCGCGATAGATAGAGGTAGTCGTCCCAGGACCTGTGCAGAGTCTATCGTACCTGCGCAAGCTGCTGGAGATGGTGGTACAGCTAGTTCCTGCAACAAAGGCTCAAAAAACACACAAAAACAGATTGCATGCAAGCTCTCTCCCGCTCTCTCTCACAAATGAAATGAGGGAAATGAGGTGGGAAGTGGGATATGACCAAGAAACTGAAATTTTTGTGGAGATGGAGATGGAGGTGGGAGATGGTGGGGATTATGATGGTGATGATGGTGATGCAAAAATAAGAAAAAATGAAGAAAAATAAGGAAAAGAAAGGAAATTACCTATAACTCCAATGTCTCAACTTGACGTCTTACCATCACATGCTCGTCCTCGAAGCTCTCTCCCCGGCAACGGCGCCAAATTTGGTGTCACTCCAGCACAATGGTGAGTACCAACATGAGGAGATCCACCTCATAATTGTCAATCCGTGGAGACGTGAGGACTAGTATGAAGACTATGAGCAAGTGAAGGCACAAGTGCGTGAGTGAGAAGCACACAAACATGCACACACATACACACACACGCACACACAAGGCAAGAACAAGGAGAGGAACAATGGAGCTCTTTGCATTAGTCAAAAAGTCTCTTACATAAGCTCAATTCACAAACAATCTACCTCAAAATGAGCTCTCTAGCTCTTTTTATAGTTTTCTGACTAGCTTTGGCCTTGTCCAGACCTAGTGTCAGGCCTAGTTAAAAATTAGGTTCTAGAGCCTATTTGAGGGCTCAAATGAAGTCTAAAAATTATGAAAATTGGTATGAAGCTAATTCTAACACTCCTCAAGCTCGAGGACTCCTCGGCTTGAACAAAATGGAGTCTATTTTACCAAAAATGGAATTTACAATGTGTGTGTAGTGATGAAAATCACTTGAATTGGAAATACTTTATGGAAAAAAATGATTAGGCCTTGTTACCGTATTGTGCATGACTGCTCTGTTGTGCTAGTATGCTCTTCATCTGACTTGTATGTCAACAACCTTCCTCTTTATATAGTACTTCAATCCCAAGGAAGTACCTTAAAATCCCTAAGTCTGAGATTTTAAACTCACATCCAAGCTTCCTCTTTATGTCCTTGATGTTGTCTTCATCATCTCCTATAATGATCAAATCATCAACATATATACAAATGAAAACAATTTTGCTACCTTCCTTCACAAATAGTGATGGGTCTGCATGACTCTCATTATATCCACATTTTACCAAGTAGTCCACAAGTCTTTGGTTCCAAGCTCTTGGGGCTTGCTTGAGTCCATAAAGAGCCTTCTTTAGCGTGCATACATGATGTGGAAACCTCTCATCTTCAAAGCCTTGGGGCTGGTTCATGAAGACTACCTCTTCAAGCTCTCCATTTAGGAAAGCATTCTTCACATCCAACTGGTACATCTTCCAACCTTTTGAGGCTGAAATTGCAATCAAACTTAGGATGGTGGACATCTTAGCTACTGGAATGAATGTTTCCTCAAATTCTATGCCATAGGTTTGAGCAAGACCTTTGGCAACCAGCCTTGCTTTATACCTAGAGATGCTCCCATCTACATGCCTCTTTACCTTGTACACCCATTTGTTGCCAATGACTTTCATGTCCTTTGTTCTTGGCACTAATGACCAAGTATCATTTTCTTCAAGTGCTTTGACTTCCTCCTCCATGGCTTCAATCCATTCCCTATGCTTATTTTCTTCTTCAAAAAAGTTAGGTTCTTCACAAGCTATAACTTGACTCATGTAGGCATAGTGTCTTGCAATGAATGAATCATAAGTGAACCTTTGAACACGGTATTTAACCCTATTGGATGACCTTACCTCACCATTAGGTGGTAGGAATCTTCTCCTCCTTGGCTTAGATGCTTTAAATCTTGGAGTTTCTAATTTTTCCATATCTTCGTCACTTGTCGATTCCATGTCTACCCATCGATGGTCTTCATCATTTGCCTTTTCCTTTCCTTTGCTACTTCCTTCACTTGAATGAGCTTCATTCCTTGTCCTTCCATGCCAAGCTGATGTAGTACTCTCCTCTGATGTGCTTGAAGTGGTTGGACCACTTATCTCCATGCTTTGTTCTTGCTCTTTGAACTTCTTCTCGGCTTCATATGCATCATCAACCTGTAACACATCTTTGCTACCATACCAAGGCAGAAAATCATCAAATATTACATCCCTAGATACCTTAAGCTCTTTTGTGCAAGGGTTATAGCATCTAAAACCCTTTTGCTTTGAAGAATATCCAAGAAATATACACCTATCTGCCTTCGAGTCTAACTTGTGTCTCAATTCTTGAGGTATGTGAACATAACACACACAACCAAATACCTTGAGATGTGAAAGGTTGGGTTTGTTACCACACCAAGCTTCATAAGGTGTAACTCCATGTACTCCTAAGGTTGGACAGCTATTCATAATGTATATGGATGTATTTGTTGCATCAGCCCAATAAGAGTTAGGAACATTCATTTCATTTAACAAAGATCTAGCCACTTCTGCTATGTATCTATTCTTCCTTTCTAGCACCCCATTTTGTTGAGGTGTATACCTGCAAGTGAATTTCCTTTTGATGCCATGGTCATGTAGAAAATCTAAAAATTCATTTGAAAAATACTCTCCCCCTCCATCCGATCTGACAGCCTTCATATACTTCCCTGTTTCCTTCTCCACTAGGTTTTTGAACCTCTTGAAGTGATAAAATACCTCTGACTTTGAATTCATGCAATACATCCAAACAAACCTTGAATTATCATCTATAAATGTGACAAAATATCTATTACCTCCAATGGAAGGCTCCCTTACAGGTCCCCATACATCTGTCTGTATGAGATTCAACACTTCATTGCTCACATTTGCTCCCTTCTTGAATGACAATCTGCTTTGTTTTCCTAATTGACAAGCATGGAACAAATGTTGCATATTCTGAGATGTAAGATTAGGTAGACCACTCACCAAGCCCTTCCTTTGCATTTCCTTCATCCTTTTTAAGTTTATGTGCCCAATTCTTTTATGCCACAAGTCGATTTCTGCAATCTGTTTATTTCCAATTGACAAGTAGACAATGTGAGGGGTTGATGGCTTTACCTCCATGGTGAAGAGTCTTCTTTGATTTTTTCCTTTTGCTATGAGCTTGTAGTCCTGAATGGGGTCTTCAACAAAACATCCTTGCTCATTGAACCTCACCTCATAACCTCTTTCAACCATTTGACCTACCGAAACCAAGTTCTTTGTGATGGTTGGCACATGCAACACATCCTTCAACACCTTGGAGCTTTGAGATCCATTCAATGTAGCATCTCCCACATGTGTAATCTTGTGGTCAGTGTCATCCCCTATCTCTACATGTCCTTGAATGATGGGTGAATGTAAATTAAAGAAAATATCTTTATTGCAACTCATATGGTTGCTACAACCACTATCAATGTACCATGTAAAATCTGAATTGACACTTTCACTTGAATATAGAAGTACACTATCACTATGTTAGAGAAAAGCTATTAAGCAAAGAGATTCAACTTGCATATGTGTCCAACAACATGCAATGTGCTGATTTGTTAACCAAAGCACTTGATGGTACTAAACTTTACAGGTTTAAAGCCATGATTGGGTTGTAGGATATTCAAGAGGATTGATGAAGCTATACTGTTGAAAATCAAGTCTCAATCATGCAAAAAAGCTCAACCACGAGTTTTGCAAGTCCATCAATAAAAAAGAGGACCCAAAGGTGTGGAATAAAGTTAGAAGCTCCACCAAACTCAATAAAATTCAAATCTCATCAAATCAGCCACCAAAAAGTGCACCTAAACTGATTGGTGAGTGGTTAGCTACATTGTAGGAAAAGTAAAACTCTATATAAGCATCATCCCACCTTTTTTTCTTGATTTGTATGCATTACAAAAATTTCCCACTTAGTTTAGTGAAGTCATAAACTCTAGTAAGCAGCCCCCTTGCTTTCTTACCTCATTTTCTCATGATTTTGCTCCTCTCTATCTACAGGTGTAGTTAGGCTTTTCCAAATCTGATTGTACCAGATTGTAGAGCATTGTTTGCTCTCTAATTGTACTCATTTTCATAAAATTTGGTCTCTCATATTGTGTCCTGAACTTTGCCAAAGTTTCAAGTTATTTGGCTGAGTGAGTGTGAGAAATTGCCAACTTTGTGAAGGTATATCTTTGCACATAGGCAGAGAGTGTTGCAAACAGGTAGCCTGTTTTGCAGAGGGTGTTTCTCCCAGCTAGAATATCCATTTGGGATGATTTAAAGCTTGTTGGGTAGCTCTTATAGTCTACTAAATATATGAAAAATTTCATTTTAAGTCTCTATACTGGTGCAGAGAAACGTTCAGAACAGTGAGCATATATCATTGCTTGTGGACCTAGTGGAGGGCAGCCATCTTCCATTTTTGCATTGGGGTGTTAAAATCATCCCCCATCAGTGGTATCATAGCCATTTTGGAATCTTAGAGACATCAGTGGCATCATATTGAATACTTGAAGGGATCAAGACAACTCGTGGAAGCACAAGGAGGACTCATCAAAGCAAGAAGACATCGAAAGGGGGCTACGTGGATTGAGATCTCAAGTAGTTGAAGGTTAGCAAGGGAGAAGCTATCAAAAGTAATGTATACACCTTCTAAAGCATAAAAACGCTTGAGGAGAAGCTAGAGGAGCATCTTAGAGCTTAGTATGGCTAAGTATAATGCACAAATAGAGAAGTTAGAAAAAGGCAATTATCAACAATGGAAATTTAGAGTTAGCAACTACCTTATGGGCAAAGGATTGTGGGGATTAGTGAGGGGCATGGAGCCAATGCCTCATGTACATGATCCATCACTTCAAGGGTAGGTCAAGGCACTTAATTAATGGATAGAAAGGGATAGGAGAGTCATATTCATTCTATCCCAACACATAAGCAATAGCATGATAGGGCATATACAAGACTTGGACACATCCAAGAAGGTTTGTGAGACCTTGGAGAGATTGTACTCTTCATCAACCAAGGCAAGGAAGATTCAGCTCAAGAATGAGCTGAATAATCTTAGGAAATCACCAAATACTAACATAAATGAGTACATTTTGAAGGTTAAGGAGCTTGCTGATGCTTTAGGCTCAATTGGGAGCCTAGTCAAAGATGATGATCTTGTTGCACACACTCTCAATGGCTTGAGAGAGGATGAAAGGTGGAAAGCATTCACCACATCAGTTTATGTGAGGGATTCCCTACCAGAATTTGATCAATTAGTCACATTGATGGTGACCGAGGAGATGAAACAAGGAGGTTCATAATCAAAGGGCAGCCAAGCCCAAGTTTTCTATGCAGGTAGAGGCAAAGGCAAAAGAAGTGGACAAAACTCCCAAGGTAGAGGGAGAGGAAGGTCAAGCTCAAGCTCAAGCAACCAAGAAGGCTCCGACCAAAGCTATGGATCAAGAGGAAGAGGAAGGAGTAGAGGAAGAGGAGGAAGATCACATGGAAGAGAAGCATCCAATGAGAATGCTACAATTGTGGAAAACCGGACCATTATGCAAGACACTGTTGGTCCAAAGGAGGAGGCAATCAAGGATACAAAAGGAACCAAGGTAATTATGCTAGTACTTCAACAAATTCAGAAAATGAGAACTTGCTTATGATGTATGTTGGTTCTTGCATGGTAAATGGGATTGGTTGCAAGATGAAAAGAACTTGTGTTGTCACCAAAAATCATAGTTGAATGAGTGTGAAGTCCCAATTTTGAGTAGAGAAATTTAATCCAAATAGCTTCTTGTGTAGCATTTGCTAATCCCCTGTATTCAACCTCTCCTGAAGATAGAGCAACAGTAGGTTGCTTCTTGGAAGACCATGAGATGGGCTTATCACCTGCAAAAGATAGATATCCAGAAGTACTCCTTTTGTAATCCTTACATCCTGCCCAATCTGCATCTGAGTATAGCTTAATATCCAAATCTGATGTGTATGGGAAGTAAAGACCTTGATTTTGAGTACCTTTGAGACACTTAAAGATTCTCTTAGCAGCTTCCAAGTGAGGTGCTCAGGTTTATACATGAATTGACTCAGAACACTTTCTCAATAACATATATCAATCCTTGTCAAGGTTGCATAGTTTAAACTCCCAACTATGCTTTGATAACCTGCAATGGCTTCATGAAAATCACCTTCATGAGCACTCAATTTATGATTTACCTCCATAGGGGTGTTAGCTATCTTTGCATTCTCCAAGTGAAACTTCTTCAACATGTCCTACACATATTTCCTTTGAGTGATGTAAATTCCAGAGTTAGTGTGCACTAACTCAAGTCCATTGGCATCACTACCTATAAGAATGATGTCATCAACATATACACATAAGTATATCATTTTTGAATTAGTTCTCTTGACAAACAGAGAAGAATATGCCTTGCTCATCATGAATCCTTGGTCTTGAAGACGGGTTGTATGATTTGATGTCTTCAATTGTGCTTGGCTCTTCCTTGGTGAGGCTTGGAAATTCTTCTTCCAAGTCATATGGCAATTTGACCTACCTGCATTCACTTTCAAAGCAAGAATCATTCTCATCAAACACAACATCTCTACTAACCATAAAGCCTTTGTTGGATGGATTATAAAACCTGTACCCTTTCTGATTTAAATCATATCCTATGAAGATACATTTCTCTGCCTTAGGGTCTAGCTTACCTCTAATTTGGGATGGAATATGCACATAAGCAACACATCCAAATATTCTCTAATGATCAAGTGATGGTCTCCTACCATGCCATGCCTCATATGGGGTCATCCCATCAAGTGACTTAGAGGGTAACTTGTTAATAAGATAAGTGGCAGTAGAGACACTCTCTACCCACAAATAATTAGGCAATTTTTTTTCATTAAGAATTGATCTAGCTATTTCCACAATCAAACTGTTCTTGCTCTCTACTACTCCATTTTGCTCAAGAGTATATCTAGTGGTGATCTCCCTTTTGATACCTCTGTCCTGCAAAAATGCATCAAATTCATTGGAGAAGTACTCATCTCCTCCATCTAACCTTATCCTCCTTAGACTTTTCCTTGTTTGATTTTCCACAAGTGCAAGATAGTTCTTGTAACAACTAAACACGTCATCTTTATGTTTCATAAAATACAAGATAATCCATCTACTGAAATGATCAATGAAGGACACATAGTACCTTGAGCCTGAAATTGAAGGGTCATTGCTTGGTCCCCACACTTTTGTGTGGAAAAATTCCAAATAGTCCTCATGCATATAGTCTTTCTTTGTAAAGGGTAACATGTGTGATTTACCAAACTGACATGCACCACATTTATAGATCATATGATGCTTCCTATTCCCATCAGAGGTTTTGACATTTCTTACCTTGAAAATTGAATGCTTGGTGTCACCACCTGTGTGCACTTGGTGCTTTCCCTTGGGTTCCTTAAGATAAAAAAGAAGAGCTACATTGCCTACTACATGGTTTGATCAACCTAAGTCAATATAAAAGAGGTGCTCATCATTCATACCTTGTTTTGAAGTCATGTTCATAATGAGAAGAGAATCCCCTTGATCCTCTATATAATTGTTGAGTCTTTTCTTAATTTGTATCCTCCTTGATAATTGTAATTGTAATTGTTGTTGTAGCCATGGTTGTATCCTTGATTATGGTTGAATCTTCCTCTTGATTGTGAATAGCAACCTCTTTGAAATCATCTTCCTCTCTAGTTCTTGAAGTTCCTATAGCATTCCTCTGTTGTGTGATTAGACAATCCACATATATTGCATGGGGAAGAGTTGAAAGGTCTCCCCCTACCTTTCTTACCTCGTATGCCCCTTCCTCTTGAGTTCCTACCTCTCCCTGCATAGTTAGCTTGAGAAGTAGTACCTTCATCTTCAACTTTTTGCTCATTCCTTTATCTTTAGACTTTCCTTTATCTGTATAGAGGGCACAAGAATTGTTACCTCTTGATTGTTCTCCATTTTTGTTGAGCTTGGATTCATGGGTAAAGAGTTGTCCCATGAGAGTGGTAAGATTTGGGATTTGCATGTCCATGTAAAGGTCCATAGCAATTGTGAAAGCTTCCCACTTATTATCTGCCTTGATGCCATTGATTATCTCTCTCACTATTTGCTGCTCTTCAATGTCCTCTCCTATGCTTGCCAATTGATTATCTCTCCTTTTCCAATTGAAACATTCTACTTGGGTTGCTTCCTTTGAGTGGTAAACTCAATCCACAATTGATTTTTTCTAGCTCTTGTATTGGAAGAAAAATATGAAGATAATGTATCCCAAGTCTGTTGGGAAGTTTTACAATTCCTAATGTGAGGAAGAAGGAAGTCAAAAATAGATTTTAGTAGATATGACCTTGCTAAAGCATCTTTGGCACACCATGAGTATAGTCTTTCTAGCTCCTCTCTTGTAGGTTGACCTTTGCTCCTGAATATGGGCATCTCCTCATCTCTTGATATGTATCCATAGAGACTCCTTCCTTGTAGATAGGTCTTCATCCTCAAGGACCATGCTGGATAATTATTCCTATCCAATTTATCAATGAAAGAAGGTAAACCATCTCCCATTTTACCTCAACTTGCTCTGATAGCACCGTTGGAAGAGAAGGAAGTGAGGTGGTACTGCAAAAACCTACTTTGTAGTTACCCTAAATCACTTCAGATTTTGATAGTAGACCCATTTAGCTTAAAAATGACACCACGAAAGTACCTATGTACTTTGGAGTTGATCCTTCAATCAATTGAATCAAAACAAACTACTTCACACATAGCTAGTCTCACAAAACTTGTTATTTTGGTATATACACTTGCTGGTTCTTTTGCTCAGTGCTCATAGTACAATAACAATTGATCAAATTCCTTTTGAGGGAATCCAATTAGCTTAGATAGCTAATTATTACAATTGAAATCATCAAAAAAGATAAACTATGCTTTGAGAAATGATTTTAGCAATCCAAGGCTTACCCCTGACTTTTTAGGGATTGAGTAGTAGATGACCAGTGAGCAGTTCGATGGTGTTTTCTCCCAAATGGCTGAATAAAATTCTTTGAAACTTTGGAAGCATAAAGTAGACTTCAAACTTGTTCCAACAAGCTATAGATCATTCAAAATGATTAAGAAATCACTGAGATATGACCAGACAAAGTTCATTGATCTGAGTAGTCATAGCAGAGAAGTAGAGAGAGAGATGATCAATGAAGTATGTGTATTATAGCACATGATTATACAAGGTCATTGGCATTGTAATGATGTTCAATGATATTAGAATGAGTAGGCTATAGTGTAAAATACTCTAATCATGCAAATGATCAATGAAGTATGTGTATTATAGCACATGATTATACAAGGTCATTGGCATTGTAATGATGTTCAATGATATTAGAATGAGTAGGCTATAGTGTAAAATACTCTAATCATGCAAATGATCAATGGAAGAGCTCTCAAATGAGGCCACACCACCACACGTTTTTCAAAGTCATTTATATAAGTTGTTCTCTCAAGTTTGAATTTGAAATTCAAACTTGGCTCCATCTAAAAAGTGACTCCTATGATTGAGGAGTTATTCTCTCTTGAAAACTCGTAAATAATTTGTTTCCCAACTCCACGAAATTTAGGCTTTTACAAGATCCTTCATGGATTTAATATTTTACAAATAGTAAATGATCAAAAGATTATAAGCGAGGATTCACATGATCCATCAAGTGCTTTCTCATAAAGTTTTCCATGCTAAGACAAATGTGAAGGCTTGGACTTTTGCTCTTATAGACCACACTTAACCCCAATCTTGCTTTACTTTAGCCAATGTGAACCATGGTCTACGTAATAACAATTGATATGGATAGGTAGATTTAGACATTTGAATTACAACAAAAATAACCATGAATGACATCCCTACAATTATTATCTGCTGCTGCTTTAGAGTGCCCAAAGGTTGGACTCTCGTTTGATCTACCACCTTTACTTGAAAAGGTGTTGGAGCTAGAGCCCCATTCCCCATTTCTTTAAATATATGTTCAAGTAATACGTTCACTCCTGCAGCACCATCCAACAAAACTTCAAGTGCTTATTTTCTAGCTCTAAATGTTTCCCAACCAACTTCTTCAACAATTTTTCTCTAAAAGCGGGCACTAGTGACAATAACTAATCCAACGACAACTGCAAAGGAGAATTAATTATTACCTCAAACTAGTCATTGTCCATTTCTTGCTTGGCCTTCATTCTATCATCCTTCTTTGTTCTATGCATAGATGTTCCATCATCATCTTCTTGGGATAAAATCTGAAATTGTACTTGCTTCTGCTGATCCTGCTGGATCCATTTCTGCACTTGGTGGAATCTGTCTTTGCTCCTGCCAATCAATAGGACCTTTATTCTTTGAACTTGTAACTGCCAAAACATCCAGATCCTTGACTGGTGTAGCTCAGTGATGAGTAGCACCTCCTTTAATGTCAATCCGGGAAGACGTGAGGATGGTATGATGACCTTGAGCAAGTGAAGGCACAAGTGCATGAGTGAGAAGCACACAAACATGCACACACATACACACACACACGCACACACAACAAGAACAAAGAGGAGGACAATGGGGTTCTTTTAGATTACTTTCAAAATGCTCATACAAGTTCAACTCTATTACAAGCTAACCTCAAAAATGAGCTCTCTAGCTCTATTCATAGTTTTTGACTAGTTTTTGGCCCTGTTGAGACCTAGTGTCCGGCCTAGTTAAAAATTAGGTTCTCTGGCCTATTTGGAGGTTCAAACGGAGTCTAAAAAATGTGAAAACTGATAGGTTAGGTACTTCTAAAGCTCCTCAAGCTCAAGGACTCCTTGGCTTGCACAAAATGGAGCTACGAAAATATGAAATGATATTTACAATGGTTTTTAGTGATGAAAATCACTATTTTTGTAGGGATTTCTTCTAACAGTTTAACATACATTTCCTGGAGCTCCCTACTTGCTCCTTCTTCTTGTGTGCCCATCCCTTTGATGCATGAAAAATTTAGATGGCCTACTTGCTAGATCTTCTTTGACTACTCTGTCTGCTTGTGCCTTCTCTTCGCTCCGACTCCCTTCGTTGGCTTCCTTGTCTTGTGAGTCCTTCAGTTCCTTGACTACTGCCAACACCCCCCCCTCTCTCGCGTCTGTCGTCTCTGACAGACCCTTATTGAGTGGGTCGTTGGATGTAGTAGTCCACAATGTTTGTGGCTAAATGATGTTTGGCTATTCTCAATCCTTTGGCCAAATCAGTGAGTAGGGCATCCCAGTCTACTGGCCCTGGAACTTCTGGATGTGGCATACATAGCTTTTATGAATGTAGAGCTTGTTCCACCACAAATAACTATAATAGGTGAGATGGTCTGGGAATGAATATCTCTGAATGATATTCCCAGAACCCTGTGATAAACATTTCTTCAAACGTCTATTTGAAGCAAGCAGGTAGATACTTTATACGAGCATGCCACGCATATACGACGTTAGTGGATGGTGTGGTGCTCATATCGCAGACAAGGTCTTGATTCCCTTCATTAAATCCAAGAGCCAAAAGATGAGGTTGTTTGATATTCTTAAATGTCCTGAATGTAACCAGCATGAGCTCAAAAATTTTTAGGCACATCTATGCCATGATATCTGGTATATTCTTGAATCTGACTGCCCAGTGCTGGATGGTTGAAATCATGTAGTTGACTGTGGGTTGGCCTCTAGGTGGGGCTAAGTAGAAACAATTGAGCCATTTTTCACATCCTTTGCCTGTGAGCACTGTTTTTGTGTACTCCGGCCAAGACCTTCTTCGAAAGACGGGGCAGTAGCAGGGATTATACTTGATATATAAAGGCATGTTATTCCACGTGCGTACCATCTCAGGGTAGGTTTCAAGCAGACGGATCCTCCAAGTAGGTTGATGTATATTCCCTTGCGTGGCACTTGAAGGGATGTCATCCGGTGCAAACTGTGTCGCCGAGGTTGGTTCTTTTGATGTGCGTTGCTTGATTTCAACATTGTAATCTGCCATTAATACACAGAATGGAACATACAAATCATCGGATGTGCCAATCCACCTATGATGGGAGAGGTTTCTGAAGTAATCCGATTTTATGACAACTTCCTCCAATCATGACACAGACGCTATTTGAACTGCAACTCTCTCGTCATGGGTTGTAGCAACCTTCTCTAACCTTTGCATCCATTCAGGAGCTTTGATCTCAATCGTGTCCATTCCTTCTGCCGTTTTCTTACCTCCGGGTGCTGGCATGGGAACATATGGGTCTTCAAAAGTCTCCTCCACTTCAATTGGCACTAAGTCTTCAGGTTCCGGTTCCACAAGGGGAGAGGGTTGACGCTCGTATTGAAGGACTTTACTTCATAGTTCTTCTAGTTCTGCTCTGAGTTCTACGACTTCTTTAGATGTGTCGGCTGCGGTGGTGACTTTGCTTGGTGACTCCTGCTGAGTTGCCAGTTGCTTTAGTAGATCATCTCTTTCTCTTTCTAATGTTGCGTGGGCTTCCAGGAGGTCGACATGGGTTTCCAAGACGATTTGCATATTTCCAGATGGGATAGCCTTGAATTTCTCTGGGTTGATTTCCTGTGGTGAACCCTTGTCTCTCTAGCACAATGGTGAGTACCAACGTGAGAAGATTCACCTCATAATTGTCAATCCGTGGAGACGTGAGGACTAGTATGAAGACTATGAGCAAGTGAAGGCACAAGTGTGTGAGTGAGAAGCACACAAGCATGCACACACATACACACACACACGCGCACACAAGGCAAGAACAAGGAGAGGAACAATGGAGTTCTTTGCATTAGTCAAAAAGTCTCTTACATAAGCTCAATTCACAAACAATCTAACCCCAAAAATGAGCTCTGTAGCTCTTTTTATAGTTTTCTAACTAGCTTTGGTCTTGTCCAGACCTAGTGTCCGGCCTAGTTACAAATTAGGTTCTAGAGCCTATTTGAGGGCTCAAACAGAGTCTAAAAATTATGAAAATTGATATGTATCTAGTTCTAATACTCCTCAAGCTCGAGGACTCCTCGGCTTGCACAAAATGGAGTCTATTCTACCAAAAACAGAATTTACAATGTTTGTGTAGTGATTAAAATCACTTGAGTTGTAAATGGTCCATGGAAAAAATGATTGGGCCTTGTTGCCGTATTGTGCATGACTCCTCCGTTGCGCTAGTATGCTCTTCATCTGACTTGTATGCCAACACGCCCCCCTTCCTAGCGTCTGTCGCCCCTGACAGACCTCTGTTCTATCGGGTGGTCGATATAGTATTGGATGACATTGGTGGCAAGTTCGTGTTCTCCTATCCTTAAGCCTCTTGCTAGATCAGCTTCCAATGCATCCCAATTTATTGTGCCAGGGACCTCTGGTTGCGGGGTGGTGTAGTACTCAGAGTACATTGCTTGTTCACAAGCAAAGAGATGGAGCAGGTGTGTTGGCTTCGGTGCGAAGATCTCCGAGTGATACTCCCAGAAACCTGATCTGAACATTTCTTCGAAGGTCTGTTTGTAACATGCAGGGAGGTATTTGATGCGTGCATGCCAGGCGTAAGCCACACGAATACTGGGGGTGGTGCTCATGTCATACACCAAATCATAATTTCCATTGGTAAACCCCGGGAGACGTACCTGTGGTGCGGTTGCATTTCTAAAAGTTTTCAGGACTACCTGCATCATATCTAAAATTTTAAGCATCATTTGAGCTGCTACATCTGGCATGGGCTTCAATCGCGGCATCCAATGGCGAATTGTTCCCATCATGTATGCTACCGACGGTGGTCCCTGTGGTGGCGCAATATACGGGTAGTTTAGCCATTCATTACATTGCGCGTTGTTCTGCACTTTGATATTGAATGCCTTCCAAGACCTGCGGCGTGGAACTGGACCGTAGCATGGATTGTATAGGAGATGTAAAGGCGCATTGTTCCATGTGCGTAGCATTTCTGGATATGTCTCTAGAAGTTTCTGCCGCCAGGTGGGTTGACAAATTTTGCCTTTTTGCGCCTCTGGAGGAAGGTCTTCGGGTTGAAATTGGGTAGCAAAGGTAGGAATCTGACTCGTGACTCTCTGTATTTCTGCATTATAATCAGCCAAGATAATATAATAAGGCCTGTATTGGAGTTCAGATGAGAGGATAAGGCGTCTCGATGACAGGTTCTTGAAGTAAGCAGATTGTAGCATAGTTTCCTCTATGACCCTCATGGCCTGATTTTGCACTACTGTGCGCTCTTCGTGAGAACTCCCGATTTCCTCCACTTGACGTAGCCATGGAGGCCGTGGTGCCTCGAATGTGTCCTGAGCTTCTTCCGTTTGTTGGGCTCCTGGGAAGGGTTGTGGGTCGTATTCTTCTTCAAATGTCTGTTCCGCAGGAATTTGTACTACTTCTTCGTCGGTGGGAGCCTCTGGAGGGGAAGGTGGTCTCTCATATTGTAGTAGACGTGCTTGCAATTCGGTGACCTGTTTCTGGAGATCTTTTAAGGCCTCTGAGTCTGTGAGAAGTGAAGCCGCGGAGGAGGTGGTTTGAGAGGCTACTGTTGTTTCTTTTTGGTGTTTCTGCTTCAGTTGACCCAGTTCCTCTAATAGCAGGTCATGTGCTTCAAGCAGCATGGCATAGTCTTCCAATATGATCTTGATATTGTCGGGGGTCACTGCTTGAAACTTTGATGGGCTGATGGGTGCCCCAGGTGTGCTTTCAATAGCTGCTTCTAGGTTCTCCTGATTTTGTAATTGCAGGCGTCGATTCTCTTCATGAGCGGCAGCAAGATGTCGCTTGAGTAGGGCCATATTTCACTGAAGCTTTGAATTGCGTTCCAGTTGTGTCCGTAGATGACCTTCTACCACTTGTATTGCTTCCTGATCTGTGTTCTGTAACTGTACCTCCAATATGCTATGAGCCTCTTGGAGAGTTTGGAATTGTGTGTGGAGGCGAGCATTTTCCTCCACTAGTGCAGCAAGTCTGTGTTGTAGTGTCTCCGAGTGCTCTTGGAGGCGTTCATTCTGTTGCTGGAGCTGATTGTAATCTGTCCTTAAGTTTGATATACAAGCTAGCATGGTGTCCAATGCATTTCCTATAGATGAGGGGGTGGTGTTTACAATGGAAGATGCATGGGAAGGGAATTGGGGAAGGGGAAGAGTGAATGATGTGTCTATTGAAGACGAGTGTGTGGGTGAAATTGGTGGAGGGGGAATGGGAGGAGGTGGAAGCGTGGGGGGAGGGGGAGGTGCCGTGGGTGGTGAAATTTCCATACTTTCAGGAGTGGGTGCGAGTGTGGGGTCTACCATATACATTGGAATGGTAGGTGGTGTGTGTGTGAAAGTGGTGAATAGATGAGAAGTGGGGTGGGGAGCTGAAAATAAAGGGAATGGTTGAGACCTGGGTTGAAAAGTTCTAGCAAGGAAGTTATGGAGGGATTGGAGAAGTGGAGAGATGGAGATCATTAAGGTTGTAGAGTTGAGGAGGGCATGAAGGGTTGCGTGGTAGCAGGGAAACCCATGAATATGGATCTAGGGTCAGGATGACCTATGGCTGAGGGCATGGGGGATGGTTGTCCTAGGGCAGGCTCTATGAGCGATTCGGTGGATTGTGTAGTGATGGGGGTTGCTTCATAGATTGGGTTATCAGAGGTGGAGAATAGGGTTGAACTAGAGATGGGAGTACGGAAGATGAAGGTTGGTTCGGTGCGTTGAGTGGTTGAGGTGATTTCCACGGTTTCTGCTCTAGGAGGCAATGGTGGGGGTGTGGGTGGTAGTGGCTCGGTGGATTCCTCATGGGTGACTGGGTGCTCTTGGCTAGCAGTTTCTGTTGCTTGGGAGGTTGTCCTGATGGGTTCGGATATAATATTTGGCCCTTCTGCCGTTGTAATGGGGATCTGGATATTCTTACCTGAGTGTGGTCGTGTCTGGAATCTTCGTGGATCATATTGAATTGGAGACCTCCTAATGGCGGTCCGCACTGCTTCTACTACCCCATATGTTTTTGCCATCAATAAGAGACCTTCACTATATTCTGAGTCAACTCCGGCTTCTTCCAACAGCTGAGTCATGAGTACTCTACTGCTCTGTTCGGTGAGCAGTTGTTGCGATCGCACTCGTTCCATAATTTGATACAGCCTTCGGAGTTCCGTTGTATAGGCTGGGGCTTCCGTGGTCTCCTCTTCATATGCTCCTTCTTCTTCTAGGTGTCCTTGTTGTTGACCTTGCTGGGCGTCACTCCAATGTGCATGGCGATCATCTGTAGATTTTCTTCTTCTTTGTGAAGATGTGCCTTGTTCTTCTGCATCTGAATAATACTCTACATCAGAGAGTTGTGTACTTTGTAAGAATGCTTCGAAGTCCTGAGGATCCATTCCTTCAGCATCTCCAGTTGTAGCAAATTCAAATTCAGATGGAGCAGGAGGAGCTGAAGGGGTAGCTTGTGTCGTAGTTTCAGATCCAGACCTGGGTATCCTAATGGTAAAGGGAGGTACAGTGGTCTCCCTTCGTGGCGATACTTCAGGAGTAGTCAGAACTTCCCTTGTCTAGACACAAGGGATCGCACCCCTCATGCGCTTGGATTGATGTGTGGACGTCTTGAGCTTCTTAAACATTTGTAATTGTGCCCAAGTTAAGGCACGTTCAATGGGAACATCGTATGCTAGGCACCGGTAAATAATGCGTGTGATTGCACAGCAACCGTTCACCACTAATTTCCTAGAAGACCTTTTATTTGCTTCATACAATTGATCTATAATCCATACCGGCAGCTTAATTGGTAACGCACCTGCCTCCGCTAAGTAGAGAGCGAACCAGATTCTTTTGTGTGGTTGTGTGAAGCGGTCTTGGCCGGGGAAAGCAAAATGTTGCATGCACATACGGAGAGGGATGGACACGTTTGGTGTGAGTGCTGCCATGTCTTTAAGCTTCAATAGTTTCCTATCCTTCATGTTAGTAGGAACGAGAGCATCCTTCTCAGAAGGTACATGTGTGCCGTGCATATTCAAAGTAGCGCTCACCAACTCCACAGTAAGTGCAAACCTCTTTAACTCGTTGTTGCCCAGCAAGGAAGGAAGAACAAATGATCCTGGTTTGTCCTTTTCTTCATTAGCTTGTAATGTGGAGACCAAATAATAGCATCAGAGGAGATCCGGTTTAGGTAGTGGTGCTTCAAAGTATTCTGCTAGCCCTGCACGTTGCCATATGGTCTGGAGATCCTCGGTGTTCTGTAGAGTCTCAAACTCCTTGGAGAAAAATTGGAATCAAACCCATGATCTGTCATACTCGCACATAGACTCCCATATATACTTGGCCTCTCCTAATGGACCTTGCATGCCATTGAACCAATGAGAATTGGCATGGACTCTTTCTGTGATCCCTGTGGGTGGATCCGGTACCGGGATCTGCTGAAGGTGTTGCAGCTCCACAGGTCGTTCAGTTGGTGGCACATCCACAGGTAGACTATCCACATCGATTCCTACAGTAAGTATTCCTACTTGTGAGCTCGGACTTGTCGCTTCTGCCATGTTACTTCTTGCCTCCTGATTCTGTGAGAATATAGAAACATGTGTTAACATTGTAAAGGACAAGTTAGAACCGTTTTTGTCCCCATTACAACATTATCATGAGGTTCGGGAGAGATTAGTAGGTTAATAAGTGCTCGGTGCTTGTGTGTGTAGTTAGGAATTGGTTGGACCTAAGAACTAAGTGGAATGATGTAGTGTGAGAGTGACGTAGTTAGTAGGTGGGCATGGATTTACAACTGGGGTCCGGGGGTTTATTACAAGTTTTAGGTTGCCAAATGCAGTGGATGGGCTTTGATCTTGATTTTGTGGAGACTCTGAAGAGTTTGATAGGGGTATCTGCTTGAAGATGAGGCTTTTTAGGGACCCATTTACAAGTGATTCTACTAGTGCTCATGGAAGAATATGTGTCCGTGCGTGATGCATAAGACTGGGCCTCAGATGTTCGAGTGAGTGAAACATGTTGTACCGGTAGCGGCCTTGGTTTAGCTATTTGAGCCCGCAAGCAAGCCTTAGGCACCCAGATTTGTCGTGATTGTGGGCTGGCCTTCATTGACTTCTTGGGTACCCAAATAGACTTCACCTTCGTAGAAGAATTAATGAAGGACTTCTCATTAATGTCATGTTGTTGACTACTAATAAGAGGTTTTGGCCGTGGGGTCGGCCTGGTCTGAAGAGGGTATTCGCCTTTTCGCCTCCATACTTGCTTCCATGGCTGAAACAATCTGCTTTGCTCCTTTTTTTGGCATTTAGTATCGGTAGTGTTCTGCTTCTTCTGTATTTGATCTGCCGTGGGTTGTTGCAACCTTCTGGTCTTTGGAAAAGAAGGGAGTTCCGTCCTCTCCCTTGCTCCGTTGTTGAGATTAGCCTCTTTCTGCATCATACAGTTTTGGATAAAAATAGCATTGTCAACTTCATGTGCGCCCCTGGAAGGACCAGGAGTTTGTGCCTTGCCTAGTTCCTTGAGTGCCTCATTTTCCAATTCAACTGTAATTCGGCTATGATCTACCCATACCTGAAGAAGTCCACTTCTTAGGTTGAGGTTGACTGCATGATCATAGATCCAGTCCTGACCCAAGACAAGAGGCTCAGTGAGGTCCTCATCTTGACACACTAGTACTTTGACTGTCATCACTTCGTCTTGAATGGAGATGGGAAGATCCACCTCGCCCATGCAAGGAGTTTCCACACCTCCCAATCCTATGAGATATGCTTCTATAGGATCGACAGTTAATTTCAATTCTTGACAGTAAGACAACTTGACAGCACTAGTGGATGCACCTGAGTCAATCAAAGCTCTTACAATCTTTGCACCCTTTCCTTGTCCTACTCCTAGGGTTAAAAAAGACCGTCGGTCGATTATTCTATGGGAATGCCCACCTGAAGTCTCGCACATGGCCATAGGATAGCCTACAGATTCTTGAGTGTCAAGCATAGGCGGGTCTCTGCCTTGTCTCCTCAATTTCATTCGTCGGATGCGTTCTAAAGCTTCTGCCTGTGCTTCTCTTCTAATTCGTTTCTCTTCTTCTTTACGTTCCCTGGCAGTGTTGAGTCGATTTAGCATCTCTTCAGCAAGGGGTTCCTGATATAACTTGACTCTGCATCCACTTATGTAACTTGGTAGAATATCGCCCTCTAAAGTGGCTAGTTGAACTGCGCCACTTGTGGAGATTCTATTGATAATCATTGGCCCGTAACCTCTTTTCTCTAATTTCCATGCATGCTGCTTCAATGTGTAGACTAGGACTAGGTCGCCTGCTTTCAAGCCTTTATCCTTCACATGTGTATCAAAATATGCCTTTTGCCTTTTCTTCGCTGCATAGATTCCTGCTGCAGCTCTCAATCGTGTTTCGCCTAGACGTTCAAGATCAAAGATTCGAGAGGAGAGTTCATGGCCTGTCCAGTCATGCTCTTGTGCTACCTTCAATGTAGGTATCAAAAAGTCCAGGGGTAGCACAGCATTTTGGCCAAATACCATCTGAAAGGGGGTGGCTTGGAGTACCGTTTTATAGGCAACTCGGTATGCCCAAACAGCATGGTGTAGCTGTTTGTCCCAATCAGAGCGTTTATTGTTCACTAGTTTAGTCAGCACATTGCATAAGATCTTATTAGTGCTCTTAGCATGGCCATTAGCTTGTGGGTGATAGGGGGCCGATTTCTTATGTATCACCAAGAATTCTTGGAGAAGGTTTTATATGACTTCATTCAAGAAGTGTGTGCCTCTATCACTCACCAACTCTATTGGCAATCCGTACCTTGTGAATACATTTTCAAATAAGAACTTTGCTGTTGTTTGAGCATCATTTTTTGTAGTAGCTTTCGCTTCTACCCACTTGGTTAGATAGTCTGTGGCCACAATGATATATTCAGCATGTGAACCCTTAGTTGGGGGATTAATAGGACCAACAAAGTCTATTCCCCATTTAGAGAACGCACGTCCGCCCATCATAGGCTTCAGTGGCATCTCATCCTTGCATATAGGGTACTGAGTTCTCTGACAAACATCACACCGTTTCACATAGGTATGTGCATCCATGTGAAGGGTTGGCCACCAAAAGCCTGCAAATAGTATTGCCTTGGTTACCCGATCTGGTCCAAAGTGTCCCCCTGCTACACCTTGGTGAGCAGTATCCAAGATTTTGAGATATTCACTCTCATGGACACATAGTCTCAGGTAACCATCTTTACCACGCTTGTATAGATTATCACCAATGAGTGAGTAATCCTGGGCTTCTTGTTCTAAACTCCTTTTCCTAGCCAGAGTCATGTCTAGAGGGAATGTTTTCCTCCTCAGAAAGGATACTAGTGGTTCACTCCAATCTGGCACTATGGACACTTGATAAAGAGTGGCATGTTCCACAGGTGGTTTAGTGCAGCAGATTGGGCAATCCTTGCACAACTTTTGGACATCAGCTTCCATAGTCGGCCAATGCACTCCGAGTCTCCTTAGTGTCTGTAAGGTTCGTTGCTTTGAGTAGTGTTGCTCCAACGCACCTACATGTGCTAATTGCAACCATTTAGCGTACTCATCCTCTTCCACACAACAAGCCAAGATCCCTTGATCTGTGTGCTTGTACATACTTCCTACCATGATGTGATACTTTTGGGCTTTTACTACCTCTCTATCCTGTGTGTTTATTACTGGGTGGTTAGGTCCGTATGTCAACACTGGTACCAATGGCTTAGCCCACTACGGCACCACCTCCAAATTAAACAAGTAAGCATCAGGAAGGTCATCTGACACTCCTTGTGGGGCTTCTCCCAATGTGAGCCTAGAAAGGTGATCTGCTCTCAAATGAGTCTTCCCTTTCCTTACCACAACCTCAAAATCATATTCCATTAGCAAGAGAAACCATCTTACTAATCTTCCTATATTGCATGGCTTGTTTACGAGGTATAGCAATGCTTGATGGTCAGTAAAAAATTTAAACTTATTTGCAAGCAAATAGTGTCTAAATTTCTTAACTGCATATACCATGCCTAAGCTTTCTCTCTCAGTAGTGGTATAATTTCGTTCAGCTGCATTCAATTGTCTACTAGCATAGGCAATAGGAAGATCCATATTACCTTCACCAGTAGGTTGAGCAAGCACACATCCAATGGCATAATTGGATGCATCCACATGAACGTGGAAAGGCTTATTCCAATCCGGTGTGGTTAAGATTGGTGCTGAACATAATCACCGTTTAAGCTCATTGAAGGAATTCTCACATTCCTCAGTCCACTCAAAGTTTGTCAGAAGTCCGTAGAGAGGCTTTGCAATGATGGCATACATGTGTATAAATCGTCGGTAATAACCACAATGCCCCATGAAAGCTTGTACTTCCTTGACATTCTTTGGCCTAGGTAATTCGGCTATAGCTCTTACTTTCTCTTCATCCGTAGATATGCCATTCTTTGACACACTGTGTCCTAGAATTTTGCCTTGCCTGACCATAAAAACACATTTTTCTGGGTTTAGGCAGACTTGATATTCTCTACATTTGTCAAAGATTTGTCTGAGTTCAGGAATATGGGTTTGTCTAATGTTGGAATGAGCACCAAGATCATCAACATAGACTTCTAAGTTCTTCCTCATGAACTCCTTAAATACATGGCACATCAGCCTTTGGAAGGTTGCGGGAGCATTGGTCAGCCCGAATGGCATTACCCTAAAAGCGAATATACCCCACTCTGTGGCAAAAGCCGTTTTATGCTGATCTTCTGGTGCAATGGCCACTTGATTGTAGCCAGAGAACCCATCTAGGAAGCTGTACACTTCCTTGCCTGCCACCCTTTCTAAAAGATGCTCAGTGATAGGAAGCGGGTAATTATCCCTGATCGTGGCTGCGTTAACCTTCTTCAAGTTAATGCATACTCGTAATTTGCCGTTCTTCTTGGGCACCACCACAATGGGGGATACCCATTCAATGTGCTCAATTTCATAGATAAATCCAGCTTCAACCAAGCGGTCTATCTCTTCTTTGATCTTGGCAGCATAGTTGTCATTATATGTGTATGGCTTTTGTTTTGAGGGTCTGGCCTCTGTAGTCATGGGAATTGTATGTGAGCATATGTCCGGGTCCACACCTTTCAAATCCTTGTAACTCCAAGCAAATACATCTCTGTAGATCGGAGTCACTCGCATCCTCAAATGCATCAGGGCTAGGTTCACACTCTTCTAAAACTGCCTCTCCCATGATCGGCTCTATGGAGAAGACTGAAATGTCATAGCCATCCTCATCACAGTGAGGTGTCCATTGTTCTTCATTGATGGCTACATCCATGGTTGCTAGAATTTCTGCCCAGCCGTGAGGTTCGAATTCTTCGTCTGGAAAAACTACAGGTGCATAGGCTGGGTCTTGCATTGATCTATGGGTTTCTTTTGCACCTATCTCCCTGGCTTTTTCTCTCTTCTCTTCTTCTACTGCTACCTTACACATCCATAAGTGAGTGTCTTCATGCATCCATGAGGATCCTGATCCTAGGGAATGCACCGATTCTGTATCATCTTTGGCTCTATGGATGGGGTTCCATTGGATAGGAGGGACATCTCTATGAGAGTAATCCTTGAGATTGACTTTGGTTGTAACACCTAAGTGCTGCAAATACAAGGAATTGGTTCCCCAGTCCTGTACCACTTGCAACTGCCGCATAAATGGTCTTCCCAAAATCATCTCATAGGCTTGATTTTTGCTAAAGTCACAGATAGCAAATGTGTGCTCAAACTCTACACCACAATTAGTGAGAGTTATCCCCTCGAGTAGTCCTAAGGGTCTTTCTATGTGCCCGTCAGCCATGTGCAATTTCATTCTCGTTGGCCTGAGAGCTGGCTTGCCCCATCGTTTCCATAAGGAAGTGGTAACAATTGCAACTCCTGCACTTGAGTCCAAGATGGCCTTGGTTGTGTATCCCTGATGAGTGATGGGGAGATATGTGTTTCCCTCTTCGCCCTCACTCATGTCTCCTATCTTGTCTAAGGGTATTTCTGGCACTGTTCTCTGGGATCCTACCTGGGAACGAGGTTTTGCTATCTCGGGCACTTGATTGGCTACATGTTTCCACACTTCTGGTCTAACCTTAAGCAACTCTTCCAAAGTGAGATTGCACTGCACTTTGGTGTTCTTCACTACCTCTGTGTTCCTAGGTATGACTGAATCTTCGTTTCTTACCATGACTGTAGGTGCTCTCATACAGGTGGACTTTGCTTCCCATGGGCCTGTGAAATGGGGTAGTTCTTGTAAAGAATTAGACTCGAAGTCTAATCTTTCTTGAGATTGGGCACTCTCCTGCTCTCCATAAAGGGAAGGAAGGTCTTGTGGGAATTGATCGTGTGTGTCATCCACAAGTTCAATGGGAGGAGGAACTTCACTCTCTTTAGCCCATCTCTCTTCTTGAATCTCTCGCAAGAATTCTGGTGTGTATTGATTCATAGAAGAAGAGGTGTCTGGCTCCGTAGAGTTAGGCACGTAGGCCTCAGGCACATAGGCTTTCTGGGTAGGAAGACCTGCTCTTTCACTAGCCTTGTCATGGTGTTGAGGGGCGGGCTCCTTTTGTGATTGTGCAATTAGATTCTCTATTCTTTCTAGGGAGGGGGGGTTGTCTGGTTTAGTGGAATTGGGCACATAAGCTTTTGGTGGGGGATGGGTCATGTTTCTGCTTGCTTTATCTCTTTCTTGATTTTTTTCTTCCTTGGCAGATCTTGCAATTATGCCCTCTAACTTCTCTAGAAGTCCATCCAAGTGTAATTGCGTCTTGGCTGAGCCCGAGTAATTGAAAAGGCGACTGGCTTCAAACATAGTCTGAGCCAATGTGACCATTTTCGCACAAAGCTTGGTTCTTTCTATCTCTAGGTCAGCTCTGGGGTAGCACTTGTCATGATCCGTTACATTTGGCCCTTCTTGGATTCTGGCCTGATATGCTTTAAGCATCATGTCTATGTCTTCAGGAGTGGGATCAGCTAATACTGATCCTGCTCGGGGTGGTGGGTGGGTTACGTGGGGTGTATTAGAGGGTGGAGAGATGGAGGGTGATGGGGATGGTAGCGGTGGGAATGTGTGAGAGTGCGGTTGAGATGTGATCTCTATGATTTTGGCCTTGGTTTCTCGTAGACTTTCCTCAAGTTCACTCTTCTTTGCCCATTGCCTTTTCATAGGTTCACGGCTATCTCTCCAAGCTCTTGTTCTCTTCTTATTTTGGCTCTCAGTATCGCTAGCGTCTGGGCTCTTTTCCTGGCTTACCCCTTGGTTTTGCTGCAATGCTTGAGCTCTAGTGATTACCTGCATTGGTGCAGTGGAAGTGACACTTCCTGTGGAATTGACCACTAACCCAATAACATTAATCGGAGTGATTTTTGGCATATTGCTGGGATTCTTGGGGAAATCTCGCAAGAGATGTTCCTTTCCGCACTCCTGGCAAAAGCCTTGGATCGTCACTGATTGGGGTTGTGTAGGTGCAGGCATGGGGCAATCACGTATGAGGTGATCACCCTGGCATCTGAAGCAAGGTCCTCTAGGAAAAGGGGGTCGTATCTGCCTAGGTTGAGGTCTAGAGTTGGGGTTTGTGTACATGACATTAGCATATTCAGGCTCCCAAATAGGTTCACTCGGTTCCTCACTGTAGTAAGACTCACCATGTTCAGGAGACTACATGTAGTAAGCCTGGGGACTATCAACATGTGTAGAATCAAAGCTATGGTCACTGGGACCACTTTCTGAGATTAATGGTGTTACTGGGACTATCGGTCTATTCAGGTTTTCTTCTGCAGCAGCATACTTGACCGGAATCACATTAGTAGGAGCAGGTGGTTGCTGTGCTAGCACTGGCTGGGGTCTCAGTTGCCCTTGATAAGGTGGCTGATAAGTTTGCTGTGGTCTGTTGTATTGTTGTGGTGGGTACTGATTCTGGTATCTACCCTGTTGTGGATATGGCTGAGGGTAATTTTGCCTAACAGTTTGTTTGTTATATGGGTAGTCTTGTGCAGTGTGGTTGGTGTACCTGCGCTCTATGGTGCAGTACTGGCTACTAGGATTCGCCTGGGGTTGGGCCATAATGGGGCATGCATTTGCCATATGGTCACCGCCACAAGTGTGACACCGCTTAACTGGGGCAAATCTCGGAATTTGTTTGCTAGAAACACCTAGTTTTTGAGCTACCTTCTCTGCAAGTTCCTCAATGGATGTGGATTGACCAGATGTGAGGCTACTAGAGCTATCAGAATCCTTATAGATTTTGAATAGTTCTAACTCCTCACCTAGATTGTCCTCAATGTCTATGCACATGCGCACGCACTCTTCTATCGTTCTGGGGTCCTTCAGATACACATATGACCTGAGCTTGGTGCTCAACAATCCATCTAAGAACAAGGCCACTTGTTTGGCTGGTGTGGGTAACTCCGGCATCGGGCATCTCTCCAGGTACTGCCTAAATCTTCTTCCAGCTAGTCTGACTGTCTCTTGAGGTGTTTGTTTGAAGCTATGAATTAGTGAGGAAGTGTTGTGCCTGATTCCACTCTTAGAAAACTCAATGATAAATGCCTCTAAGAGCTGGTCTATGTTTCTGAAATGCCTCTCGTTCAGTGGTTGAAACCACGTAAGGGCAGTGTTCCTAAGGGTTAGACCAAAAGCATTATATTGTGTGAATAGGTCCTCTACCTGTTCAGCTTTCAAGACTTGCCTAAACTCTGCCACATGGTCATAAGGGTCACCCGTGCCATCGAAGTAATTCTTCATGGACTTCACCAATTGAGTTGGTCTCAAGGTCCTCGTGTGCTCTCTTGGTCTTGGCAAAGGGAAATCATCGGCATTTCTTTGGTTCCCTGGGGCTCTATGTCCCTCAAGTTCCCCTCTATTCGTGTCCATTCTTGTTCTTTCTCTTCCCCAAGAGTTGGCAAAGCTTACCTCAGGTCTCTCTCGACTCCTTTCTCTTTGAGTCCCCTGAGCTTGAGATGTTCCAGCTCCTTGGCGACCAAAGGACACATTCGATCTTGGTTGGGGGAAGATAAATTCTCCTTTCCAAGTGTAAGCATGCCTATCATTTTCTGTAACCCCAAAGATCCTCTCTGAAGAGTGATCTAAGTAGGTCACTCTTCCTGGAATATCAGGATCTTTGAAGTCATATATCATGATTGTTCCTACCTCACTCGGTTGACTAGTTCTATATCTCCAAAAGGCTTCATCCGTCTCTCGGTTCAAGAGGAGATCTATTCTCTTATTATCTTGGGGAATCCACTCTGGTGTGATAATCCTCGTGAGAACAGATTTGCCTCGGGGGGTTCTAGGTTCTTTGCCCATGTTTCCTTGCTCTAGGTCACCTAAGTCCGTTTCCGGGACCACATTCCCAAATTCATCTGTCCTATCGGGATGACTGGTGACTACATATATTGTCCCTTCCTTGTCCAAGTATGCTCCATTTTCAAACTTGACAGCTGGGCGTTCTAGTCCAATGGATTGGTCAGGGTTTTTAATCTGGACCACCGCTCTTCCTAGGCCGTCCTCATAGATGCTAGCACCTAATCGGTTGGTCCTAAGGTACTTGAGTTGCATCTTGTAAGGGCCTTCCACCCTATGTAAATATGGCACCCCAGAACTTCCTATAGGTCTCTCCATACCGTGGGACATCTCAGACTCGCTAGTCTCAGAACTAGGGTAATACGAATGATGGCTGAACTGCTAGGCCCAAGACCTAGCAGTATGATTGACACTAGCCTCTGAAGATCTAAGACTTTGTCTGTCTCTCCCTACGTGTCTACCTGACCTAAGGTTCATATGCCCTTTGTACGTTGCTGATTCTTTGGTACCAGTCACTTGTTCCTTTTGAGTTCCTTTGGATGTGTTTTCTTGTTTTTAGTTAAGCGTCATCAGGAGCACTTTCGTGGGTCGTACTTGATGTTCTGTGTCCGCTTAGTTTAAGTTCTTTTCCTTTAAGTTATCCCTTGACTACAATTTTGCCTACCCTTGCACTTGAGAAATTAAGGGCTCTTCAAACTTGAGTGTTCCTATCGTACCCCTAGTCAATCAGAACAACTACTCGCACTTAGCCTATGCTAAGAATAGACTGAGGGGGTTAAGTGATGTTCCAACCTCAAGTCGCTCCTCCTGGCGATGCTGGTCTACCCAGGAAGCACGTTCCCGAGCTTGTTCTCCTTGGCACTTACTTTGCTTTCTCCAAGAGCTCTCGATGATCCTGTAAGAATCCCAAGTTTAGCTTCAAGTTGATCCTTCAATTGACAGACAATTTATATCAGACACTTTTTTAATGATCCTTGTTCCCCCTTTTGTATTGCTAAAAATTTCTTCTAGAGCTCCCTTGGTGTTCCTACCCCTCAGTGTGTCAACTTCCAAATATCCTATCTGAAAATCAACGCATTCCACGAGCTTTCCGACAAGCCCTAGAGCTCAAAAAATGGATTTCGTATGAAAACGTTATGACCGTTCAGGGTTTAGGGGGTTAACCAGACAAACATAACCTTTCAGGAGTTTTAATGCATTTTTCTACGGCCTTTGCAAGTGTGTGAGTATTTGAGAATGCAAATATGCCCAAAATTTAGCTTAAATTTCCAAAAAATTTACCCCTTAATTTTTGCCAAAAATGTCTGTCTATCGCGATAGACGATGTCTGTCGCGATAGACACAAACTATTGTGGGGGGCTGTCTGTCACGATAGACACAAACTATCGTGGGGGGCTGTCTGTCGCGATAGACGATGTCTGTCGCGATCGACACAAACTATCGTGGGGGGCTGTCTGTCGCGATAGACGGTGTCTGTCGCGATAGAGTGGTCTGTCGCGATAGACGGTGTCTATCGCGATAGAGTGGTCTGTCGCGATAGACGGTGTCTGTCGCGATAGAGTGGTCTGTCGCGATAGACGGTGTTTGTCGCGATAGACGCTGTCTGTCGTCTGTCGTGATTTGGTCTGTCGCGATAGATGGTGTCTGTCGCGATAGACTGGGTCTGTCGTGGAATTTTGGTCTGTCGCGATAGACAGGTGTCTGTCGCGATAGACGGTGTCTATCGTGGGTCTCTGTCTGTCGCGATAGACGGTGTCTGTCGTGATAGACTGAAAAAACGCAAATTTTTGAGAAACTTGTAAGCACATTGCATAGAATCTTGTTTGTGCTTTCCGCTTGCCCATTAGCCTGTGGGTGATAGGGAGCAAACTTCTTGTGTATAACCAAGAATTCTTGGAGAACATTTTCAATAACTTCATTTAAGAAGAGGGTGCCTCTAACACTTACTAGCTCTATGGGTAGCCTGTATCTAGTGAACACATTCTCAAATAAGAACTTAGCGGTCGTCTGAGCATCATTCTTTGTCGTAGCTTTTACCTCTACCCACTTGCTTAAGTAGTCTGTGGCCACAATGATATATTCAGCATGGGAACCCTACAAAGTCTATTCCCCATTTAGAGAATAGGACCTACAAAGTCTATTCCCCATTTAGAGAATGCACGTCCACCCATCATAGGTTTCAGAGGCATCTCATCTTTGCGTATAGGATACTGAGTTCGCTGACAGACATCACATCTCTTCACATAGGTATGTGCATCCATGTGAAGGGTAGGCCACCAAAGTCCTGCAAAAAGGATTGCTTTAATCACCCGGTCTGGTCCAAAATGTCCTCCTGCTACACCTTGGTGAGCAGTTTCCAAGATCTTAAGATATTCACTCTCATGGACACATAATCTAAGGTAACCATCTTTACCACGCTTGTATAAATTATCACCAATAAGTGAGTAATCTAGGGCTTCTTGTTCTAGACTTCTTTGTCTCGGAAGGGTCATATCTTGAGGGAATGTTTTCGTCCTCAGGAAGGCTACTAGAGGTTCACTCCAATCTGGCACTATGGTCACTTGATAAAGAGTGGCATGCTCCACGGGTGGTTTAGTGCAACAGATTGGGCATTCTTTACACATTTTATGTACATCAGCTTCCATAGTAGACCAGTGTACTCCAAATCTCCTTAGTGTCTGTAAAGTTCTCTACCTCGAATGGTGTTGCGCTAATGCACCTACATATGCTGATTGCAACCATTTTGCGTACTCATCCTCTTCAACACAACAAGCCAATATCCCTTGATCTGTCTGTTTGTACATGCTTCCTGCCATGATATGGTACTTCTAGGCTTTTACTACCTCCTTACCTTGAGTGTTTCTGACTGGGTGGTTAGGCCCGTATGTCAACACTGGCACTAATGGCTTAGCCCGCTGAGGTACAACTTCCAAATTAAACAAGTAAGCATCAGGAAGGTCATCTGATACTCCTTGCGGGGCTTCTCCGGATGTGAGTCTTGAGAGGTAGTCCGCTCTCAAGTGAGTCTTCCCTTTCCTCCCCACGACCTCAAAGTCATATTCCATTAGCAAGAGAAACCATCTTACTAATTTGCCTGTATTGCATGGCTTGTTCACGAGATATAATAATGCTTGATGATCATTAAAAAAAATTAAACTTATTTGCAAGCAAATAGTGTCTAAACTTTTTAACTGCATATACCATGCCTAATCCTTCTCGCTCAGTGGTGGTATAGTTTCGTTCAGCTGCATTCAACTGTCTACTAGCATAGGCAATTGGAAGATCCATATTAGCTTTGCCCGTAGGTTGTGCAAGCACACATCCAATAGCATAATTGGATGCATCTACATGAACATGGAAGGGCTTATTCCAATCTGGTGTGGTCAAGATTGGTGTGGAACACAATCTTCTTTTGAGCTCCTTGAAAGAGTCTTCACATTCATCAGTCCACTCAAAAGGGTGATAGGAAGATAGGTGTTTCCTTCTTCTCCTTCACTCATGTCTCTTATCTTGTCTAGAGGAATTTCTGGCACTGTCCTATGAGAATCTACATGGGAACGTGGTTTAGCTATCTCTGGCACTTGTTTGGCTACATGTTTCCACAGTTCTGGCCTAACGTTGAGTAACTCTTCTAAAGTGAGATTACATTGCACTTTAGTATTCTTTACTACCTCCGTGTTCCTAGGTATGACTGAGTCTTCATTTGGTACCATGACAGTGGGTGCTCTCATACAAGTAGACTTAGCTCCCCATGGGCCTGTGAAGTGGGGTAATTCATGTAAAGAATTAGACTCAAAGTCTAATCTCTCTTGAGATTGGGTGCTCTCCTGCTCCTCATAAATAGAGGGAATATCTTGTGGGAATTGATCATGTGCGTCATCCACAAGTTGAATGGGAGGAGGGACTTCACTTTCTTTTGCCCATTTCTCTTCTTGAATCTCTCATAGGAATTCTGGTGTGTACCAATTCATAGAAGAAGATGTGTCTGGCTCTGTGGAGTTGGGCACATAAGCGTCCTAGGGAGAAATGCTTATTCTTTCGTTGGCCTTGTCCTTATTTTGAGAGGCGGGTTCTTGTTCTGATTGTGCTATCAGCCTCTCCAATCTTTCTAGCAGTCCATCAAAATGCAACTGCATCTTAGCTGAACTAGAGATGTTAAAGAGGCGACTGGCTTCAAACATGGTTTGAGCCAATTCCACCATCTTAGCACAAATCTTGGTTCGTTCAAGCTCTAGTTCCGCTCTCGGGTAACACTTTTCATGATCTGTCACATTTGGCCCTTCTTGGATTCTGGCCTCATATGCCTTAAGCATCATATTTAGGTCCTCAGGAGTGGGATCTGCTAAAACTAATCCTACTCTAGGGGGTAGTGGAATTGTGTGAGGTGGGTTGGAAGGTGTTGGATCGGATGGTGATGGGAATGGTGGGGGTGGAGTAGTGTGAGAGGGAGTTTGAGATGTGAGTTCAACTATCTTGGCTTTTGTTTCTCTTAGGCTTTCCTCGAGTTCACTCATCTTCTTAGCCCATTGCCTCTTCATTCTTTCTCTACTATCTCTCTAGGCCCTAGTCCTCTTCTTGGTTATGCTCTCAGTTTCACTAGCCTCAACACTTTTTCCTGGCCTAAACTTTGGTTCTGCTGCAGGGCTTGAGCTCTAGTGACCACTTGCACTGGTGCAATGGAAGTCACACTCCCTGTGGAGTCTACAACTAACCCAATAAGATTAATAGGAGTGATTTTTGGCATATTATTGGGATTCTTTGGGCAATCTCGTAAGAGATGCTCCTTGCCGCAATCTTGACAAAATCCTTGAATCGTCACTGATTGGGTTTGTTTGGGTGGAGGTAAGGGGCAATCACAAATGAGGTGATCTCTCTGACATCTGTAGCATGGTCCTCTAGGGAATGGGGGTCTTACTTGCTTGGTTGAGGTCTAGAGTTGGGGTTTGCGTACATGACATTTGTATAATCTGGCTCCCAACTCAGTTCACTCGGTTCTTCACTATAGTAGGACTCACCATGTTCAGGAGACTGCATGTAGTAAGCCTGTGGACTATCTATGTGAGTGGAATCAAAACTATGATCACTCGAGTCACTTTCTGAAAGCAATGGAGTCATTGGGACTATGGCTCTATTCAAATTTTCCTCAGCAGCTGCATACCTTACAGGAATCACATTAGCTAGGGTTAGAGGTTGTTGAGCTAACACAGGTTGAGGCCTTTGTTGGTTTTGGTAGGGTTGTTGATAGGATTGCTGTGGTCTACCATATTGCTGTGGAGGGAACTGGTTCTGGTATCTTCCCTGTTGTGGATAGGGCTGAGGGTAGGTTTGCCTCATTGCTTGCTTATTGTATGGGCAGTCTTGTGCTGTGTGATTTGTGTATCTCCGTTCTATGGTGCAATATTGGCTACTAGGGTTCACTTGGGGTTGAGCCATGATGGGACATACGTTCGCCATATGGTCACCACGGCAAGTATAGCACCTCTTTACTGGGGCAAACCTTGGGATTTGTTTGCTAGTGACACCTAGTTTTTGAGCTACTTTCTCTGCGAGTTCCTCAATTGATGTGGATTGCGAGGAAGAGAGACTAGAGGCACTATCTGAATCTTTGTAGATTTTGGAAAGCTCTAACTCTTCCCCTAGGTTATCCTCAATATCCATGCACATGCGTACACACTCTTCTATGGTTCTAGGGTCTTTCAAGTACACATATGATCTCAACTTTGTACTCAGCAGCCGATCGAGGAATAAAGCCACTTGTTTGGCTGGCGTGGGTAACTCAAGGATATGACATCTCTCTAGATATTGCCTAAACCTTCTTCCTGCAAGTCTAACTGTCTCTTGGGGGGTCTGCTTGAAGCTATGTATCAATGAGGAAGTATTATGCCTTATCCCACTCTTAGAGAATTCAGTGATAAAAGCCTCTAAGAGTTGGTCTATGCTCCTGAACTGTCTCTCATTCAATGGTTGAAACCATCTAAGGGTTGTGTTCCTAAGGGTTAGACCAAAGGCATTATACTGCATGAATAGGTCCTCAACTTGCTCAGCTCTCAAGACTTGCCTAAACTCGGCCACATGATCATATGGGTCTCCTGTGCCATCGAAGTAGTTCTTCATGGACTTAACTAGCTGAGTCGGTCTCAAAGTCCTTGTGTGCTCTCTAGGTCTTGGTAGAAAGCATTCATCCGCATTCCTTTGGTTCCTTGGGGCTCTAAGTCCCTCACGTTCCGCTCTATTTGTTTTCGTTCTCGTTCTTTCTCTTCCCATTGGGTTGGCAAAGCTTACCTCAGGTCTATCTCTATGTCTGTCTCTTTGAGCTCCATGAGCTTGGGATGTTCCAGCTCCTTGGTGACAAAAGGTCACATTCGACCTTGGTTGGGGGAAAATAGATTCACCTTTCCAAGTGTAAGCATGCCTTTCATGTTCTGTAACCACAAAGATCCTCTCTGAAGCGTGATCTAAGTAGGTCACTCTGCCTGGGCTATCAGGATCTTTGAACTCATATATCATGATGCTTCCTACCTCATTTGGCTGATTAGATTTATACCTCCAAAAGGCTTCATCAGTCTCTCGGTTCAGGAGCAGATCTATGCTCTTATTGTCTTGGGGAATCCACTCTGGTGTGATAATCCTAGTGAGAATAGATTTTCCTCGAGGGGTTCTAGGTTCTACACCCATGTTTCCTTGCTCTAGGTCACCTATGTCCGTCTCAGGGATCACGTTTCCGAATTTTTATGTCCCATCTGGGTGACTGGTGACTACGTATATTGTTCCTTCTTTGTCCAAGTATGCTCCATTTTCAAACTTGACCGCTGGATGTTCTAGTCCAATGGATTGGTCAGGGTTTTTAATTTGGAACGCATATCTTCCTAGGCCGTCCTCATAGATGCAAGCACCTAATCGGTTGGTCCTAAGGTATTCGAGTTGCGTCTTGTAAGGGCCTTCTAGCCTATGTAAATATGGCACTCCTGAACTTCCTGTAGGTCTCTCCATACCATGAGACATCTCAGACTCGCTAGTTTCAGAGCTAGGGTAGTGCGAATGATAGCTCAACTGCTAGGCCCAAGACCTAGCAGTATGATTGACACTAGCCTCTGAAGATCTAAGACTTTGTCTATATCTTCCTAGGTGTCGTCCTGATCTAAGGTTCATATGCCTATTTGAGCAATCCCAAATTTCACCCCCAAGGTACAACCTCATTGCTGAGTTCTTTTGTATCAGTCACTTGATTCTTTTTTATGTTGATTATCGTGTTTATGATCTTGTCTGATATCACGTCGTCAGGAATACTTGAGTTAATTTCCGCACTTTAAGTTGCTCGTTCCACGTTAAGTTCCCTTCCTTTAAAGTTATCGGTCACACACAGGGTATCTCTTGACTTGAACTTGATTTCTTAGATAGTCTTTGACTTGCCTTATGCCTACCGTTGCCCTGACTTACTTCTAGCACTATTCACGTGTAGCCTAAGCTAGGAATTGACAAAGGGAGTTGAGAGTATTCCAACCTCACTTGCAGATCCCTTGCTCTTTGGTGGCTCAAGTCTACAGCACTTCGGGATGGGGGCTTGATGACTCCCCCATTTCACCCTAGAAACTAGTATCTGTGTAACAGGTTGTATAAAGCCTATGGGGCATCCGCTCAAGAACCTAGTTCTCAACCTTGCAGATTACCCTTGCTTTGGATGCCTTCTAGTGCTCTCAGTGGACTCGTAAAAGTCCCAAAGTTAGCTCAAGACTTAAATTCAAATGACATACAGATCAATTTCATGCATGTAATTCACAAACCCAATTTCCCTTTGCCTTTATGGAAAACAATCCCAAGAATCCTTCAGTTTCCCCACGAGCTTTCCAACAAGCCTAAGATCACCCCAAACGGATTTTGTATGAGAAAGTTATGACTGTTCAGGGTTCTAGGGTTAAAACAGGGTTCAAACAGGTTGACAGTTTACAAGACTTTTCTCGAAACACAAGTGTAGGGGCCTCCCAAAATGTAATTGATAGACAAATATGCCCAAAATTATCCCCAAATCTTGGAATATAAAACCCTAAAAAATTGGCCAAAAATGCTTGTCAATCGCGATCGACAGGTCTGTCAATCGCGATTGACAGAGGTGTCTGTTGGGGTCTGTCGGTCGCGATCGACACGTCAGTCGCGATTGACAGTGTCAATCGCGATCGACAGAGTGGTTCGTGGGTCCTGTCAATCGTGATCGATGGTGTCAATCACGATGGACACTTTTCCGAGATTTTCACCGTGATTTCAGTCGATCGGGGTTCTGTCCATCGTGATGGACATGTGGCAATGCAAATTTTTGTGTCAATCATCAACTTTCAATCGATCGCGATCGATAGTGTCAATCACGATTGACTGAATCCTATGTGGTAGTCGGTCGGTCGTGATCGACACGTCTGTCGGTCGTGATCGACACGTCTGTCAGTCGTGATTGACAGGTCTGTCGGTCGCGATTGACAGGTCTATCGGTCGCGATTGACAGGTCTGTTGGTCACGATTGACAGAGAAACTCGGAATTTTTTTACTGTTTTAGTGACTTAGGATGTGCTCATCATGTGCATCATTATGGTGTACTTTGTTTTACCAAATAGGTGATTTTTCTGTCGATCGCGATCGACAGAGGTCGACGACACAGAGACAATTTCAAGCTTTTTCGTACCTGCGTAGCCTGCTAGAGATGGTGGGATAGCCAGATCTTGCAAGAAAACTCAAGAAACATGCAAAAAGAGTGCACACAAATCGCTCTCTCGCTCTCTCTCACAAGTGGAATAAGGGAAATGGAGGGGAGAAGGTGATATGATCAAAAAATGAAATTTTCGGGATGATGGAGATGGAGGTGGGAGATGGTGATGATGATGATGAAGTAAAAAAGAGAAAAATAAGAAAAAGTAAAGAAATTATCTACAACGCCATCGTCACAACTCTACGTCTTACCATCACACGCTCGTCCTCAAAGCACCATCCCCGGCAACGGCGCCAAAATTTGGTGTAGCTCAGTGATGAGTAGCACCTCCTTTAATGTCAATCCGGGAAGATGTGAGGATGGTATGATGACCTCGAGCAAGTGAAGGCACAAGTGCGTGAGTGAGAAGCACACAAACATGCACACATATACACACACACGCGCACACACAGCAAGAACAAAGAGGAGGACAATGGAGTTATTTTAGATTACTTTCAAAATGCTCATACAAGTTCAACTCTATTACAAGCTAACCTCAAAAATGAGCTCTCTAGCTCTATTTATAGTTTTTGACTAGTTTTTGGCCCTGTCCAGACCTAGTGTCCGGCCTAGATAAAAATTAGGTTCTCTAGCCTATTTGGAGGTTCAAACGGAGTCTAAAAAATGTGAAAACTGATAGGTAGGTACTTCTAAAGCTCCTCAAGCTCAAGGACTCCTTGGCTTGCACAAAATGGAGCTACAAAAATATGAAATGATATTTACAATGATTTTTAGTGATGAAAATCACTATTTTTGTAGGGATTTCTTCTAACAGTTTGACATACATTTCCTGGAGCTCTCTACTTGCTCCTTCTTCTTGTGTGCCCATCCCTTTGGTGCATGAAAAATTTAGATGGACTACTTGCCAGATCTTCTTTGACCACTCTGTTTGCTTGTGCCTTCTCTTCGCTCCGACTCCCTTTGTTGGCTTCCTTGTCTTGTGAGTCCTTCAGTTCCTTGACTGCTGCCAACATTGACCTAAGCGCATTGCTTACAATCATAATTCCATTGATTTTCATGATCCTAGTTTTGAGTTTCTGATGTACTTGCACCTGGATCATTATGAAATTCTTGATTTGATAAATCTATTACTATGATATTCACCTGAGCAGCTTACTGAGCCTGTTGTTGCTGCTACCCTTGCTAGTTATTCTGATTATAATGAACAATTGGTATACCCCTTTCATCTCTGTGTTTAACCCATAAAGGACAATTAGGCCCAATCCAATGATCTAGTGTAGAGAAATATCCACATGGCATCACTCTATGTGGTCTGCCCTACTAATTCCCTTGTTGATGACCTTGGTAATTTCCTTGCTGGTTCACCTTGGCTCTCCATGGAGATCTTCCTTGTTGCTACCTCTGAAAACCACCATGTCCTTAATGGCCTGATTGGCTGCAATTTCATTATTATTCCTATTGTCCTATCTTGAATTTTGTCCTCGATGCTTTGGGTTATACCAACACTGACTTGTGGTATGCCCTTCTTTGTCACAAATTTCATAGAACCTTTTTTCCTTTGGAACAATTTTGGAGTATCCATGTTTCTTTAGTCTACTAATTAGAGCTTCCTCTTTAATTTTCTTACCTTTGTGTTTGTGATGCCTTCTTACCACAACCTCTTCATCGTCACTCTCTGATTTTGAATCAGTCATCATGCTCATCTCTAAAATAAAAAACTGAATATCTGGTCGTGTAATGCATAATGAAATCAAGCATCCAACAACCTGCTGATACAGAATAGCATCAAATGCATCTCCAACCTCATGAAGACTCAATCATAAATGTGTCTCCATGGGAGTGGTAATAGGTTTACAATCTTCAAGGCCAAAATGGTGCAATAAAGTGTCAATAAATTTCTTTGACACATCTATTCTGCCATCAACTTGCATAAATTGAATGCCCAAATAATGATGCAAATGCCTCAAATCAGACATCTCAAATGAGGCATGCAAATCAGCCTTAAAATCAAGAATATGCTTCTCATGAGGACCAGTGAGCAACATGTCATCAACATAGACAACAATGATAAGAAGCACATCATTTGCATGCTTAACATATAAGGTGCTCTAAGTTGGACTGTTCTCAAAACCATGTGCAATGAGGTAGGTATGCACCTTTTCATACCAAGAACGTGGTGCTTGTTTCAAACCATATAATTCCTTTTTCAACCTGGACACTTTGTTTCATGCCCTTTCTACACAAAACCACGTGGCTAAAAACCATATCACGCAAGTCACCATTCAAAAATGCAGTTTTAATGTCCATCTGATGTGCATTCCAACCATGATGAGTTGCAAGTGCGCAGGTGCTATGAACAATAGTCATTTGGCATGTAGGTGCAAAGGTCTCATGCGATTCTGAGATTGTGACTAGAGGGGTGTCCAAGATACCCTAGATGAAGCAACGACTTGCTCTAATACCAATTGTTGGAGTTTGAGATCTTCAAAATCACGTGTACAACACAAGGAAGAAGAAGAAGCTTGGAGCACAATACACAATACTGAATGTATTACTAAGAAAATGTACAAAGATAAGTGACCCATTAGGTTATAGGCATATATACAAGGTGGAAAACACCTCCTAAAGAGGGCAAAAAGTGCCCCGAGGATCCTATTGTGTTAACACACATCATTACCTAAATATATCAACAATGATTTGAAGTTTCTTTTCAAGTCAAAGATCAACTTTATCTTTGAGTCCCAGAAAGGTTCGAAAAGCAATAAGTGAAACAGTTCCGCATGAACCTAAAAGGATAATTCACACCTAAGATAAACGTACAAGAAGCCATTTGTACAAGGAGTGCTCAATAAAATGGAAGGATGGAATTGAGGAAAATTCTACTTTGAAAAAAGTTTCCACAATTCAACAAAGGTTTCCTACTTTCCAATTTTAAGTTGGTAACTGACTGAAGATGACTAAAGCATGCTCTTCTAGGTTAGAACATGAGGCTTGACAAATTCTATGATCTAAGTGCCCTATCAGTTCACACACATCTCAATTTGCACATTGCTTGTTCACTTGACTATTGGTCCAAAGATCTAGCTTAGTGGTTAAGCCTTAAGATGGGCCAAGAGGAGGTTTTGTGTTCAAATCCTACAAGTAGAAAGGTTTTTCCCAAGAGCTTCATGAGCCCAAGCACTATGGACCATTCTTTCTAATTGACACCTTTCTAGATAAAGGGCAGTGGAGAATCTATCGAAAAGAGTGGTATCGATAGATTCTCAAAAAGGATGACTGCCAACTAATGCTACTTTTGCAAAAGAGTGGTTTTCAAGTAAAGAAACTTTTGAAAAGAGTGGATTAGAATCAAAGTGGTTGAGTCCATAATTGCTATATATAAAAGGCTTGATTGGGTGGAAAGAAGACATTCGTTTGAGTTGCCTAGGTGGAAACTTTTTTGAATTGCTCCAAGATGGATTTAACTTATAATTTGTTGGAGCTTCACTCATTAATTGAGCATGGAAATGTGAAAATTTTAATTTGAATTCAATTAATGCAGACATAAACCAATAGTTGAAGATCAAAATAATACGAAGAGTGGGATATATAAATCTATGCTCATGTGAAGGGACACGTTCACACATGTAAAATAGAGTTAGAGTTTGAATCCAAATTAGTTATAGCCCAAATGTCAAGCATTGGCAAGCGATTAAATGCATCTTTTGCTACTTGAGTTGTACCCGGCTACTTGGATTATTTTATCCCAAGGAGGGATCACTACCACCACATTTACATGCTTTTTCTGACTCTGAATGGGCTAGTTTCTATGACACTCATGTGTCCACTAGTGGTTTTTGCTTCATGCTTGGTAGCTCATGCATATCTTGGTTGAGCAAGAAGAATCCTACTATGGCCACTTGTAGTTGTGAGGCTCAGTATAGGGCAGCTTTCATAACAACGGCTGAGTGTGTGTGGCTCAGATGCCTTATGGTTGATTTGGGTGTTGGTTATTCTTCTGCCACCACCATCTTCACTGACAATCAGAGCACATTGGTAGTTGTGAGTAACCTTGTGCTCCATGCTCACACTAAGAACATTGGAGTGCACTATCACTATGTCAAGGAGAGGTCCTCTATTGGAGAGATGAGTTTGGCATATGTGCCCACATAGGAGAACATTGTAGACCTTTTCACAAAGGCTCTACCTAAAGAGTAGTATGACTTTTCGCAAAGGTTTGGGCTTACTTCCTTTTTTGGATTGATTCCACATAGCTTGGCACTTCCTTATACATAAGTGCCAGCTACTTGTTCACCACATCACTCCTAGGGGGGATTTGTTGATATATTTAGGTAGTGATGTGTGTGAACACAAAAGGACCACCAAGGCACTTTTTCCCCTCTTTAGGAGGTTTTTTCACCTTATCTTGTATATACGCCTATAACCCTAACGGTTCACTTATCTTTGTACATTCTTTTGGTAATACATTCAATATTGTGTATTGTGCTCCAAGCTCTTCTTCCTTGATTTGTTTGCGTGATTCCACAAATCTCAAACTGTGGCAATCATTTGGGATCAACGTAAGCTTTTTCTCAATCTTTATCTCTTTTCAAGTTTTCTTTAGCTAAGGTGAGCTTAAAGTTCATGTCTTGAAGGAATTCTTGAGCTACTTGAACTCCTTCATGTTGAAGTCCCACCTCATACTCGGAGATCTAGGTTGGAACCCATACATCAACATGAAAGGACTAAATTCAATTGATGAGTTCTTGTCAATGTTTTAATGAGTGAAGCTAAAGGAAGTGGTATTTTATTGGGCCATGTCATTTTGCAAGAAGGGATGGCTATTGATGTTAAGAAGATTGAAGCTATTAGCATAGCTAAAGCACCGACCAACGTGAAAGAAGTAATGCAGTTTGTTGGTCAGATTAAGTGGCATGCTAGATATTTATGGTATTTAGCAAATATTTCTCTACCACTTATGCACTTGACCAAAAAGGATGTTCCATTTGTATGGGCAGATGCTCAAGAGAAAGCATTTCAATTGTTAAAGAAGATGGTGTCAGTAGCACCAATTTTGCAACCACCCGATTGGTCATTGCCATTTCACATATTTGTTGATGCATCGGATGTGGTTGTAGGAGCAGTTTTGATGCAGCAGAAAGAGAAAGGATGGTATAGACCTGTGTATTATGCTAGTAGAGTATTGTGTGCGGCTAAAAGGAACTACCCGGTGACGGAAAGGGAAGCTTTGGCAATGGTATATGCTCTTAACAAGTTTTGATATTATTTGTTGGGCAATAAGATTGTTTTTCATGTGGATCGCTTTGGTCTAGTTAATCAAGAAACCCTTATTAATAGGACGATTAGCCAGGTGGATGCTTTTATTACAGGAATTTGATTTTGTGATTATGCATACTCCAAGAAAAGAGCATGCAATGGCAGATTACTTTAGTAGATTGGATTTAGGAGAAGCACCTATAGGTGTAATTGATGAATTCCCGGATGCTGAGTTGTTTAATGCACAAGTGGTGGAAGAAGATTCTTGGTATGACCAATTATTAGTTTTTTTAATTGATGGTTCATTACCACAATACTTTACACCTGATCAAAGGAAGAAGTTTGCACTTAAAAGTAGGACGTATTTGGTTATAGCTGGGGCATTATACAAAAAAGGGGTGGATCAGGTCATAAGGAGGTGTGTACCTGAATTTGAACAACCAGCCGTGTTACAGGAAGCACATTCAGGTCTAGCAGGAGGTCATTTGTCAGGAGATATTACAAGGAAGAAAGTTCTACAAGCTGGGTTATGGTGGTTGATTGTTTTAAAGGATGCGCATGAGTATGCTAAAGGATGTGTGATTTGCCAAAAGTTGGGCCAACCTAATAATTCAGATCGGATGTCTGATCATCCAGTTTTACCATTGGATCCTTTCCAAAAATGGGGCATGGATTTTTTGGGTCCCATTAAACCTACTACTCAGCGAGGAAGTAGATATATACTTGTAGCAACAGACTATTGTACGAAATGGGTGGAAGTAGTGGCATTGAAGGATAATAAGGCAGCAAGTGTGGCAAAACTTCTTTATCATAATATTATGACCAGGTTTGGGTGTCTGATTGAGTTGGTAAGTGATAGAGGTACTCATTTCCTTAATGAGGTGATTTCAGAGTTAACAAGAATTCATTTAATCATGCATAAAAAGACTACACCATATCATCCACAAGCAAATGGTCAAGCGGAAAGTACGAATAAAACCTTAATGCGTATTCTTAAAAAGCTAGTGCATGACAATCAGAAAAATTGGGATTTGCTCCTTGACTCAGCTTTGTGGTCATTCAGAACAGCATTTAAAGTGACAAAAGGAATGACACCATTCCGATTGGTATATGGTTTGGAGGCAGTAGTACCTACGGAATTTATAGTTCCAAGTTTGCGAATCACAGCAGAAAAGATGTCTCCTGAGCTATTAGTCAAACATAGGAGCAAATATCTTCTTCAGACGGAGGAGGATTGTTTGGTAAGTGCATATATTACCAAAGTAATTCAAAGGAGAAGACAAGCTTGGGTGAATCAGAATGTGAAGTCTAAGTTATCTAAAGAAGGGGATTGGGTGATGGTGTATAATTCTAAGCTCGGACCTCATCCAGGAAAGCTTACATTGAGATACAAAGGCCCATATCAGATTGTGCAGGATTTAGGACAAGGAACTTTTCGAGTGGCAGATGTGTTTGGCACAAGGATGGACAAACCAATCAATGGATTTAGGCTGCAATTATTTCAGGGGAAGCCGCCACATTTGGATTGGTTATCTTCTAATGTTGTGCAAGTGATCCATCATACTGAAAATCAAATCAACAACGTTTGTGATCATCATAGTAAGAAGGCTTATTTCTCTGCATTTTCATCCGTGGTGAAATTTTTTCTTGATTCTTGTTGGTCCAAAATTACATTAAGTACTTTCTTACGATTACAATGGGTTCCATGTCCAAAGCTGCAATATAACATTTTGCTAAGGGTTATTCCACAACCAAAAATTGAGAAGGAGGTATTACTGGACTGGATTGCAGATTCAAAGGGATATTCCGAGGCAACAAGTAATGAAGTGCCGGAGACAAGTACAACAAGGGTTGCAAGTGGTCAGAGATATGACGAACAGGTGTATCAGGGGGAACATGAACAGAAAGATAGTGCTCAGCCAGATATTATCTTGCAAGGTAAGGTTAGTCAAAATGTTGTGGTGGGAAGGTCGTGCCACAGAAAAGGGAGTGTTAATGAATTTAAATATCAGTTTGGTATTCTTGAGGTGCGCATTAGTTTTAATGATTATCAAGGCATGCGTAAAAGACCTTTTAGGCATGTTATGGCAATGCGGGGAAACAGGTGGCAAGTCGAACATTCGCACTCGTGGTACTTGCATTCTCAGTCCTATTTTATGGCCCTGAAAGTAACGTCTCTTCCTGTGTCTACTGTGTTGGTGCCTAACCAGAAGTCATGCAGGGACATATGAGAAAGAAAGAAGCTGTGTTGCGCAAAGAAGAAACCACAACTAAGGAAAGTAATAGCTTGCTTTAGGATGATGAGGAGGAGATATTGACACCATCAGCGACTACCAACTTTGTGCAAACTCTCATGGAACCATTTACAGTCTTCAAGGTGGAAATTGATACACAGTCCACCACAAATGAGAATTGGCTCCGTAAGATCGGTGTTGGAAGCAGTCAGAGGCACAGACGCCACGGAAGCATGTGAAGACGAAGCAGGGAGCCAGGCGGATCAATTTTTTAAACAAATATATTTCTTATTAATTTTCCAAAACATTCAACAGTGATTATTATCACTAATTGTAACATATGTATCATAGAAAACCACATTTTGTAATCCATAGCTCTATTTTGTGCAAGCCGAGGAGTCCTCGAGCTTGAGGAGCTTAGGTAGAATGCTCGTACCAAATTTCGTTATTTTTAGACATCGTTTACCCTTTCAAATAGCCTTTAGGACCTATTTTTTAACTAGGCCGGCCACTAGATGTGAAACCGGTCAAAACTAGTCTAGAAACTATAAAAAGAGCTAGAGAGCTCATTTTTGAGGTTGGTTCATTTTGGTTAGTGTGAGCATAGAGCTAGTTTGAGCTTGTAAGAGCATTCTTGAGTAATAGAGCTAATTTCCCACCTTCCATTGTGTCTTGCTTGTCTCTTCATTGTGTGTGTGTATGTGTGTGTGCATCTTTGTGCTTCTCACCTTCACTCTCACATCATCTCACATTCACGATCTTCATATCACTCCTACCTCTCCCTCGGATTGACATTAAGGAGGTGAAGCTTCTTAACGTGGTACTTACCATTGTGCTAGAGCAACACCAAATTTGGCGCCGCTGCCGGGGATCGAGTCTAGGACGAATGTGTGATGGTAAGAGTATAGCAAGAAGAGGCGTTGGAAGGTAAAAATTTCAGTTTTTGTTGTTGTTTTTACTTAGTTTTTAGTGTTTTTCACCTCCCCCATACTCCATCTTCATCATCGCATCATCATCTCCATCTCCAAAAAAATCAGAAAATTCACCATATCCCCCCATTCACCTCAATTCCCCTCATTTGTGCATGCGAGAGAGCGAGAGAGAGTTTTTGCGCTTGTATGCACTTGTGTTTTCTTGAGTTTTCTTGCAGGTACAGAGCTTCAGAGCATCAGGAGAGCTTCCAAAAGGTAAAACATGTACTTTCTGTCAGAAATTTCCGAGCAGGGCGGACCATCGCGATGGTCTGCAATTTTCGGTTTTTGAGGTAGGCGACCACACCACTAGATAGGCGATACTTGCGCATACACGGAACCATTTTTGCATTTCAAAAATTCGTTGTTTGGTGGACCATCGCGATTGGCTCAGACCATCGCGATTGTGTCGCACCATCGCGATAGGCTCACGCCATCGCGACGGCTCGGCCAGACCATCGCGACGGTCCACTTGGACCATCGCGATTGTTCAGCTGACCCCGGACCATCGCGATTGGCTCACGCCATCGCCACGACAGTGCCACGTGTCACGATAGACCATCGCGACGGTTCATTTTTCGGACCATCGCGACAGCCCAAAATCGGACCATCGCGATTGGCTCAAGCCATCGCATCGCGGACCATCGCGACGGTTCATTTCGGACCATCGCGATTGTCCACCGTTGACCGTTGACCGCGCCATCGCGATTGTCCAAATCCCACGCCATCGCGACGGTTCGACCTCACGCCATCGCGATCGTTCACTTCGAGCCATCGCGACGGTTCGCCTTTTCGCACCATCGCGATTGTCCAAATCCCACGCCATCGCGACGGTTCGCTCGGACCATCGCGATTGTCCCGGACCATCGCGATTGCCCACCCCCATCGCAAATTTTGGACTTCAATTTTTGACCAAATTTGAGGGTATTTTTGAGAAATTTTTGGACCATTAGACTCATAGGAGACCCCTTAGCCTATATTAGAAGAAAAACTGGATTGTCAGTTTTTACCCCCCAGGGCCTGAACGCGTATAACTTTCTCATCCGAAGTCCGTTTTTTGAGCTTAATAGCTCGTTAGAAAGCTCGTGACGAGTACTACGTGACCTCAACTGTTTTTTTCATAAAGAATACATCTATTTTTGGATAGGCTAATTTGAGGTTCACCTAGTTTGGGACTAGGAAGCCAGGGGGCACACATTGGAAATTTGGGCAAAAGGGAAGGGATTAAAAGGTGTATACACTCAAGTGTTTGATCATCTTGTGAATTGGTCTAATATTGGAATTTTTCCAGGTCTAGCAAAGGCAATCAAAGGCAAGCAAGCGAGGCAGCGAAGACAGCAGAGCTTGGGAAGCACGGCTTCTTGGGCAACAGGGCATCAGAGCAACCAGAAAAGCCGACTCGAGGTTGGAAGATTACTCAACCCCCTCAGTCAATTCTTAGCTTAGGCTAAACGTTAGCATTGTGGATTTAAGTCGATAGGAACGCCTCAAGTTCAAGATACCTAATTCCATCAAGTTTAAGACTTAAAGTAAAGGTGTGTGTGACGAAAACCTAAAGGAAAGAACATAAGTCTGACGGAACGAGAACTCAAAATCATACCGAAAGTCGAATTCCTGACGCATAAATTAAGACAAGAATCCAGAGAAAATTAAAAAGAACCAAGAATTAATCACAAAGAACCATTGACGATCTAAGTGTGTAATCGAGTGTGCAAGGAAGGAAATTAATGAACCTTAGATCAGGCAAACATATAGGTAAGTCGGACAGAAGAAGCCTTAGATCATCAGAGGCTAGTGTAAGAACCACAGCTCGATCTTGGGCTCAGCAATTGAATAATAGTTATCCCTACGAGAGCTCAGAAACTAGCGAATCGGAAATGGCATTTAGTGCAGACAGACCTGAAGGAGGGTCTCATATAGCATACCTAGAAAAGCCAGAAGGACCCTATAGAACACAACTAGAGTTTCTCCGAACCAACCGATTAGGTGCTCGCATCTATGAGGATGGTTTGCGAAGGCAAGTAGTGCAACTGCACAACCCTGATCAACCCATTGGATTGGAAAGACCAGTGGTGAAATTTGAGAGAGACGCTTACATAGACAAAGAAGGAACCATGTACATTCTAAGCACGCAACCAAACGATACTAATGAGTTTGGCACAATTCAATTAGAGACGGAAGCAAAATTTCAAGGGAAAGAACCGTTAGAAGAACCTAGAACACCTAGAGGGAAATCCGTATTAACAAGAGTACTCATCCCAGAGTGGATCCCTCAAGATAACAGGAGCACCGAGTTGTTTGTAAATAGAGAGACAGATGAAGCCTTTTGGAGGTACAGAAAGGAAAACCCTGGTGAGATAGGCATCATTACAATTTATGAATTCAAGGACCCAGATACACCTGGAAAGGTTGTATACCTGGATGAGACTTCAGAAAGAGTCTTCGTGGTGCCTGACCGCGCTAAAAACACATACACATGGAGAGGTGAATTGATATTCCCTCCATCTAGAACAAACATGAATGCAAATCAACAAGGGGCAGGAACCTCCTCAGCCCATGGACATCAAAGAGAAGGAAATAAGGAGAGGCCGGAAGTAAGCTTTAATCACCCCATAGGGAGAGATAGAACAACCACGGACACTAATAGGACGGATAGACAAAGAGATCATGGAATACTAGGTGGTAGAGATGATTTTCCTCTACCTAGGCCACGTGAACACGCAAGAGTATTGAGACCCACTCAATTAGTAAAATCAATGAAAAATTATTTTGATGGGACAGGAGATCCCTATGACCATGTCGCAGAATTCAAGCAAGTACTAAGAGCAGAACAAGTCGAGGACATGTTCACGCAGTACAACGCATTTGGACTAACGTTAAAGAATACCGCTTTAACTTGGTTCCAACCACTGCAACAAAGACAATTCAGAGACATCCATCACTTTTTAGAGTCATTCATCACTGAATTCTCTAAAAGTGGGGTTAGACATGACACGTCTTCGTTGATTCATAGCTTTAAACAGACCCCTCAGGAAACAGTTAGACTGGCAGGTCGTAGATTCAGACAATATGTTGAGCGATGTCCAATGCAAGAGCTACCCTCACAAGCCAAACAAGTATCACTGTTCCTAGATGGCTTGTTGAGCGCTAAACTACGCTCTTATGTGTACCTAAAAGAACCCAGAACGCTAGAGGAGTGTGTAAGAATATGTATAGACATCGAGGACAACCTAGGAGATGAATTAGAACTCTCAAAGGTCTATAAAGACTCAGATTGTTCTTCTCTAGCATCCACAAAATTGTCGAATTCAATAGAGGATCTAGCAGAAAAAGTGGCCCAAAAACTAGGAGTTTCTAGCAAACAGGTGCCCAAGCTACCAACTAACGTACGTTGTTACACTTGTGGTGGAAATCATTTGGCAAACGTGTGTCCCAATGCACCACAACCTCAAGCCAACCCTAGTGGCCAATACTGTACAATTGAGAGAAGATACACGAATCATACGGCTCAGGACTGCCCATACAACAAACAAACCGTGAGACAGAACTACCCGCAAACATACCAGCAGCCAGGTAGGTATCAAGGCCAATACAATGCTCAGCCTTATTACTATAGGCCTCCCCAGAACTACCCTTACCAGGCTCAACAGAGACCTCAACCCGTCTTAGCTCAGCAGCCACCCCCAACAGCGAATGTCATCTCAGTCAAATACGCTGCTGCAGAAGAGAACCTAAGTAGGGCCTTAGTGCCTTCTTCACCCCTGATCACCGAAAGTGACCCGAACTCCAACAGTTTTGACTCTACTCATGTAACTAGTCCACCAGCTTATTACACGGAGTCACCAGAGCATGTGGAGACATATCATTATGATAGTCCACCAATGGAACCTAGTTGGGAGCGAGACTATACTAATGTGATGTACGCAAACCCAAACCCACGGCCCCAATTGAGACAACAAAGACCACAGGGCCCTAGAGGACCATGCTTTAGGTGCCAAGGAGATCATTTCATAAAGGATTGTCCACATCCCCCAATAGCAAGGCAATCACAGTACTATAGCATACAAGGCTTTTGTGCCGATTGTGGTAAAGAGCACATAATCAAAGATTGTCCTAAGAACCCAGTTAACATTACAAATGTGACACCGATCAACGTGATAGGTATTGTAAATAACGCAGATGGATCCAACCCTACATACGTGCCTATCCAAGCTATAACCAGAGCCCAGGCACTTTTACAAAACCAACAGCTTAATCATGAGAAAATAGCCGAAACTAGTGAAGTTGCGGAATCGAGTAGTAAAAAGACAAAATCTTGGAAAGATTCTAGAGAAAGGATAAAGAGAAAATGGAGTAAAAAGATAAGTGAGTTGGAAGGAAGTCTAAGGGAATCTAGAGCCAAAATACAAGAATTGACCTCACAAGAATTAAACCAAGAAATCCCAGCTCAAAAATCAGGATCAGTTTTAGCGGAACCCATACCCGAAGACCTAGACATGATGTTTCGTGCATATCAGGCTAGAATAAAAGAGGGACCTCAAGTAACGGAAATGAGTAAAAACTACCCTCGAGCTGATCTAGAAATTGAGAGAACTAAACTTTGCATGAAGATGGTAGAACTAGCACAAGCTTTGTTTGAAGCCTCTAGATATCTTAATTGGAATAACATGGCAAAACCGGAACTACACTTTCAAGGACTAATGGAGAGGCTAGAACATTTGATAGAAAGCAAAGAGAAAAAGGATCAGTCTAGGAACCCTACTGTCCCAGAGACACAGGAAAGGAATGCACCATCCCTGTCTCAAGTACCTAATACAGAAAGTCAAGATAACCTATCTTCCATACATAGGTACTCACATGAATTTTTAAGAGAAATACAAGAAGAGAAATGGAGAAAAGAACAAGGAACTCATCCTCCTATTCAGGAAATAAACGACTTGCAGGAACAATTTCCCCAAGACATCCCCTCTATTTACGATGATGTAGAGGAGGAGCAACTAAGTGAACCCACAGGATTTGAATCTAATTCTTTACAAGAATTACCTCAGTTCACAGGGCCTTGGGAAGCAAAGTCTATTAGTATGAGAGCACCCACGATAATAGTGAGGAATGAAGAATCAGTGATCCCTAGGAACACGGAAGTGATCAAGAACACTAAAGTACAGTGTAATCTCACTCTGGAGGAATTGTTAAAGGTAAAACCAGAATTGTGGAAGCACGTAGCAAATCAATTCCCTGAGCTAGCTACCACACCCTCTCAGACAGGATCACATAAGAAGGTACCAGAGATACCCGTAGAAAAGATTGGAGATGTAAGCGAAGGAGAGGAAGGTAACACATATCTTCCAATAACCCATCAGGGCTACACCACGAAAGCCATCTTAGATTCAGGAGCCGGAGTAGCCATCGCTACCACCGCTTTATGGAAACGTTGGGGTAAGCCAGCACTCAGACCCACCAGGATGAAACTACAAATGGCTGATGGACACATAGAAAAACCATTAGGCTTACTAGAAGGCATATCTCTCACCACTTGTGGTGTAGAATTTGAGCATACCTTTGCCATTTGTGACTTTGCGAAAAATCGTGCGTATGAGATGATATTGGGACGACCATTCATGCGTCAGTTGCAAATTGTACAAGATTGGGGAACTAATTCTTTGTACTTGCAACATTTAGGAGTGACTACCAAAGTCAATCTTAAAGACTATTCACATAGAGATGTACCCCCAATACAATGGAATACCATCCATAAGACTCCAGTAGAAACGGAATCCGTGCACTCATTAGAATCAGATCCTTCTTGGTTGCATGAGGATACCCATTTATGGATGTGTAAAGTAGCCAAACAAGAGGAAGAACGTTTAGAAGCAAGGACCTTAGGTGCAGAACAACATCCACGAACCCTTCAAGATCCAGCCTACGCACCTGTAGTATTCCCAGATGAGGAGTTTGAACCCCATGGTTGGGCAGAGATTCTAGCAACCATGGATGTAGCCATCAATGAAGAACAATGGACACCCCACTGTGACGAGGATGGCTATGACATTTCAGTTTTTACGATAGAGCCAATCTTGTGCGATGCAATTTTAGAAGAGTGTGAACCGAACACTGATGCATTCGAGGACGCAAGCGATTTTGATTTAGAATCAATTATCATGGACCCACCCTTTGCATCAGAGGAAGAATATTTCTACGAAGTAGAGACTCACACTCAGAGACACGAGGAAATTACAAACGAGGTAAGGTTAGCCACAGAAGTGACTACTAAGAGTGAAGGCAAGAAAAGAAAGAAGAAGGAAACCATGTCGGAAAAAGAAGAATCTTTGTTTGAAGTACCCGAGAACTTCAAGAAATATGAAATTGACGATAGAAGAATCATGGTACGAATGCCCAATAGAAAGGCGAATGATGGACAAGTATATGATAACCGAGAGAAAACCAAGAAAGTAATACTTGCCATAGAAGGAGAAGAAGAAAAATGCACATACATAGGGCATGATTTGACGACTGAAGAAGAAGAAGAACTAGTGGCCCTATTGCGCGAATATAGAGATGTTTTTGCTTGGAGTTACAAAGATTTGAAAGGAGTAGATCCAGATATATGTTCTCATAGAATCCCTATGACTCCAGATGCAAAACCGACAAAACAGAAACCGTACACGTACAATGATAATTACGCTGCGAAGATTAAAGAGGAGATAGATCGATTGATAGAAGCAGGATTCATCTACGAAATTGAGCATACCGAATGGGTATCCCCCATTGTGGTTGTGCCCAAGAAGAATGGAAAATTGCGTGTGTGTATTAACCTTAAAAAAGTTAATGCCGCAACAATTAGAGATAGTTATCCTCTTCCTATCACAGAACACCTATTGGAAAGAGTTGCGGGCAAGGAAGTTTACAGCTTTCTTGATGGATTCTCAGGCTATAATCAAGTGGCCATTGCTCCAGAAGATCAACACAAGACGGCTTTTGCCACTGAATGGGGCATATTTGCATTTCGTGTGATGCCATTTGGCTTAACAAATGCACCCGCTACTTTCCAGCGACTCATGTGTCATGTTTTTAAGGAATTCTTACGCAAGAGCTTGGAAGTTTACGTCGATGACCTATGTGCGCATTCAAATGTAAGACAGACACATATCCCCGAGTTAAGACGAATATTTGACAAATGTCGAGAATATCAGGTTTGTTTGAACCCAGAAAAATGCGTTTTCATGGTCAGACAAGGCAAAATTCTAGGACACATCGTGTCAAAAAATGGAATCTCCACGGATGAAGAAAAGGTGAAGGTAATTGCAGAATTACCTAGACCAACTAATGTGAAAGAGGTACAGGCATTTATGGGCCATTGCGGTTATTATAGGAGATTCATACACATGTATGCAATCATAGCCAAGCCTCTGTACTCTCTTTTGACCAATTTTGAGTGGACAGATGAATGTGAAAATTCATTCAATGAACTTAAACGACGCTTGTGCTCAGCACCTATATTGACTACCCCAGATTGGAGTAAGCCATTCCATGTACATGTGGATGCATCCAATTATGCCATAGGATGTGTGTTAGCACAACCCACGAATGAAGGTAACATAGATCTCCCCATAGCTTATGCTAGTAGACAACTGAACGCAGCAGAAAGAAATTACACCACGACGGAACGAGAAGGATTAGGGATGATCTACGCAGTAAAGAAGTTTAGACACTACTTGTTGGCCAACAAATTCAAGTTCTTTACAGATCATCAAGCCCTATTATACTTAGTCAACAAACCATGTAACACAGGACGATTAATACGTTGGTTTTTATTACTCATGGAGTATGATTTTGAAGTGGTAGTCAGGAAAGGAAAGACGCATCTTAGAGCCGACCACCTTTCAAGATTAACCTCAGGAGAAGCTCCTCAAGGAGTAGCGGATGATCTACCAGATGCATACTTGTTTAACCTTGAGATAGCACCAGAATGGGCTAAGCCGTTAGTCCCTATTCTGACATACGGACCCAAGAATCCTAGGATAAAGATCAAGGAAGGAGAGATTACCAAGTCTCAGAGATATCAAATAATGGCAGGAAGCATATATAAACAGGATAATCAAAAAATTCTTGCCTGTTGTGTAGATGAATCAGAACATGCGAATTGGTTGCAATTAGCACACATAGGTGCACTAAAGCAACATCATTCAAAACATCGAACATTACAGACTCTGCATAGATTAGGAGTATATTGGCCCACAATGGAAGCAGATGTCTACAAGTTGTGCAAGGAATGCAGTGTTTGCTGTGAAAGACCACCAGTAGAGCATGCTACATTGTATCACGTGTCTCTCACACCAGACTGGAGTGAACCATTAGTGACATACTTGAGGACGAACACATTCCCTCAAGGAATGACCTTAGCTCGACAACGCAGTCTAGAGCAGGAAGCTCAAGACTATTCACTCATTGGCGATAATTTATACAAAAGAGGACGAGATGGATATCTAAGACAATGCGTTCATGAAAGCGATTATCTTAGCATACTAGAGACTACACACCAAGGTGTTGCAGGAGGTCATTTTGGACCAGATAGGATAATCAAAGCCATCCTCTTTGCAGGATTATGGTGGCCCACTCTTCACATGGATGCACATACCTATGTAAGGAGATGTGATGTGTGCCAAAGAACTCAGTTCCCTACTCGCAGAGACGAAATGCCATTGAAACCCATGATGGGCGGACGTGCATTTTCTAAGTGGGGTATAGACTTTGTAGGACCCATTAACCCACCTGCAAAAGGTACACATGCTGAATACATTATTGTTGCTACAGATTATCTTACGAAATGGGTAGAGGCAAAAGCCACAAAAAAGAATGATGCACACACGACTGCAAAATTCTTATTTGAAAATGTCTTTACAAGATATGGACTGCCTATAGAGTTAGTGAGCCATCGAGGCACTCACTTTCTAAACCAAGTCATCGAATATTTGTTACAGGATTTTATGGTGATTCACAAGAAATCTGCGCCATATCATCCTCAGGCCAATGGTCAAGCTGAAAGCACTAACAAGATACTTTGTACTGTACTGACGAAACTCGTGAACAATAAACGTTCAGATTGGGACAAACAGTTACACCACGCTGTTTGGGCATATAGAGTGGCCTACAAGACCGTACTCAATGCAACTCCCTTTCAGATGGTTTTTGGTCAGAATGCTGTGCTTCCTTTGGACTTCTTGATACCGACCCTTAAGGTTGCACAAGAACATCAGTGGACCGGCCATGAATTATCAGCGAGAATAATGGACTTGGAACGATTAGGAGAAACCAGGCTAAAGGCAGCAGCAGGAATATACGCAGCGAAGAAGCGACAGAAAGCATATTTTGATGCACATGTGAAAGATAAAGGCCTAAAAGAAGGAGATTTAGTTCTAGTGTATACGCTGAAACAGCACGCACGCAAGTTAGAAAAGCGAGGTTATGGACCTATGATCATTAACAGACTCTCGACTAGTGGAGCAGTACAATTAGCCACATTAGAAGGAGATATAATGCCTAATTACATTAGTGGCTGTAGAGTCAGGTTATATCAAGAACCTCTTACTGAGGATATGCTTAGACGACTCATGTTGGCAAAGAAGCGTAAGGAGGAAGAAAATAGAATACGAGCGGAAGCTCAGGCAGAAGCCATAGAACGCATTAAGCGCATGAAGCTAAGAAGACAAGGACTAGGGAGAGAACATTATAACCATCTGGAGACATCACCCAGATACCCCATGGCCATGTGTCAAGTAAAATCAACCACTCATCCTAGCATAGTGGATAGGAGACCATTCGTTACAGTTAGGCTAGAGCACGGTAACCATAGCCAAGAAATCAGGGCTTTGATTGACTCAGGTGCTGCGACTAGTGCGATTAGATGGTCCCACTATAAGGATTCAGGAATAGAAATGCGGCCGATTGAGGCATACCTCATAGGCCTAGGAGGCATGGAAACCCCTTGCATGGGTGAGGTGGACCTTCCTATCCTCATAAAGGATGTGACCATGACGGCAAAGCTCCTAGTGTGCCATGATGACGACCTGATAGAACCCCTAATCCTTGGCCAAGATTGGCTATACGATCACTCAGTGGACCTAAATCTTAGACAAGGCTCCTTGCAGATTGGAACCTTAGAGCAGAAGCGAGTGATACCGCTTGACTTCCCTAACGGCATTCCGCTTGACGATTGTGACCCTGGACCCTATGAAATACACGCGACGGAAGGCCGGAAGATCTCTAAGCAGACCAGTCACGCTACGTCTACACCAACCCACTCGGGCTTGGCAATAGACAGTTGTCAATCAGAAGGACGACAGAAGATCTTCCCTGGGACTTCCTGCAAACTAGAAGAGACAGTTACCCACCCACAAGGGCAGATGGACACAATCAGTGGTCAGGTGGGTTGCATTAGCGGCCAAATGAGCACGACACCCTGCGGTGCTCATCCTTCCAAACTTGTTGCGGACTGGCCTAGATTAAAGTTAAATAAGGCATCACTTCCTAATGGGCAGGTCACGCAAGTGTTGGATCTCCCTTCTTTTCCAAAGCAGAGTGTCCATCCGACCTCTCAACCCCAGCAACAACGGAGTCAACCACGACAAAGGAACCCAGACCTACTGCAGTATCGGAGGAAACAACAAGGAAGGCAGTTCGGGCCACCCAAAGGAAGCGGCACCAGACAAATATGGGTGCCAAAAGGACAAAAAACACCAAAGAACTCCAGCCAAGCAGAAATCGACAAAAAAAAAGGCAGAACAGAAACAGAATCAGTATCCGCCATCCCCTCGATCTTCTTCTACAGGTCCAACCATTCGACAAATTTGGATCGCCAAGAAATACCTGACCCATAGACCCACACCCACGCAAATTTGGGTACCCAAACCATGTATCATAGCTCAACCCATAAGCCATGTAATATATAACCCCCATAACTCATCTCATCCCTCGTTACCACCAAACCCGACACCACCTTTTACCCCTCAGCAGAAACCCACCACCTACTCCAAGATCTTTAGGAAATGGATACCGAAACGTGTCCAACTGTCTTCCCCTAACCCATTGTCTAACTACCCCCCGACTAACATACAACCTTGTACTAAATCACTAACCTTTAAACCTTGTATAAATTCACACACCATCATCACACCTCACTCGTATTCTCATCAAGAAATGTATGCATGATCTGAAACACGTACGTGTCTAGAGACCTGCACTAGTGCTGCAAGAACTTTGCATCTATCACATCACAGCACTTGGCTACACGGGTTACGCATCAGTTATGGAAAGGGATTGCGGTCTCACTTTAATGGGATCATAATTAATTTCCATGCTAATGTGTTAATCTTTTGTAGCAGATCTTTCTCTTAGCGCACCAATCACCATGCAAACCGACGAAGGAACATCAGGAGCAGGCCCCAGTGTAGCGGCAGTACCACTCAACGTGCTACGAGCAGAATCCCACCCGACTGCTCCACCGCCGGAATTTCAGGGATTTCCAGGGCCAATGCCTATCGACAACCCACCCATGGGCTACACCGAAAAAATTCACAGGAACTCTCATTGGTTTCAGGGCCTCGCAGGACCCCTTGCGGACGCGGACTTTATATTTGAATCCTCTCTGACATTTGATGACCGCACATGGGGAAAATACCAGTTTTTCTCCCGAGAGTTTGAAGCCCTACAGAGCACCCAGGATTTAACTCATGTTTGGGCCAGAGCAGGCTTCACAGAGTATTTCAGTGACCCCCTGCCCAAACCGGATTTTTACAGGTGCTATTACTTAATCACTACCTTACTGGCATCAGAGAATAAGGACATCCCAGGAACCTTCATATTGCCTACTCTAGTGGATGATCCACCTTACAAAAGGTTTTATCTATCTAAGGATTTAATCAGAGCGGCCATCAAAATTCATGGCACCCACACACCCACAGATCGAGAGAGATTAATTCCAGAACCGATGAAATGTGGGGATGTCACGAAGTGGGAGGAGATTTCGGCCATTACACCTGAGCTGTCAAAGCCACTAAGGATATGCATGCAACATTTCGCATTTCCAGCTCAGGACAGATTTACCATGCCCCATAAACGAATCTGGTTCGGATTATATTTGGCATGTACGGGACCTCAAACAGTTGATCTGGCAAGCTGGATCATAGATCAAATGTATCTGGCACAGCACAGGTGGGAGCGCAAGAAGGTGCTTAACGGATGTTGTGCACTCACAAGAATTGTGTATATGTGCTTGGCTTATGACTTGCCCATCGAGCGTGCATTAACAGGAGAGGAATTGAAGGCATTCAAGGGCACAACGAAGAAAGCCAGGAAGCCCAGTAGGACACGGGCAGGTAAGCGCATGCGAGGCACCATCCCCTGCCTTCAAGTGCCAGAGTCGCCATCACCACAACCATCTCCAGAGCGACCACAGACAGAAGCTGCTCCCACTGTACAACCTATTCGCATAAGGTTGTCCAGACCAGTGGTTACAGAGGCCACCACTAGTACCGCTGCACCTCAGGCAGCTGCCACCTCAGAACCCACCACCACAACAGCAGAAGCTCCCACCACTATTGGTGCGGAAGCGTTTTCTTTCCCGATACCACATATGGAGGCCGACCCCATAAACACGACATTTGATTTTGAGATGCCTGATGCATTCTCAAACGAATTCCAGTATTCAGAAGCACAACTGTTCTCCCAGGAATATGAACGTCCCAGCTACCCGACCACACCACGAGATTTGCCACAGGGACAAGCTGTGTCGAGCTCTGAAGAAGAGAGAACCGAAACAGACAACGAGGAAGGCGACGATGAAGCCAGCCAGGGCTCACATGACGAACAGACAGAGGGCCAAGGCCAACAAACCGACACACACGGCGACACCAGCACATATGAGGATGAGACTTTCGAAGCCGCAGCGTACACACTGGCTATAAAGAAATTATATCGTACCATGGAGAAAGTCTGGGCACGAAAGAAGTTAACTGAAGAGGAGAGCCAGGCATTAATTGAACAAGAACTCATCTCCGGAGGATTCGAAGACGCATACATCAGAGGGTTCAGAGAGTTAGTCAAATCAGTAGGCTCCCATGAAGCACTCAGGTTTTTACAAAGAAAGCAACTACCACAGTTTGATCCCCGCCGAGTGCGACTACTTTCAAAACCCGGGGAGTATATTCGTGTACCAACAGGAGCTCCATCTTCAGCACAAGCCAGGGAGGCACGCCTCGCCCCAGAAAGTTCATTGACCGCAGAAACCATCCTTGTAGATTCACCACCCCGTACCACCATTGTACATACCACTACTATCCTCGAAATAACATCCACCCCTTCGACTCCTCTCTCACCTCATCTTTCACCAACCCATCCTGTGTCCCCCGCACACCCACCTGCTTCCCCCACATCCACACCTGTACAAGGCAACATAGCCACAACCTTTTCCTTACCCATTCATACCACCATGCCCACACCCAACCCTCCGCATCCATATGTTAACCCCTTCACCCCTTCATCCTTCCCAGCGTTTCCCCCACCTCTAAGACCCCCATTCCCCTTCCTAACCCCACTAACCTTCTCACCAGTCTCACCCCCCCAACCTACCATAACCCCTATTTCCCCGTTTCACCAAGGTGCTCCTACCATCCCCCCTGTAAACTACTCTACATTTGTAAATCCCGTATTCACACCTACACAACCACCCACGATTACACCACTTTTCACAGTCACAACACTAAACACGTCCAATGGTATGGACATATCACCATCCACCTCACCACCACCCACTCCACTCACAGCACCCTCATATTTAGGCACTTCACAATTTTCCACAATCACCACTGCATCCACAGTCCCACCCCCACTTCCCATTCCCACTGCATCTACTCCCACTACATCCTCATTTAGCACTTCACTACTACTATCGCCCACCATAGACACCGCATTTCAACACATGTTCGCATGCATGACGCAAGTCCGCGATGAGTTTGCATCACTCGGCACCAACTATCAACAGCTGCAGAAAACGACGAACGAATTACAAACGCAGCTTAATTCGTTATCAATTGAGAACGCCTCACTGAACAGCCGATACCAAGATTTACGAGAGGCCTATCACAAGTTAAAACTAGAAAGTGAGGAGAAAACCAAAGAGGCCACCGCGGATTTGGATAACCTACTTAGAGCCCAGACTGTCCGCAATGCAACGCTTACTAGAAATATGGGCTTACTAAGAAGACACTTAGCCGCAGCAAAAGAGGAGAACCAGAGACTCCAAGAGCAAAATAGAGAGAACTTGGAAGCGGCTTTAGATCATCCAGAGCAGCCACTAAGTCCGAGCAGATTCAACGCAATCCCATCTGAGTCGATGCGGATGTTGCTAGACGACCATGTTAGATTGCTCGAGGACTATGATCGTATGAACGAAGAACATCAAAAGTTAAAGGAAGATCACAAACTGCTGCAGCTCAGAGAACCAGCAACACAACAAGTACAAGTAGCAGCAGAATTACCAGCGCCTGTGGACCCTGCCCCTGAAGTTTTAGAGGAACTCAACGCACTTCGGGCCCAGGTAACAAATCTTGAATCTAGGATTGCCATCTATGAAGCACCACCAAGGCCAGACTCCCCACCTGAGCTACCAGCTGAGGAAGAAACCGTCACTATCCCGGTGGAGGAGACATTCGAAGAGGCATATGAACCGATACCCATCCCAGGCGGACGTGTCACGGCCGAAGGCCAGATGACCTACGAATTACCTACCCCCGCGTGGATGAAGACAGTTGAAGAACTCGGAACGACACACTCGGCCAGAGTAGAGGCACAGCTACATGCCATGGCCATAATTGAAGAGAAAATTTTACAGTCACCATTCTTTGCTCAATTGGCCCCGCGACGATACATATCTGGGCATGAGCTCCAATATAAACCGTACTTCATGTTAATGGCCGAATACCAGTTAACCATAGAGAAAGAAACAGGCATGAAACCAACGCATGCAACTCAATTCGAGCCAGAGGACTTGCCACCAAGGGCGCAGAGAGGTGAAATCCTTCAACCAGACTGGCGCAAAGATTTATTGCAAAATTATCCAGAGATGATGAGCACGTGGGTAAAAGCGCCACTTCACTTAAAATTTAATCCGTGCTGGGGACCAGTCCCACGACGCCGCTCTTGGACTGCCTTCGCTATAACGGTACAGAACAATAAGCAGTGCCAAGACTGGCTGAACTATCCCTATTTCAAGCCACCAGTCGTGTTACCCACAGTAGGCTACATGATGGCGACGATCCGTCACTGGCTCCCTCGATTAAAACATATGGATGATGTGGCCGCGCACATGACTGTCAAAATCTTTGACATGATGCAGATGGTCTTTAAAGTCTTCCGACGCATCAAGGCTCCCCATGTTAACACCCCGGGCTTTGAGCATGGCAACTTTGATTTAGTCTATGATATGAGCACAACGCCATCGCTACGGGTGTGTTACGCCTGGCACTGCAGGATCAAATATCTACCGGCATGTTACAAGCAGACATTCGAAGAAATGTTCACCACCGGTTTTTGGGAGTACCATTCAGAAGTATTCATAAGCAGGCCCACACACTTATTGCAATTATTCGCCTGTGAACGAATGGTGTACTCCACACATTATCAGCTCCCACCACCAGACGAGCCACAACCTATCGACTGGGAGAAACTCGAGGCTGATCTAGCCCGAGGTATTCGTATATCAGAGCACACCCTCGCTCAAGACCTCCTACAGAATTACATCCGGCAGACCTCACAACAAGGTTCTGTCAGGGACGACAGAAGCGAGAGGGAGGGGGGTGTTGGAAGCAGTCAGAGGCACAGACGCCACGGAAGCATGTGAAGACGAAGCAGGGAGCCAGGCGGATCAATTTTTTAAACAAATATATTTCTTATTAATTTTCCAAAACATTCAACAGTGATTATTATCACTAATTGTAACATATGTATCATAGAAAACCACATTTTGTAATCCATAGCTCTATTTTGTGCAAGCCGAGGAGTCCTCGAGCTTGAGGAGCTTAGGTAGAATGCTCGTACCAAATTTCGTTATTTTTAGACATCGTTTACCCTTTCAAATAGCCTTTAGGACCTATTTTTTAACTAGGCCGGCCACTAGATGTGAAACCGGTCAAAACTAGTCTAGAAACTATAAAAAGAGCTAGAGAGCTCATTTTTGAGGTTGGTTCATTTTGATTAGTGTGAGCATAGAGCTAGTTTGAGCTTGTAAGAGCATTCTTGAGTAATAGAGCTAATTTCCCACCTTCCATTGTGTCTTGCTTGTCTCTTCATTGTGTGTGTGTATGTGTGTGTGCATCTTTGTGCTTCTCACCTTCACTCTCACATCATCTCACATTCACGATCTTCATATCACTCCTACCTCTCCCTCGGATTGACATTAAGGAGGTGAAGCTTCTTAACGTGGTACTTACCATTGTGCTAGAGCAACAATCGGTTTATTTCAATTTGCTACTTTGCCATGGGCGAGATGGAGATGCAACTACTATGAAAAAAGTCAGCTAGAGATCATCAGAGAAACAAAAGGTCAGCTGTCATTACAGGTAAAATTTTCACCTGAACTAGTTGCAGAAATATTTAAGTTACCTATTTACAACGATGCGGTCATTCCAAAGTGTTTTGAGGATGTCTTGAAGAAAGATTTTGGTTCTAGGGAAGGAGAACGACAATATTACATGATGAAGAATGCAGGTTATGTTCGAGGAGAGTAGTTAAAATGGTACTTGGAGAGGTTGTGTTTCATCATCAAATATGATTACATGTCCAAAGAAAATTTTGCACCTTTGGCTTATGGAGAGGCAAGTGGACAGGTTAGTTGGGCTCATTGGTTGCATGATCACATGCACAATGAGATATTTGTAGGGGATAGACGTAAAACACAATTGAATAGTAGGACGTCAGCATATTTGGCGGCATTGTTCGAGTTTGTGCAGCTAGTGGACAATCAGAAGTTGTCATGGCCAAAGGAGATAAACATTCATAGTGACGAGCTGATGGGTAAAAATCAGGAACAGCTAGCTATGAGAGAGGTGGACAGACCTTTAGAGACGTGTAAGGATCTTCTGAAAGCAGGTTATATTGTACAAGAATTGGAGCCGGTTATGCAGATAATTCAAACTGATTTAGGAAAAGCAGTGATAAAGGAGGATAATTTCCGGCCAGTAGTAGATGAGGATGAGCACCCAAAAGTACTAGGAAAGGTTTTTAAGTTGTCTAAAACGAGAAAATTGGAAGAACATCTCAAAGCAATAGGGGATAAGTTGTTAGAGGATGTTATGCATAAATCAATAAGGAATACAGGGTATGATGTACTAGGCATGAAGGAAAGGTTCCAGGAAATTTCCAATTTTATAGTCTTGCAAGAGGAGAAATTAACTAGGTACGAATAGACAAAAGTATCTATTAACATGGAGGATTATCAGTCTTTATAGAGGCAGGTTGAAACACTTCAGGAAGAATTGAATAAGAAGGCACAAACATTAGAGAAATTTCAATAGAGCAAGATGCAACAAGTAATAGAGTTGTTCAGAATAAAGCAATCCATGCAGGAATTTGAAGAATGGTAGAGGTCTATACAAGAACAAATTCAAAAAGAGATGATGGATTTCTCAACACTTAAGGCTACTCTGTAGAATGAACAAGTGATTCTTCACTCTAGGATGCAGGTATTACAGCTGCTGGAGAAGTAGATGTTGAAAAACAAAGATGTGGAGCTGGATGCAGTATTAATGACAGGGTCAGATATTGGATTATTAAAGCAGCAGCTACATAAGTATATTCAAGATATTTAGACTATGTTTCAGAGTCGTTGGCAAAGTATGTTTAGGATTCAGAATGAGCAGGTGCAGGCATGCTTTGTGTCAAAGTATGAAAAAGATTTACTCCATATTATTGAAAAACAAGAGAAGCAAATTGAAGAACAGGCACAAATAATTAAAGAGTTACAGGAACAGTTGTTACAAATGATCATCATCTCGTTAAATGCTAGAGGGCTAACCGACCCCTCAAGAGCGATCATCATTGGTCAATGGCTTCGCGACATTAGCCTAAACCCAGATTTTATATGTATTCAAGAGATTAAAATTGACGGAGAAGACCTCCAGAAACGGCTTAGATATGTCTCCTCGACCCATGTTTGGATTTCAACGGCGCATCAGCGGGGGTCCGGTGGAACGGTAATCGGTATTAATCAACTCTGGTTTGAAAAGCTTGAGAACTCCATTGAAGATGAATGCCATCGATGGATTGCTGTTTCTTTCGGTGCTCCCTTTTGTTTTACTTTAGTTTCTTTGTATGCCCCTAATGGGGAGTTAGAGAGACTTAACACTTGGGCCTCCTTGGACTTGCTCCCCCACAACGTGCTTATTTGTGGTGACTTCAACATGGTAGAGGACCCTATGGACAGATGGATGGGCAAGGGTAGGGTCATCGATAGTCGGGAGAAAGAAACGTGGGACAAAACTAAACTACACTTGGATTTGGTCGAATTCAAAGACTCGAATGGCTTTTCTTGGTCAAATCTCCAAGCAAGCGAGGACCTGAGGAAAGCTGGACTTGATAGATGCTACATTTCTCAGAGTTTTACTCATTAGTGGGGCCACCCTTCCCTCTCGCAACGCACCGACCTCACCATCTCTGATCACTACCCGATCGTCATCACTTTTCAACCCCCCACCAAGTTCCGTAAGGCTCCTTGGTTCCATGCCAGTGTGCCCTCCTTCTCTCTCCCCTCCGTCCATCAAGAAATTTCTGAAATGTGGAAGGAGGCATTCACCTCTGGCTTGTCCCCAGCCAAGTGTTGGAGAAGTGCGGTCGATAAGTCACGACAGATCATGATTAGATCCAGGAAGATGCTTGAGACTGTGCGGCGGGCTCGTAGAGAAGCTCTATATCATAGACTCTGGCGGCTCGAGGAGGAAGTGAACAAAGGAAAATCTCAAGCCCAGAAAGGACTTCGAAAAATCAGAGGGCTGCTGAGATACGAGGAAGAGATACAAAGGAAAAATCTGCAAATTTTCTTCAAGGAGTGGTGGGCTGGCAAAGCCGACAAACCCACCAAAGAGATGTGCCGTATCCTCAAAAGGAAACACAACAGAGAATCGATCCCCTTATTGCTAGACGCAAATGGCAATGTATGCAATACGGAAGAAGATAACTTTGGGATCATTGAAGGGCACTTCATGAGACTCCTCGGGACCTCAAACCCCCTCTCCCACCATAGAAGGGACTGTATGGCAGCCATATCTAGGGTTTCCCCCCATAGGATACCACTCAACCTTCACTCTCTGCTTCATGCCTCTATCTCTGAAGCCGAAATCATTGAGGTCATGGATGCCCTCCCTTCAGGTAAAAGCCCGGGACCCGACGGGCTCACTAATGAGTTCTTTAAATCCTTCAAGTTGGTGGTTGCCACCCCTCTTCGTTTGGTTTGGCAAGAGGCACTCAAGTTTGGCGCGCTTCCTTCTTGTCTCAACAATGGCATTATCAAGTTAGTACACAAAAAAGGGGAAAAGAACATAATAGAGAATTGGCGTCCCATTACAATGCTCCAAACAGGATACAAGATCATCGCCAAAGTCATTGCCAACAGAATCTCTTGCCACTTGAGAGCGTGGTTAAGGGAGGACCAAAAAGGTTTCATCAAAGGCAGGTCAATTTTGGAAACCATTATAGATATCTGGGAAGGTCTTGAATTTGCAAATGAGTCTAAACAAGAAGTAGTATTCCTCAAGATCGACTTTGATAAAGCCTACGACAGGCTAGAATGGGACTATATTCTACAGTCGCTACAAGATCTTGGATGTAGTCAGAAATTCACCAAGATGATTGCGACCCTTCTCTGAAACGCATCGACCCAAATTAACATTAATGCAAAACTTTCAAAGGTGATCAAACTTAGAAGATCTATCAGACAAGGGTGCCCATTGGCTCCCCTTCTCTTTGCCATTGCCACGGAAGGGCTTAGCAGGCTGGTGGAGCATCAGGTGGAAGCTGGTAACATTAAAGGCCTTTGTTTGCCGCATGACCACAGTCAGATCACCATGAGACTTTTTGCCGATGATATGAACGCTTTTGTTCACAATGATAGTACCAGCCTGGAGACGTTCTGGAAGTGTCTTGCTACCTTTTGTGAAGCCTCTGGATCCATAATCAACCACTCTAAGACCGCCTTTAGAGCTATTGGTGGGTCACAGCCCGACCTTCTCATTGATCATGGCTGTCAAATCATTCCGCGGGGCCAAATTTTTCGGCTTCTTGGGATTCCCTTGGGGTTTGGCATCTCTATGGAACAGCGGTGGAACTGGGTGCTTGCCAAACTCGAAAACAAGCTTAACTATTGGAGGGGTATGCAAATCAATCTTGCTGGTCGTGCTATGGTTATCAACACGTTCCTCTTATCATCTACCATTTATTTCCTTTCTTGTTGGAGACCGAAAGAGCAAGATCTGTCCAAACTGGATAGTATTTGTAGAAACTTCCTTTGGACGGGCGACCACAATAGGAGGGGGGTGCCTAAAATCAAATGGTCCATCTGCACCAGCCATAGAGATAGTGGGGGACTTGGTATCTTGGACATTGGGTGCATGGCTAACAAACTGTCGGCCAAATGGATGATTAAGGCTTGGTGCAACGGGGAGGCCTCGTGGGCCAAGTTGATCTTCAGAAACAAGAATGAGTTGGCGCTCATGGGTTTCCCAAATTGGAAGAATCTTGACATCTTGACCTTGCTGTTTTCCCCGATCCCCGTCTTCCCGAAAGGCTCTAATCTGGTGTGCTCCCTTTGGAAGAGTTGGAATAAAGTCAAAAGCTTCACAAGAATAAGTGAAGACTGGAAGTGGGCTGCCGGTATCAGACAAAACAACTCTATCTGGTTTCCGATCCATGGCATCCGGAGTGTAGAATCTTGGAACATTCAAAATGCCAAGAAGCTATGGAACAAAGGCTTCAAAAAATGGAAACATCTCTGGAAACAAGACACCAACCGCTGGATCAACTTTGAGGATATTGACCCTAGCATCAACATTTCGCATGAAGAATGGAACACTTTGCAAAGCAGATGTCTCGCCTGGGACCGACACAAAGTTCGCCTTCTCATGGGACACGACATGTCGAGCTCGCTTGGTCTCAAATGGCACAATGGGAATAGCCTATCAAAAATCCCGAACATCAAAGAAACGATCGACTATCAGGTTAACCTCAACAAAAAGTGGTGCCTGTCATGGACGCGGCTTCGATGGGACATGAAGTTCATGGCTATCTGGCACCCCCTCATAGAAATCAAAAAGTCTGTCCTCTTATGGCAAATTCTTCATCATGGAATCTGGACCAACCTTAAGGCTAGCAAAATTTGTGGGATCCCTCCCTGGTGCAAACGCTCCTACCGGTCTATCGAAGATGTTTCACACATCTTCTTTACCTGCCCCAACTCCAACAGACTCTGGCAGGTGGTTGGAAAGAGAATTAGACTCCAAAAACGTCTCAGTTGGCAACAAGCCCTGCTGGGAGAAGCGATCGGCTGCTCTGCGACTCTGGAACGCCATCAGAGGGGAGGTCCTATGGAAAATCTAGCGGGAAAGATGTGCTCTCAACTTCGGTGACTCCCCCAAGGAGTGGTCAATTGAGAAATCGCTGTTCCTCCTTGGCAAAAGGATTGTCAACTGTAAAAAATCCCCCCCCTTTAGGCATCATCAAGTACTCCTCTTGATCGATAACAAGCTTAAACCCAAGTGGGCCCCACATGAGGGTGATGAGAGGGTAATTAACCTTCTTTGTAATGTCATCTAAGCTCTGTAAAAGCTTCCCCTGCTTTGTGGGATTTGGGGGGTCCCGTGGGCACTAGTCCCCTTCTCTTGTACTTTTCGTTATTTAATTCAAGTCCGGGAGAGTAGGCTTATGCCGAACTTCCTTTATATTAAAAAAAAAAAGAATCTAGAAGAAAAGGTGGATATGATAATTGAAAAGCAAGAATTCATTATTGATGGACTTTCAAGAAAAGCAGGATTGTTTTGACGAGGATTTCAATATGCTGCACAGACGAAAGGTTGGAGAACTGGAAGTTGAAGAACTTAAGCAGTCAATGCAGATAATATTATTTGATCAAGGGATTGTAAATTCGAGTTAGATTTTTGTTAAAAATCCCCCACCGGGCAGTGCCAGGTGTTGAGGGTAGAGGAATCCTGAAGATATATAGCTAATTTGAATTTTGAAACTCTGTTAATTTGGAGAATACTCAATCAGATTGTTGCTGAATCAGATTTCTTCTAACTCGGATGTTGCTTATTCGGATTTTTAATAGACAGTTATATTTTAATTGAGCGCCGACTTCGTGAGAAGTGAGTAGTTATATTTTGGTTTGCGCGAGAGAAAGAAAGGGAGAAGAAGAAAGCAGGAGCGGGAGAAGAAAGAAGTAGCAGAAGAAAAACAGAAGAGAGATTTTCTTCATCCTTGTAATAGCGCAGATACATATTTGAGCCAAGCCGAATCAATCATGTAATGATTTACTATTTGTATTACCCGAGTGTTCTCATGAACTCTTTCTATCTTGTAAGGTCTGTTTTAGAAGACTCGTAATGATGATTTTTGCCTAAATCTGTTCAGCGCAAGTGTAAAACTCTGTGTATTGCGGGTTAGAATCTTTAAAATTATACTCTGTCTCAGCAGAGCAGTGATAAATTTGAAATTTGCTAGAAGTCAATTCTTTGTGTGTAGCAGACTAGTGCTGAGAACTTGGTTTACCAGAGTCAAGTAGTTGATGTGTTGCATTCGAACCCCAACACTCCCTAGTCCGTTTGTTCGGAAGTAACATAAGCTCTAAGTATGTCTTCTTAAATCTGATTGACTTTATCTGTCTATCCATCTATCTAAGGATGTTGAGTTGTACTTAAGCTTAGTTTAGTTTCAAGTCTATGAAAGACAGCTCACCAAAAATGACTTGTAAATCTGGCATCTCTATTAGTAACTATGTATATTGGAAGACTATAGAGTCCTTAAAGTTGATTTACAAATACTTTTGCAAGTTCAAGATTTTTATAAGTAGTCTTGACTACTATAAATTGAGCTATTTTAGTCAATCAGTCTACTATAACCCAGAATGAATGAAAGCCTTTCTTATTGTGGGGCAATACCACAATGAAATCCATGGAGATGATTTCCCATGTACCTTTAGGAACCTCCAAAGGATGCAACAACCCTCCAAATTTTGGTCTCTCGAATTCATTTACTTAACATTTATGGAATTTAGATACATATGTTTGCACATATCAATGTATACTAGGCCAATAAAATGTCATTTAACTAATTCATAGTTCATTTAACACCAAGATATCCAACACTTGGGGCATCATGACATTTGAAAAGGAGTTGGTTTTGCATGTCAAATTTTTTTGGGACACAAACCTTGCCTTTATAAACTAAATATTCATCTTGGATGGAAGAGTGTCCAAGCTTTCCCTCAGAAGAACTTGCTTCATTTGTTTGGGCTTGCTGAGTTTCTTTGCATGCTTGAATATAACTTGGATCTTGTTTGCAACCACCTTTGAAATTAGAAATAAATTCACTTTAAATTTGGACAAAAATTAAGTTGTTCAACATAGCATTCAACTTAAGGCATCTACCACTACATTGAACTTAATTTTTATGTACATGAGTTCATAATCAAACTTTTGTAATTGTTTGGCCCATCTAGTTTTTCTACCTCTTAAATCTAGTTGGTTTGCAAAACACTTGATGCTCTATTGATCAAAGACTATTGTCAACTTTGATCCATACAATTAATGGCTCCGTTTCTTAAGAGCATTTATAATAGCAAGCATTTCTCATTCATAGGTAGAGTAGTTTTGTTGGGAAGGACTTAGCTTTTTGGTTTGGAAAGCTATTAGTCGAGCATCTTGGCTTAGTATTGCTCCTAGTGCAAATGAACTTGCATATGTTTCTATTTGGAAAGTTTTTATCGGATCTAATATTTTTTTAACCAAGGTGGAAGATGACGCAAGTTAGATCTTGAAAACTCTTTTCTTGTTCTTCTTTCCAACTAAGTTTTTTGTGCTTCCCGTTTAGTTGATCTATCAAAGTTACTTCTATTTTGGCACATCCAACCATGAGCTTCCTATAGTATCTAGCCAATTTGAGAAGAATTTGTAGTTATTGAATTGTCCTAGTCTCGGACCATTTAAAAATCACTTGGAACTTTTCAAGGTCAACTTGGATTCCTTCTGTGGATATAATATGACCTAAATGCTTTACTGATTGGGTAAACAAGTCATATTTAGATTCTTTACCATAAAGTTTACTATCTCAAAGAAGTTCAAAGACCGGTTACAAGTGTTCTAGATAACTTCGTAATCTTTCTTGAAGATTAAAATATTATCGAGCAAATCTACAAAAAATTTTCCCAAGTATGGCTTTAGCACTTGATTCATGAGAGTTATAAACATTGCGAGTGCATTTTTTAACCTAAATGGCATCACTAAAAATTCATAGTGACCATAATTTGTTCTAAAGGTTGTCTTGGGTATATCATCTTCTTTGATTTTTTATTTGATGATAACCCTAGTGCTAATCAATCTTTGAAAAGACTTTAGCTCCATTTAAAATGTCAAAGAGATCTTCCATAAATAGCATCGAGAATTTGTTCTTTATTGTAAGATTTTTTAAAGCCCTATAGTCTACACATAGCCTCATGGTTACATTGTTCTTTTATCTAAGAAGGATGGGTGTGGCCCAAGGTGATTAGCTTCACCATATAAATCCTTTGATGAGGTACTCTTTGATATGTTTTTTGACTCCCATAATCGAGACATATGGGAGCTAGTATGGGTTTTGAGATTTTGGGTTGGTCACATGAAACAGATCTATACTACGATGTATGTTTCTCTCTCCCTAGAACTAAATCTACCCTTTCCATGTTCATAATTTGGATGTCCAAATTTTCCTTGAAGTCTTGGATTTCAAGATTCAAATAACACATCATAGTTTCCCAAATGTGAGTTTAATAAAGTGATAGGTAGGAGATGATTGAACTACGCCCTTGATAGGAAAGATTGTTGAACTACACCCTAAGAGGGAGGATTAGGAAGTTATCATCAACCGTGGCTTTTGGGGAAAGAGGTTAGCCCATCACACTCCTAAACAAGAGGTTGTGAGTATAAATATCCTATAGTTCATTACATTGGTATCAGATCTTAGGAAGTAGGCTTGGGAAAGGTGGATTGACCCAATGGCCTCTAGAAAAGGTGCTTGGCCATTGGGCCAATCCACCTTTCACTCTATCATGCGAAAGGGTACTAAGGAGGAAGGCGGTGCTTTGTGAATTCTACCCAATAAAGATTGGATTGTATCTCTCAATTCATAGGTTGGATCGAGGCTTGTAAGGTACCACTAGAAAGATCTTAGAACAAGCTTTAAAAATCTGTTGGGATAGCTAGGAAGTATGAAACCCATGGGAAAATTTGGATTTCACTTGATTGAAGTTTCAAGATACTAATCATGGGTGAGAATGAGGTTCAAGAGACCAAGGTTGCAAACAATGTTCAAGAAACTATGGGAGGTTGAGGACATCAATTCAAGGGTACCTAATTATGTTAGGAGCTCATCACCGAGACTAGAGGGATACAAGAAGAGATCATTGAGGAAAATGATCAACCAAAGGGGGAAGAATGTAATTAAGTGATAGCTAGGAGATGGTTGAACCACACCCTTGATAGGGAGGATGGTTGAACTACACCCAAAGAGGGAGAATTAAGAAGTAATTCTCAACCATGGCTTTTGTAGCAAGTGATTAGCACATCACAACCCTAACCAAGAGGTTGTGAGTTCAAATCTCCTATAGTTCATTACAATGGGTTCCTTTTCCATGCATCATTGATGCTACATATCTACATGGTGAAGGGATCTGAGGAAGAGCTAACTTTTTCACAAGAGCATAATTTATAAAAATATGGGTGGCTGAATCGGGCGAAGGTCTCTATCCATCAAAAAAAACAACAAATTATGATAGTTAGTAAAATCAATGTCACCACAATGAAGTAGGCCACATGGACATTGCAAAAAGATAAAAAAAATTGAATTTTTTTGTTTTATATGTCCATCGTAATAGACAAGTGTCTGTCGCCAATAGACGACAAGCATCCCATGATGGATAATGTGTCCATCACAATAGACAGGTGTCCATCATGATAGAATTGCCCATCATGATAGATGCCCCTATGATAATGTGTGTCTATCGCCAATAGATGACAAGCATCCCATGATGGATAATCCATCCATCACAATACACAGGTTTCCATCACGATATAATTGCCCATCATGACACATGCCCCTATAATAGTTAGATATTTGCATGAACTTTAGTCCATCTTAATAGATAGCTATGTACATCACATGATAGACTTGTCCATCATGAAAAATAGGCCATGATGGGCACTGTTGTCCATTGCAATAGAGAGGCTCTATCCATCATGATAGACAACCAATTTTAGCAAAATTTAGAGCTAAAAAATTGATCAATTTCTAGCTTAAATTTTAAATTTATGCAAGCAATGGCAAGGCTAAACCAACGTACCATATGGGCTACACTTGGGAGCATGCTTTCTAGGCATTGGTGCATTGATAAAAGCATCTTGCTTAAGGTTGGAAGTTTACAAACTCCATCAGTCAATTTGTAGTCTAGGCTAAGCTCGATTAGCAAGTTGGATCAACCTAGGATTGTGATAGGCATGAAAGTGCTCAAGACTATTTGAATTCCCAGGCATTGGAGCATTGATAAAGCATCCCACTCAAGGATAAATCAGACTAGATCGAGGATAACCTGAGTATAAAAGAACATAAAATTACATGAGGTGAACATCAAGTGTGACAAATTCAAGTGCTACTAATAATGTTTGATTGAGACAAGAGAGTACATTCATAAGAACTTAAAAACGAACAAGTGCTTGTTATGAAAGAACTTGCAACAAGGTTGTACTTAGGAAATTGGGTTAATCAATGAAGCCTAGGTAGGCACCTAGGTTAGGATAGGAAAAGCATCAAATCATATGAAGCTAGTGTCAATCACACCTCTAGATCATGGGCTCAACAGCTCAACGATTATCCTTACAAATTGAGTTCTGAAACTAGTGATTCAAAAATGTCATTCAACATGGAAAGACCCAGGGATAGTTCAAGACTAGCCTACTTATAGACTCCTAAAGGCCCCTACAAGACTCGATGGGAGTACATAAGCACCAATAGGTTATAAGATCACATTTATGAGGGTAGTTTGAGAAGACAATGGTTCAACTTAAAAATCCTCGTGAACCCTCCAGAATTGAACACCCAGTGGTCACATTTGAAGAGAGATCCTATATTGATAAGCAAGGAACCATGTACATGGATACTAGCTCACCTGATTGGATATATGAATTTTGAATCATCATTCCCAAGTCAAAAATAGGAGATTTGGAGCATGCAAATCTTGGAAAGGGACCTAGAATCCCACGTGGAAAGTCAATCTTGTTGAGGATAATCACGACAAAGTGGATTCCTCAGGATAATAAGAGTATAGAACTATTCTTGAATAGGGAAACGGATAAAGCTTTCTGGGGATTTAAGCCAAACAAACCAAGTGGAATAGATGGTGTAACAATTTATGAGTTTTAAGGACCTGGATGTCTCAAGGAAATTAATCTACCTAGATAACTCTTTCAAAAGGATGTTTATGGTCATGGAACATGGAAGATAGGCCGAAGGGGGAGTTGATATTTTCACCACATAGACCTCGTGAGATGAAAAATCAACAAGAAGAAGGATCATCTCATGTTATAAGTGGTCACAAGGAAAGCACCAAAGAGAGGTTTGAAGTAAGCTTTGTGAACCTCCCAAGAAGAGAAAGATCTAGATTAGAGACTAGTAGAGTGGATTAAGAAAGACAGAGAGGCCCAAGACATTAGATAGGCATGGACAAGTTTCCCTTGCCAAGACCTAGAGAACACCCTAGGATACTGATGCCTACTTAATTGGTGAAATCCATGAAAAAATATTTTGATGGAACAAGATGTCCATATGATATGTAGTAGATTTTAGACAAGTGTTAAGAGCTGAATAGGTTGATGACTTGTTCACTCAATATAATGCTTTTTGTCTAACTCTAAATAATACAACCTTGACATGCTTTCAAGAACTACATCAAGGTCAAATCAAGTACATTGACTAGCTGCTAGAAGCCTTCATCACAAAGTTCTTGAAAAGTGGCATCAAGCACAATAATTCATCCTTGATTCATAGTTTTAAGAAAACACCTCAAGAAACAGTAAAGGTAGTTGGGAAAATATTTAGACAATACCTTGAGAGATGGCCCATCCTAGAGCTACCCACACAAACCAAACAAGTGGCATTATTTTCTGATGAGTTTTTAAGTGCAAAATTACAATCATATGTCTACTGAAGGAAACTAGGAACTTAGAGCAATGTGAGTGAATGTGCATAGATAAGGAGGATAACCAGGGAGATGATTTAGAAATTTCAAAGATTTATAAAGATTTAGATAGTTCTACTAGTTCCACCTCCAAATTATTGACTCCAATTGATGAATTGGTTGAAAAGGTAACTCAAAAATTAAGAATCTCAAGCAAACACACCCCTATGATGATCTCTCTTAAATGATGTTATAACTGCGATAGAGATCATATGGCTAATGTTTGTTTAATAATGAATCAACCCCAAGGGAACCCTAATAGCCAATATTGTACAATAGAGAGAAGATGCACTAACCATACGACATAGGATTTCCCTTACAACCAACAAGTGGTTAGACAAAATTACCAATAGCCATATGAGTGGCCAAGGAGATAACAAAATCTATATCATCGATCACCATACTTTAGGCCCTTCTAGTCAAGTTGCATGGACCGAGGATAACTTGAGTAGAGCCCTAGTGCGAGCAACCCTATTGATTTGAGAAAGTGATACTCAAAGCTTTGACTTGAGACATGTAAACAATCCACTAGTTTACTACATAGGTTCACTTGAGCATAATGAGATCTATCTATATGAAACCCCAAGTGAACCAAATTGGGCCCCACAATACTCAAATATGATGTACACTAATCCAAATCCTAGACCCCAACTAAGGTAGATGAAACCCCAAGCACCCAAAGGGTCATGTTATAGATGTCAAAGGTGATCATTTCATTTGTTACCCATTTTCTCCACTTGGACCATCCCAATCAATGACTATTGAAGCATTTGTCCAAATTGTGGTAAGGAACATCTATTAAGAGATTTCCCAAAGAATCCAACCAATTCTCAAAAGGTTACACCAATCAATGTTATTATCTTGGTTGTGGACTCTAATGGAAGTGTGACAACCACAACCCTCGTGCAAATAGTAAATAGAGCCGAGGTGCTACGACAAGCTCAAGGATTAGGTCAAGAGAAAAATTCTGAGACTAGTGAGATAGAGAGCGTAGCTAAGAAGATAATGAGAGCTTGGAAGGACAACTGTGAAATGATGAAAAGACAATCGGCAAGAAAGATGAGTGAATTAGAAGAGAGCCTAAAGGAAACAAAAGAAAAATTGATAGAGATCTCATCCCACATAGACTCTCAAATCCCACCTCCTTCATTGCATCAAAACCATCCCTTCGTACCACCACCACCCAAAGCAGGATGAGTACTAGCGAAAACCCCACCCCATAAAAGCTGGAAATGATTTTCAAGGCATATTAGGCCAAAGTTGAAGAAGGGCCAAATGTGGTAGAGCTAGATAAGTGTTATCCCAGGGCAGACCTAGAGATTGAAAGAACCAAGATTTGTGTGAAAATGGGAGAACTAGCTCAAGCCATGTTCGACACAAGTGGCATTTTCAATCACACTAGCTCAACCAAGGCATAATCACATTTTGAAGGAGTGTTGGAGAGAATGGAAAGAATGAAGGCCAAACCTTGAAAGTTAGCTACATTGAAGGTACATAATAATGGGAGTGAAATGCTAAGCATACCCCTTAAGGAGGTCCATGTTCCAAATGTCATGGACACTAGAATCTCTTCTTCAGTAAATCATTACTCCAAGGAGTTCTTAAGAGAGATTCAAGAGGTTAAATGGGCCAAGGAGAGTGAGAGACATCCTCCTATAGAGATGGTTGATGATCTTCAATATCAATTTCCTTAGCGCATTTCATTTATCTATGGAGAGTAAGAAGACCAACAATCAAGTGAGCATTTAGACTTTGAATCCAATTCTTTGCAAGAACTATCTCATTTCATAGGCCCATGGGAATCCAAGTCTATTCACATGAGAGATCCCACAGTCATGGTGAGGAATGCAAACTCTACTCTAGCAAGGACACAAAAGTTTTGAAGAACACTAAGGTGTAGTTCCATTTCACTTTAGAGGAGCTACTCAAGATTAAAACTAAACTATGGAAGCACATAGCAAATCAAGTGCCAGAGGTAGTTAAACCACACTCTTAGGTAGGATCACACAAGATAGTGCCAGGGATACGCTTAGATAAGGTAGGAGACATGAATGAAGGAGAAGATGGAAATATCTATCTTCTTTTCACTTATCACAACCAAAGCCATTTTAGACTTAGGTGTACGATTCACGATTGATAACACCTATGGAAGCATTGGGACAAGTTGGCACTCAAGCCAACATGAATGGAGTTGCAAATGGTAGATGGACATATCGAGAAACCCCTAGGGTTACTTGAAGGGATAACTCTTACCACTTGTGCTCTAGATTTTGGGCATACATTCACCATATGTGATTTTGGCAAGAATCATGTCTACATGATGATGTTAGGAAGACCTTTCATGAGACAATTGCAGATAGTGCAAGATTGGGGAACCAATTCCCTATATTTACAACACTTAGGTGTCACAACTAAAGTCAATCTGAAGGATTATTCTCATCCGATGGTCACTTGACCATTGGTATGACCATTTAAAATGGATTGTCAGGATGTCTCGTGACCGCCGGTATAGGCATCGGTATGAGTGTCAGTATGAGTGTCGGTATGAGTGTCGATATGAGCGTTGGTATGAGTGTCGGTATGAGCATCGATATGAGTGTCGGTATAAACATCGGTAATTTACTGGGAATTACCGACACTAATACCAATGCGCATCCCGACGCCGTGTTTTAAACATACCAAGAACCCACGAGCAAAACTCAAAATTTTGCGCATGTTTTACACTAAGTACTGCTTGCTTCTATCAAACTTGCGTGCATGAACCGAATTGTGACCTACATTGTCTTGTGCACAGACACACAAATCTCTCTCTCTGCACACACACGCACACTCTCTCTCTCTCTCTCTCTCTTTAGATCTCACATCTTGGTAAGTGGTGCACATACTCTTACCCTTTGTCTTTCTCTATCCTTTATGTTTTATAATTTTTCTTCTCTTTGATTTTGCAGAAGTTTTTTGGCCTCGATTCTTTGGAACTCGACGATAGATGACATACATTACGCTTTGACGACAACAATCCAAAAGAGGGACATACCTGTACATGATTGTTTTATTCTCTATTGATAGAGAGAGAGAAAGAGAGAGGAGAAAGAGAGAGAGAGAGATAAAGAGAGATGAAAGAGAGAGAGATGAAAAAGAGAAAGATAGAGAGAGACAAAGAGAGAGACAAAGAGAGAGACAAAGAGAGAGACAAAGAGAGAGATAAAGAGAGAAAGAGATACAGAAATACATACACACACACATATATACATGCATATACACACATGCATACACATACATATGCATACATACATACACACATATACACACATGCATGCATACATACACACACATGCATACATACACACACACATATACATACACACACATGTACACACATGCATACATACATACACACACATGTACACGCATGCATACATACACACATATACACACATGCATGCATACATACACACACGTGCATGCATACACACACATACACATATACACACATGCATACATACACACACACATACATACATACACACATGTACACACATGCATACATACACACATATACACACATGCATGCATACATACACACACATGCATGCATACACACACACGCATAGATACACACACATGTACACACATGCATACATACATACACACATGCATACATGCACACACATATACACACATGCATACATACACACACATGTACACACATGCATACATACACACACATGTACACACATGCATACATACACACATATACACACATGCATGCATACATACACACACATATACACAAATGCATGCATACACACACATACATACACACACATGCATACATACACACACATATACACACATGCATACATACACACACATATACACACATGCATACATACACACATAAACACACATGCATGAATACACACACACATACATACACACACATGTACACACATGCATACACACACACATATACACACATGCATACATACACACACATATATACACACACATACATACACACACACATACACATATACACACATGCATACATACACACACACATACATACACACATGCACACATATGCACACACATATATGATTGCAGTATAGATAAATAAATATGAAAATAGTTAGTGTTTTAATTAAATATATATAATAAAATATATAAAATTAGGATTTTAAGGTTTTTTTACATCAAATATATAAAAATAAGATTAGGGTTTTTAGGCTATTTACACATGCATACACATATAATCATACACATATATATACAGATATATACATGCACATATATATACACAAACACATATATATACACATGCATACACATATATGCATGTTTTAGGTCTAGGTCTTTACGGTTAGGGTTTTAGGGTTTTTACACATGCATAACATATATACACACATACACATACACATATAACACATATATACATGTATATACACATGCATACACAAATATACATATTTTAGGTCTAGATCTTTAGGATTAGGGTTTTAGGGTTTTTACATACATATAATTCAATTAAATTTATATAAAGAAAAAAACTAAATATATAAATAAATATATATATATATAAATAGGATAATTGTATATGAAAAGAGCTAGTGTTTTAAATAAATAAATTAAATATATAAAAATAGGTTTTTAATATTTTTTATCAAATTGTATATATATATACACACACACATACACACACACATATATATATATATATATATACACACACACATACACACACACACATATATACACATGCATACACAAATGTACATATTTCAGGTCTAGATCTTTAGGATTAGGGTTTTAGGGTTTTTACATACATATATTAAATTTATATGAAGAAAAAATTAAGAATAAAATTTGAATATATAAATAAATATATATATATTTAATAGGATAATTGTATAGATAAAAACATATCAAAAGAGCTAGTGTTTTATATAAATAAATTAAATATATATAGTTAAATATATAAAGATAGGATTTTAAGGTTTTTTATCAAATTAAATATATATACACATACACATACACATATATATATATATATATATATACACACACATACATATATATATATATATATATATATATATATATATATATATATATATATATATACACATGCATACACAAATATACATATTTTAGGTCTAAATCTTTAGGATTAGGATTTTAGGGTTGTTACATACATATAATTCAATTAAATTTTATATAAAGAAAAAACAAAGAAAAATTTAGAAAAAAAATCTGAATATATATATATATATATATATATATATATATATATATATATATATATATATATATATATATATATATATATATATATATATATATATATATATATATATATATATATATATATATATATATATATATATATATAAAATAAGATAACTGTATAGATAAACAAATATAAAACGAGTTAATGTTTTAAGATTAGGGTTTTAGGGTTTTTACATTGCACTGAGTGAGCAGATTGATCCAAACAACATTGCACTGGTAACCTCTCGTGGACAAAAGAGAAGAAAAAAGGAGTTAGAAGTACAAGGTACTAATAACATTACATGGAATGAACACATGGAAGAAATGCTCAAAGCATTTTATGAGATGGACGAAGATCATGATGGCTGAGAAGATGTCAAGAGTTTCATGGACACAATAGAATTTCCATGATCAAAAGCCGACGAAGAATACGAAAACATGCGAAGACTAGCTCGTTTACCACTGTACAATGGAGCAAAGATATCTATACTACGTGCGTCACTCGCGATGCTCAATCTGCAATCCATTTATGGATGGTTAGATAGTAGTGTCTCTAAATTGTTCAGGTAAGTGGATTTGAAATAAACTTTCATTGATGTATCAAAATAACTTTATTTACTTATATCGTTCTAATTGCTTATTGCAACCTTTTAAAGACCAACTTTAGCCAGAGGGCAATGACATGCCTCCAACATGTGGAGATGCAAAAAAACTTTTACAATCCATTGGAATGGAATACACTAAGATTCATGCTTGTCTGAATGATTGCATCCTCTTTCCGGACGAGTATGAGCATCTCCACATATATCCAAAGTGTGGAGCAAATAGATTTAGAGAAGACCTTGTAGGCGAAGAAATCCTCGCAAAGGCTCTTTATCCTATCATTCCACGAATTAAGAACATGTTTAGATGCAAATATATAGGTGAGTTAATGTCATGGCATGCAAAGAGCAAGTCTACAGATGGTGTAATGCGAGTGTTTGCTCACTCTGATGCTTGGAAACACATAGATAGTAAGTGACCAGAGTTTTCTAGTGAGCCTCGAAACATACGTCTAGGCCTAGCTATGGATGGAGTAAATCCCTTTGGTTTACAGAGCTCTTCATGGAGCACATGGCCTGTATGTTTGGTAAATTATAACATCCCACCATAGCTGGCCACAAAGAAAGGTCATTTATTATTAGCTCTTATTGTGCCAGGTAAGTATAAGGTAAAAAACATGGATGTATACCTTGCACCACTTGTGGAAGAACTGCACATTTTATGGGATGGGATTACTGTGTGTGACATGTCTCAACCTATAAGAAGACGAGATGTGTGAGTGCAAGGCATACTTATGTGGATGATGCATGATTGGCCTGGTTATGGTGAATGTTCAGGTTTATCTATTTCAGGTTACCATGCTTGTCCCTTATAAAGACCACGACTCGAAGCATGCTATTCCAAAGCACCGCGTCAAAATGTCTATGAAGGACACCATAGATATATGCTTGATGGACATGTTTTATGTGAAGGACAATTGGTAGACAAGCATAATGCCAAATGAAAGCTAGCGATTGGAAACAACTATGGGATTCAAAAACTCCAGCCATTGGCATGAAACGGTTGTCGATTTTTCGTGAACTCCCTTATTGGAGTGAGTTATTGATCAATCATTTGGTAGACCCGATGCATATTTTTAAGAATGTGGGAGAGATTCCCTCGAAGACTTTGATTGGAAAGAAAGAAAGCAAACCACAAAGGGAGGACTTAGAAGAGCGAGGTCGTATGCAAGAGTTGTGGGCACTTACTAAGCCCAACGGAACAGTATCGTTACCAAGAGCTCCTTGGGTGCTTCGCAGGATAGAAGAGCAACAAGTGAAGAAAATAATTTCAGAGTTTCGGACACCTACTGGATGCATGAAGTGTCTAAAGAGTGCTTTCACATGAAACAACGATCTTGGAGGCTCAAGTCTCATGATTGGCACAAGTTTTTACAGTTTGTGCTCCCTGTAGCTTTAAAAGATTGTCTTTCAGAGGATGTGCAAACAACCATTTATAAAATTAGTTCCTTAGTATGGTGGATCTCTTCTAAAGAGATAAATAGATATAGCATAGAGAGTGTGAAACTCAATGCTATCGAGGTTGTTTGTATGGTAGAGAAATACTTTCCCACATGTATTCTCACTATTCAGCTTCATTTACTGGTTCATGTGGTAGATGAAGTTGCAATAGCAGAAACTGTCCATAGTCGATGTATTTTCTTCTTAGAGCGCTTTATCAAGACATTAAAAGGGTTTGTTCGACAAAGAGCACATCCAGAGGGTAGCATGGCAGAGGGATGGTTCGTACAAGAGTGTCTTGTATTCATAAATGAGTTTCTACATATGTCGGATCCATAAATGCCTCGCTTATCAAGCAATGATGAAGATGTTCGTCTCGTAGGCGATGAACCACAAGGTAAAAGGTTGCAGAGAAAAATGCATGCAGCTTTCAAAGAGAAGGCAATGAAATTTTCCATAGTTAACTCTAAGCCTATGCAGAAGTGGCTAGAAAAGTATGATCTTGCCAAGGAGACAGACGCAAATGAAAGAGCTCAATTTTGAAGGAATCCTTCTCGCCAGTATAGGCATCGGTATGGGCATCGATATGGGCGTCGATATGGGCATCGATATTTCTGACGCTTATAGTGATACCCATATGGACGCTCATATCGATGCCCATACCGATGCTTTGGTTCCGAAGTGCATACCAACACATAGAGTGACATTGGAGCGAAAATGCACCCGTTCAATTTCCTCAATGAAAGCCTCGGTATATGATCAACATGTTGTAGTGAAACCTGTGTGGTTGCAGTCTCAGAATCACATAGAATTTGGTGAGCATACTCAGGGTGTTTCAGAGATCAAAACAACCTCTGAATGCACTATCGTAGTGCTTGTGCAAGCTATTTTGTCCTTTTGTGCCAAAGGTATATACTAGTTTTGGTTTAGCAGAATTCTTTTGGGCAGTTCTATTCACCTTTTTGAGACATGGCTGAAAATAGTGATGTATTCTATATGTTGGCTGTTGAGGACAAGTTTGATGGTACCAACTATCCATTATGGGCTTATATGATGCGACATGTATTGGTTGCAAAAAGGACTATGGAATATTGTGTAGGGTGTTGAAAGACGTCCTATTACACTTGTGAATATAGGTACTGAAGCTAATGTAGATGGTGTCAAAGATGGTGATATTTTGGAGATTCCTGTTTGTGCTATTGTTTTTGTTGCACATACTATAGAGCAAATTTGTTGGGATGGCAGAGATGCTCAGGCACATGCATTGATAGCTTTGTTTGTCAAATGTGCCATTATTCCTCACATTCGCTCTTGCAAATCAGCAAAGGATGCTTGGGATACACTAACCACATTGTACCAGGCTAGGAATGAGGCTCATGCTGCTTACCTCTGAAAACAGTTGGAGAGTGAGCACATGAATGAAGGTGATTCTATGGACAGTTTTCTAACAAAGATCAAGGATTTGAAGGAATAGTTGATTTTTGCAAATGAAGTCCTTCCTAACAGTTCACTTGTGCAGAGAGTTCTGAATGGTCGTCCCGACTCATATCAGAGTTTTGCTTCTACTCTTTGTTTAATGATGAAAGGCTTCTAGGTAGACCTTTCATGCGACAATTGCAAGTGGTACAAGATTGGGGAAGCAACTCTTTGTACTTCCAACACCTAGGAGTGACCGCGAAAGTGAACCTCACGGACTATTCACACAGGGATGTACCACCCTTGCAATGGAATACTATTGTTAGAGGAAGCACATTTTGAAGGAAATTATTTGTAATTTGACATTTTTTGTGGTTATATTTCTCCAAATGATTTAAAAATTGGGAAGAGTCTTCCTCATGTAAAGTAGAATCATATGTATTTTTCTTAGAATTTTTGGAAGCTCTTTGATAGCATATTTTTATATTAGAAGGCAAGTGGATCAAATTTCAAGTGTGAAAAGGGACACTTGAAAAAGTATAAAAGATAATTTCTTCTATTTTGAAGAGGTTGGTTGTATTATTTTCATGCTATCCAAGTAATGTGAAGAGCTTCTCTGCAGAAAATTGTGTTTCTACTTTTCATGATCATCTTCTTGAGTTGTTGAGTTTTCTCATCGTGTAATCCATGGACTTTGTGAACTTTTCTTGTGTATTTCTGAGTGAAGTGTATGAAGATAGGTGAGTATTAGTAGATTGAGCAAGACATTGCAGGAGATCAATGCTAGAATTGGAATTTCTCAAGTTTTACAGAATCGCGATTGTCTCGTCTGTGTGATACATGTACTGTTTTGGAAATTTGACTTCATGTTTGTATTCTACAGGAAAAATGGCACACTTTATTCTTATTCTTATTCTTATTCTTGGATTCCATTCTTATTCTTGGATTCCATCAACTAGAAGGGGCTGTGGTCTTTGTATACTTCCCGGATTGACAACTTAAAGATGTGTAGTTAATCTTTTGTGCTATAATGATTGGAGAGGACAACTCCAAAGGTTAACAACCAACATTTTTTTGCACCGTTGCCGGGGAACAAAGCAAAAGCTTCATTGAAGTTTTGGACCTTGCTGGATCTTCCATTGTTGATGGTATTTAAGCACATTGGAAAGGTATTACTCTGTAATCAAGTAAAAAAATTTGGGAAGGTAGGATTTTTAGGCTTGTCTTTTGGGAAAAGAAAGCATGAATTAACCTTTTGAGATAAAGAAGTATGTAAATTTATGCAAATTGATAGTTGCTCATACCTTTTGAGAGTAAAGTGCAGGTGTTGTTGTAAAAAAATGGTTTAATTTGCTGAAAGGAAAAGTAAAATGTGATTATCTTTGCATATGTAGATTTCTTTTTGACAAAGTACCAAGCAAATTTTGTTAATCTTCGAAAAGATGACATAGTTGCAATGAGGAAAGTCATGAAAAGTAGCTATGTGCAAATTGATTGTTCCATTTGCTTCTCCGAAGTGAATTGATTGTCTTGTGGGAAGATTGTTTGATCACTTGAAGAAAAGGTGTTGAATTTATCTTTGCAAAAATTGACAATTGTACTTGTTATCACATATTTTCTTGAAAATATATATTTCCATTATGAGATTGCAAGCATAGTGAGTACAACCAATCATAAGTCAAAAGATCAATGGATCTTGAAAAAAGAAAACCCTAAGTGAAGTGTTTTCCTTGATTTAGGGACAAAATTACTAAAAAAATCCATAAAATTTAGTAAAACTATAAACAAATTTCTTTTTTCTTAATAAAGTTTTGTATGAGGTGTGTTGAATAGTGGAAGAGAATAAGTTGAAGAAAAATTCAAAAAAATTTAAATATTAAGAAAAAGAAAAAAATGGTAGTTTCTCTTTTCAGTTCTAATCTCTTGTGAATAGTTGAGTTGTGAATAATTGCAGGTGACAATTGATTTGGAGTTTGTTGAAGAACATTGGAGAAGACCAGGTGGGAAAAAAAGTCAAAAATTGCAAAACAGGGAATTTCAGAAAAAAACACGATTCTCATCTCAAAATCGTAATTTTCAGTAAGATAATGAATTTGAGTCAATTTCAGTGTTGGTCATCAAGGTAAGTCATTTTAAGGTTTCATAAGTTGCACAACTAAAGGAAATCAAAATTTCAGTAAGAATTGAGCACCAAATTATCAGATTTGGGGATTGGACACAAAATCGCGATTTTCATTAGTAAGAGGAAGCATGAAAATTTTGTGTGAAGGGACAAGATCTTATAAATAAAATCACAAATTTGCATAGGAACAGAACTTATTAAATTGGAATCTCAAATTTGTTAAAAGTCACTCACAATCGCGATTGTCTAAAGCCTATAAAAGCATAAATTCACTTCAAACAAGTCATTGAGTGAGAGAGTGAGTGAAGAGAGCAGCAACAGAATCACGATTCCCTACAGAACTCAAAGTTTTTGGGAATTTTGAATCAAGTAGCAAGGTAACCTTCTCCACATTGATTTTCCACATGAATTCAAGTTGAAAATATTTTGTTAAGATAAGAAAAAAAAAAATCACTGAAAAGATAGAATCACGATTTTTATATTTTTTGAGATTTTTGCATTATATGTTGATATTTTCTTTTGGGTTCTTTATTGCATGCTATTTTTTTGGTTAGGCACTTTTAATGATGTGAGTACAAAATAAAAAATCAAAATCCAAAAAATTGTAAGATTTGCACACAATCGCGATTCTGAATACGATTTTCATCAGAAAATTGTGTTTTATACGATTGTGAGCAATCACGATTGTCTGGGTTTGCAGAATCGTGGAAAAAAACACGATTTTGACTCAAAATCGTGAGAAACACGACTTTTAATCAAAATCGTGAAAAACATGATTCTCACTGAGAATCATGAAAAACAGGATTCCCACTCACAATCGTGAAAAAACACGATTCTCACTCAGAATCGTGAAAAACATGATTCCCATTCAGAATCATGAAAAAACACGATTCTCACTCAGAATCCTAAAAAAAAAACACGATTCTCACTTAGAATCATGAAAAAAACACGATTCTCACTCAGAATCGTGAAAAACACGATTCTCACTCAGAATCATGAAAAAACACGATTCTCACTTAGAATCGTGAAAAAACACGATTCTCACTCAAAATCGTGAAAAAACACGATTCTCACTCAGAATCATAAAAAAAACCATGATTCTCACTCAGAATCATGAAAAAAACACGATTCTCTCTCAGAATCGTGAAAAACACGATTCTCACTTAAAATCGTGAAAAACACGATTCTCACTCAGAATCGTGAAAAAACATGATTCTCACTCAGAATCGTGAAAAAAACACGATTCTCACTCAGAATCGTGAAAAAACACATGATTCTCACTCAGAGTCATGAAAAAATAGAAGCGTGAAAAACACGATTCTCACTCGGAATCGTAAAAAAAAACACGATTCTCACTCAAAATCGTGAAAAACATGATTCTCACTCAGAATCGTGAAAAACATGATTCCCACTCAGAATCGTAAAAAAAAACACGATTCTCACTCAGAATCGTGAAAAACACGATTCTCACTCAAAATTGTTTCTAGTTCACTAAAATAAAATCTTCATATTCTGCTCAAACCAAATACAAATTTCAACTTTTGAAGAAATCTAATACAAATGAGTGGATGATTTTGAGATCTAGTAATAAGCTTCCTATACCTTATACACAAGATTTAATAGGGAAGGAGATAGAATCAAGTGAACTACAAGAAAGGGAACTGGGACAGACAATTAACATGGAAAATTTAGATGAGACAAATGAAACTCAAGATACTAGTGACTTTAGAAATATCCTAGAATACATGTATACAAATAGGTTTGGAGCCTATGCCTATCAAGATGGCATGCATAAGTTTCTCATTAGGATGAGAAACTTAGAAATTCCTTTGAATTTAATGCTAGTAGCACAATTTAGGGATGGTAGGTATGAGGATAGACAAGGATGTGTGTACATATTTGCACAAGATCTTGAAAATTCTAATGACTTAGGTCAATGTGCAGACAGGAGACCTTAGGATCAAGACCTGGGTGAAACAGACTTACCTAGACAAAATGAAAATCATACTTCTAGTGAACCACAAAAAGGGAGGAGATTACACACTTCTCCAAATCCTTTTGAAAGGGAAGTAGAGGGAATACCTGATTTTCCCATTAGAAGGAGACAAAAGTGGCAAAACCATGGAAGAATGCTTAGGCCTTATCAAGTAGCTAAATGCATGAAGAATCAATATGAAGGGTATTCAGATCCTCATGCTCATGCTGCAAAATTCAGACAATTGATTAGGGCAGAAGAAGTAGAGGATTACAAAGTGCAATTTGAAGCATTTGGTCTAACCCTAACTGGACCTGCATTATCTTGGTTCATTCCATTAAGAAAGGAAATGTACCTAGAGATGGAATCATTCCTTGAAGCCTTTATAGGAGAATTCTCCAAAACTGGAATCAAACATAGTACAACCACACTGATACGTAGTTTCAAACAACAAAAAGATGAAAATGTGAGAGAAGCTGCTAGGAGATTTAAGCAATAGATTGATAGATGTCCAAAAGAGGAGGTACCTTCAATGGCAAGACAAGTGTCTTTGTTCATAGAAGGATTGAGGAGTGCACAATTAAGAACTTTGGTGTATTATAGGAGATATTCTGATCTAGGGGCCTGTGTGAAAGAGGCAATAGATTTAGAGGATAATAGAGGACAAGATCTATTGGCATTTGATCAACCAAGAACAAATGAAGACAAAATTCCATCAGCGGAAGAATTAGCACAAGCCATTGCTAAAGCCCTAGACATCACAGAAGCAGAATATGTTGTAGCAAGTGAGGCATGTAAGGAAGCATTGTGGCTTTCTGGTCTTGCTTGTGATATGGTTCTACCTCAACATGTACCTCATTTTCTCAATGATAGTTAAAGTGTCAATGTTTTGGCTAAGAATCCAGTCTATCATGCAAAGACCAAGCACATTGAGGTGAGGTATCACATCATTAGAGATTTCTTAGCCACTGAGCACATTATTCTTGAGAAGGTTCATAGTTGAGATAATGTTGCAAATGCTTTGACTAAAGCTCTACCACACGACAACTTTCAACAGTGTTTTCCTTTGATGGGGGTTACTTGATTCATGATCATACATAGTTACTTGTATACTTTGTAACATGCCCATCAGGTGGAAGGTATATTTTGTATACTTACACTCAGGTATTCTTTATCATTCTTTATTCTTCTCCCATAGTCATTTTGGCCATATTGGCCTTCAGTAGGAGCTTGTTATCATGAGTGTCCTTGTGAAAGGCCAAATGGCCACAGCACACTTTTGTATATGTTCTTTAATTAAACATATAGTGGCCTATTCAACCACAGATCGTAAGTTCAACAGCATTTATGTGACCTAAGAAATCTGTGTTCTGTGTGGTTTTTGTGTATTCTATAGCCTTGGTTTAGAGTACTATGTGTAGCATCTAGAGCTTAGTTTTCTACTTCAAGGGTATGACCATGGAGCTCTCGTGAAGAAGAGTCCACTGTGATGCATCACCATTGAAATACATCAACCATTACTTTGTAGCTAACTAGTTCTTTCCATCTTCAAAAATGTCAAGCTCAATCTTTACCAAGCAAGCTAACTCCTACAAAACTACATTCAATTGTTTACTTAGCAAACAATCATGACCCTTTTGCATGCAAATGCATGTGCTTGCATGCAAATGCATATGTTTGCATGCATGTGTTAGCATGTTTTTACATGCCCTAAACTAACTCAAGCATTCATGTGATTTTCCAAGCATCCATTTCATCCATCTATGTTATGCACAACATAATATCCATGCTTCCTTTTAATGTATAAACACACTAGTGCACATGCTTGAGTGCATCAAAACCTTTTCTAAAAATAAGGAAGTGGAGTGCAAAACAACATCTGTTAAGTTGTGCATTAAAAATATTCTTTTGGAAGAGGAATGCTCATACAATCATTCGTTTCCATGCATGAAGTTGAAAATAGTTTATGAATGCATGCAATTGAAGTACTTTCGGTGCTTAGTTTGTGTCCTTTACACTCATGCTTGTCTTGTTTAGCTTTCATTAACTTCTTGAAGTTCATCTAGTCATTATTCAAATTGAGGTCTTAAGCCATGCTTCAACATTGATTCTATGTAAACTTTTAGAAATACCAGAGGTGAAGGAAGTCAGCATAGACAAAGAGGGAGTATGTGAAGAGAGCTAGAGCAAGATTGAAGGGGGCCCCACAACAAATTATTCTACATTGGTGTTGTTCTAGAAATATCAATATTATCAACAATGATATTAATCACTACACTTTGTATCATAAAAATACTAATTTTGCAACTTATTGATCCATTTTGTGCAAGCCAAGGAGTCATAGAGCTTGCAAAGCTTAGGTAGAATGTACATACTAAATTTCATAATTTATGGAGATCATTTGTGTTGGGTGTGTTTAGAACTATTAAAGACACACGAGAAGCACACATAAGAAGCACAAATGCAGCAAGACATACATAGAAGACGGATGGCTAGAATATCTCTCTCTATTGATGATGAACTATACTGAAATAAGAGCTGAATAATATCCCTAAGTACAAAGTACCACCACATATGAGAGTATAAAGTATCTAACATGGGGAAAAAACCTCTAGCCAGCACTAGTGTAAAAAGTGTCCATGTATAGGGAAAAGGTACACATCAAAACTACTCAAGGAACACATAAGTGTAACAAACTCCCTTGCAGCAAATGATGTGAACACATACAGGGAGTGATAGATCAGCCCCCACAAGGTATTAAGCCTAAAGCTTTGCGAAAAGCTTCAAAATTTTTCTATGAAAGAGCTTTGGTGAATATGTCTACCACATTATCTTGTGTAGGCACATACACCAAATCAATATGTCATGCATGAAGACACTCTCTCACATAGTGATAATGCCAATGCACTTTGACTATTAGTGAGAATATGCATAGTAGCATCAATCTCCATGCAAAGATCCATCAATAGGCATCTCAGCCATATACACTCCACTGTAGCTGTGAAAATTGCCCTGTACTCAGCCTCACAACTCGATGTCACCACTGTAGGTTGCTTCTTGGTCAACCAAGATATGCATGAATCTCCAAGGAAAAAGCAATTACCACTACTGGATACACGAGTATCATAACAACCAGCCCAATCGCTATCTATAAAAGCATGCAAGCATGGTTGAATATCTCTACCATAAAAGAGACCTAAGCTCAAAGTGCCTTTGTGATATCTAAACACATGTTTTACCACTTGCCAATGCTTAGTACCAGGGCTATGCATGAATCGACTCAACTCGGAAACTGCATATTGTATATCTAGCCTTCTGTTGCATGCATATATAAGACATCCCACAATTTGCTGATAAAGAGAAGTGCCAAATGCATCACTCAAATCCTCAACTAAGAACCTGAATCCTATCTCAACTAGTGTGGAAACTAGCTTGCAATCCTCAAAGTCAAAATGCTGAAGTAGTTTTTCAACATACTTTGCTTGATGCATAACAATTCCCCCCTCAATGGATACAAATTGGATGTCAAGATAATACCTCAAAAGACCAAAATAAGTGACATCAAAAGTATGTTGTAAATCAGACATAAGAATGTCAAGTTTTGCACTACATGACCCAGTCAAGAGTATTTCATCGACATAAATAACAAGCACTGTAAGATCAGACCCATCTTTGCATACATAGAGTGTGCTTTCAATTGGACTACATGTGAAGCCAAGAGCAATCAAGTGCTTATGGATTTTGTCATACCATGCACATGGAGCTTGCTTGAGACCGTACAAGTCTTTATGCAAACGACAAACCATATGATCTTTCCCTTTCATAGCAAATCTAGGAGGTTGCTTCACGTAGACCTCTTCTTGCAAATCACCATTCAAGAAAGCCATTTTTATGTCCAACTGATGTACTTTCCAAACTTGATGGGTAGCCAATGCAACCACGGTATGGATGGTAGTCATGCGTGATGTAGGTGCAAAAGTTTCCTCAACATCAATGGCATATTGTTGCACATATCATTTGGCAACCAATCTAGCGTTGTAGCGATCAATGCTACCATTAGACTTTCTCTTAATCTTGTAAACCCACTTTGTACCAATGGCATTTTTTCCTTTTGGCAATTCACATAACTCCCAAGTATGATTCCTATGTATGGAATCCATTTCTAATTGCATAGCATTCATCCAATGTGGATCATCATATGCATCTTCAAAAGTAAGTGGCTCTTCATTACATGTTGTAGCAATAAGGGAATAATCCACAAAACTACTTGATGCATGGTGAGAGCTTGATCTTGTTCTACCAAGTAAAGGTGCACTCAATTTGCTATCCTGTAAAGTTTGTTTCAGCCACTTGGCATACTTTCTGCACTCTTGATAGAGATGTGTTCATTATGTAATACATCATCACCATGCACATCATGCATGGGCTGAATTTCACGCTCATTTTTAGCCATATTTTGACACAAATATTCAGCCATATGTGGCTCGAAATTTCTAGCAGTTTTGATATGTTTTGGCCAAAAAATTTCAAGCATGTTTGGTTGGAAATTCTCTGCATTTTCAGCTCTATTTTGCTGGAATTTTTGAGCCCTTTGAGCCTCAGCTGGCTGGTCTACATGGCCATTGTCAAGTGCACCATTTTGGAACAAAGGCATGAGTGTATCAAACACATTTTGTGAGCTAACTGTTGGTTGCTTTTTGCATTCAAGTAGAGGGAAAACTAAATTGTCAGCAAATACCACATCTTGACTCACACTAATTGTGGTCATCAATGGATGGTACAAATGATATCCCTTACTTTTAGCACTATAACCAACAAATATACATTTCCTTGCCTTATCATCAAGTTTGTGATGTTGTTGTGATGGCACAAGAGCATATGCCAAACAATCAAACACACACATATCACTAACCATAGGTTTATGACCATTCCAAGCCTCATAAGGAGTGATGAATCTCAATGATTTTGTAGGGCACTGATTCAACACAAAGTTTTCACACATGACGGCTTCCATCCAAAACTTATCAGGAAGATGCTTTCCTTTAACCATAGATCGTGCCATTTCAATAAGTGTTCTATTTTTACACTCGGCAACACCATTTTGCTCAGGTGTATATGGCACCCTTCATTGGTGTGAAATACCTCTTTCATGAAGAAAAGCATTAAACTCATGTGACATGTATTCATCACCACAACCTGTGCGTAGAGTCAAAAGCTTTTGTGAAGAAAAATTTTCAGCCATAGCAAAAAATGCTTTGAAGCAAGAAAATAACTCATTCTTTGCTTTCATAGGATACACCCATGTATGGCGAGTAGCATCATCAATGAAGGTAACAAAATATACATGTGTTGGAAGCAGTCAGAGGCACAGACGCCACGGAAGCATGTGAAGACGAAGCAGGGAGCCAGGCGGATCAATTTTTTAAACAAATATATTTCTTATTAATTCTCCAAACATTCAACAGTGATTGTTATCACTAATTGTAACATATGTATCATAGAAAACCCCATTTTGTAATCCATAGCTCCATTTTGTGCAAGCCAAGGAGTCCTCGAGCTTGAGGAGCTTAGGTAGAATGCTCGTACCAAATTTCGTTATTTTTAGACATCGTTTACCCTTCCAAATAGCCTCTAGGACCTAATTTTTAACTAGGCCGGTCACTAGATGTGAAACCGGTCAAAATTAGTCTAGAAACTATAAAAAGAGCTAGAGAGCTCATTTTTGGGGGTTGGTTCATTTTGGTTAGTGTGAGCATAGAGCTAGTTTGAGCTTGTAAGAGTATTCTTGAGTAATAGAGCTAATTTTCCACCTTCCATTGTGTCTTGTTTGTCTCTTCATTGTGTGTGTGTATGCGTGTGTGCATCTTTGTGCTTCTCACCTTCACTCTCACATCATCTCACGTTCACGATCTTCATATCACTCCTACCTCTCCCTCGGATTGACATTAAGGAGGTGAAGCTTCTTAACGTGGTTCTCACCATTGTGCTAGAGCAACACCAAATTTGGCGCCGTTGCCGGGGATCGAGTCTAGGACGAATGTGTGATGGTAAGAGTATAGCAAGAAGTGGCGTTGGAAGGTAAAAATTTCAGTTTTTGTTGTTGTTTTTACTTAGTTTTTAGTGTTTTTCACCTTCCCCACACTCCATCTTCATCATTGCATCATCATCTCCATTTCCAAAAAAATCAGAAAATTCACCATATCCACCCATTCACCTCATTTCCCCTCATTTGTGCATGCGAGAGAGCGAGAGAGAGTTTTTGCGATTGTATGTGCTTGCTTTTTCTTGAGTTTTCTTGCAGGTACAGAGCTTCAGAGCATCAGGAAAGCTTCCAAAAGGTAAAAAATGTACTTTCTGTCAGAGATTTCCGAGTGTGGCGGACCATCGCGATGGTCTGCAATTTTCGGTTTTTGAGATAGGCAACCACACCACTAGATAGGCGATACTTGCGCATTCACGGAACCACAATTACATTTTGAAAATTCGTTGTTTGGTGGACCATCGCGATTGGCTCGGACCATCGCGATTGTGTCGCACCATCGCGATAGGCTCACGCCATCGCGACGGCTCGGCCGGACCATCGCGACGGTTCGCTTTTTCGGACCATCGCGACGGTTCACTTGAGCCATCGCGACGGTCCACTCGGACCATCACGACTGTCCAGTTGACCCCGCACCATCGCGATTGGCCCACGCCATCGCCACGACAGTGCCACGTGTCACGATAGACCATCGCGACGGTTCAACTTTTGGACCATCGCGACAGCCCAAAATCGGACCATCGCGATTGGCTCAAGCCATCGCATCGCGGACCATCGCGACGGTTCACTTCGGACCATCGCGATTGTCCACCGTTGACCGTTGACCGCGCCATCGCGATTGTCCGCCTGATCACGCCATCGCGACGGTTCATTTTTCGGACCATCGCGACGGTTCGACCTCACGCCATCGCGATTGTCCAAATTCCACGCCATCGCGACGGTCCCAGACCATCGCGATTGCCCACCCCCATCGCAAATTTTGGACTTCAATTTTTGACCAAATTTGAGGGTATTTTTGAAAAATTTTTGGACCATTAGACTCATAGGAGACCCCTTAGCTCATATTTGAGGGAAAATTGGATTGTCAGTTTTTACCCCCCCGGGCCTGAACGCGTATAACTTTTTCATCCGAAGTCCGTTTTTTGAGCTTAATAGCTCGTTAGAAAGCTCGTGACGAGTACTACGTGACCTCAACTGTTTTTTTCATAAAGGATACATCTATTTTTGGATATGCTATTTTGAGGTTCACCTAGTTTGGGACTAGGAAGCCAGGGGGCACACATTGAAAATTTGGGCAAAAAGGGAAGGGATTTAAAAGATGTATATACTCAAGTGTTTAATCATCTTGTGAAATGGTCTAACATTGGAATTTTCCAGGTCTAGCAAGGGCAATCCAAGGCAAGCAAGCAAGGCAGTGGAGACAGCAGAGCTTGGGAAGCACGGCTTCTTGGGCAACAGGACATCAGAGCAATCAGAAAAGCCGACTCGAGGTTGGAAGATTACTCAACCCCCTCAGTCAATTTTTAGCTTAGGCTAAACGGTAGTTGTGGATTAACGACGATAGGAACGCCTCAAGTTCAAGATACTTAATTCTTTCAAGTTTAAGACTACAAGTAAAGGTGTGTGTGACGCGAAAACCTAAAGAAAAGAACATAAGTCTGACGGAACGATAACTCAAAATCATAACGAAAGTCGAATTCCTGACGCATATATTAAGACAAGAATCCAAAGAAAAATTAAAAAGAACCAAGAATTAATCACAAAGAACCATTGACGATCTAAGGGTGTAATTGAGCGTGCAAGGAAGGAAATTAATGAACCTTAGATCAGGCAAACATATAGGTAAGTCGGACCGACAAAGCCTTAGATCATCAGAGGCTAGTGTAAGAACCACTGCACGATCTTGGGCTCAGCAATTGAATAATAGTTATCCCTAAGAGAGCTCAGAAACTAGCGAATCAGAAATGGCATTTAGCGCAGACAGACCAGCAGGAGGATCTCATGTAGCATACCTAGAAAAACCTGAAGGACCCTATAGAACGCAGTTAGAGTTTCTCCGAACCAACCGACTAGGTGCTCGCATCTATGAGGATGGTTTGCAAAGGCAAGTGGTGCAACTGCACAACCCTGATCAACCCATTGGATTGGAAAGACCAGTGGTGAAATTTGAGAGAGACGCTTACATAGACAAAGAGGGAACCATGTATATCCTAAGTACACAGCCCAACGATACTAATGAGTTTGGCACAATTCAATTAGAAACGAAGCGAAATTTCAAGGAAAAGAACCGTTAGATGAACCTAGGACACCTAGAGGGAAATCCGTATTAACAAGAGTAATCATCCCAGAGTGGATCCCTCAAGATAACAGGAGCACCGAGTTGTTCGTAAATAAAGAGACAGATGAAGCCTTTTGGAGGTACAGAAAGGAAAACCCTGGTGAGGTAGGCATCATTACAATTTATGAGTTCAAGGACCCAGATACGCCTGGAAAGGTGGTATACCTGGATGAGACGTCAGAAAGAGTCTTTGTGGTGCCTGAGCGCGCTAAAAACACCTACACATGGGGTGAATTGATATTCCCTCCACCTCGAACAAACATGAATGCAAATCAACAAGGGGCAGGAACATCCTCAGCCCATGGAAATCAAAGAGAAGGAAATCACGAGAGACCGGAAGTAAGCTTCAATCACCCCATAGGGAGAGATAGAACAACCACGAACACTAATAGGACGGATAGACAAAGAGAACATGGAATACCAGGTGGTAGAGATGATTTTCCTCTACCTAGACCACGGGAGCACGCAAGAGTATTGAGGCCCACGCAATTAGTAAAATCAATGAAAAATTATTTTGATGGGACAAGAGATCCCTATGACCATGTCGCAGAATTCAAGCAAGTACTAAGAGCAGAACAAGTCGAGGACATGTTCACGCAGTACAACGCATTTGGACTAACATTAAAGAATACCGCTTTAACTTGGTTCCAACCTTTGCAACAAAGGCAATTCAGAGACATCCATCACTTTTTAGAGTCATTCATCACTGAATTCTCTAAAAGTGGGATTAGGCATGACACGTCTTCGCTGATTCATAGTTTTAAACAAACCCCTCAGGAAACAGTAAGACTGGCAGGTCGTAGATTCAGACAATATGTTGAGCGATGTCCAATGCAAGAGCTACCCTCACAAGCCAAACAAGTATCACTGTTCTTGGATGGCTTGTTGAGCGCTAAACTACGCTCTTATGTGTACCTAAAAGAACCCAGAACGCTAGAAGAGTGTATAAGAATATGTATAGACATTGAGGACAACTTAGGAGATGAATTAGAACTCTCAAAGGTCTATAAGGACTCAGATTGTTCTTCTCTAGCATCCACAAAATTGTCTAATTCGATAGAGGACCTAGCAGAAAAAGTGGCCCAAAAACTAGGAGTTTCTAGTAAACAGGTGCCCAAGCTACCTACAAATGTACGTTGTTACGCTTGTGGTGGAAATCATTTGGCAAACATGTGCCCCAATGCACCTCAACCTCACGCCAACCCTAGTGGCCAATATTGCACAATTGAGAGAAGATACACGAATCATACGGCTCAGGACTGCCCATACAACAAACAAACCGTGAGACAGAACTACCCACAAACATACCAGCAGCCAGGTAGGTATCAAGGCCAATACAATGCTCAGCCTTATTACTATAGGCCTCCCCAGAACTACCCATACCAGGCTCAACAGAGACCTCAACCCGTCTTAGCTCAGCAGCCACCCCCACCAGCGAATGTCATCTCAGTCAAATACGCTGCTGCAGAAGAGAACCTAAGTAGGGCCTTAGTGCCTTCTTCACCCCTGATCACCGAAAGTGACCCGAACAAAAACAGTTTTGACTCTACTCATGTAACTAGTCCACCCGCTTATTACACGGAGTCACCAGAACATGTGGAGACATATCATTATGATAGTCCACCAATGGAACCTAGTTGGGAGCCAGATTATACTAATGTGATGTACACAAACCCAAACCCAAACCCACGGCCCCAACTGAGACAACAGAGACCACAGGGCCCTAGAGGACCATGCTTTAGGTGCCAAGGAGATCATTTCATAAAGGATTGTCCACATCCTCCAATAGCAAGGCAATCACAGTACTATAGCATACAAGGCTTTTGTGCTGATTGTGGCAAAGAGCACATAATCAAAGATTGTCCTAAGAACCCAGTTAACTCTTCGATTGTGACACCAATCAACGTGATAGGTATTGTAAACAACGCAGATGGATCCAACCCTACATACGTGCCTATCCAAGCTATAACCAGAGCCCAGGCACTCTTACAAAACCAACAGCATAATCAAGAGAAAGTAGCCGGAACTAGTGAAGTTGCAGAATCGAGTAGTAAAAAGACAAAATCTTGGAAAGATTCCAGAGAAAGGATAAAGAGAAAGTGGAGTAAAAAGATAAGTGAGTTGGAAGGAAGTCTAAGAGAATCTAGAGCCAAAATACAAGAATTGGCTTCACAAGAATTAAACCAAGAAATCCCAGCTCAGAAATCGGGATCAGTCTTAGCGGAACCCATACCGGAAGATCTAGACATGATGTTTCGTGCATATCAGGCTAGAATAAAAGAGGGACCTCAAGTCACGGAAATGAGTAAAAACTACCCTCGAGCTGATCTAGAAATTGAGAGAACTAAACTTTGCATGAAAATGGTAGAATTAGCACAAGCTTTGTTTGAAGCCTCTAGATATCTTAATTGGAATAACATGGCAAAACCGGAACTACACTTTCAAGGACTAATGGAGAGGCTAGAACACTTGATAGAAAGCAAAGAGAAAAAGGATCAGTCTAGGAACCCTACTGTTCCAGAGACACAGGAAAGGAATGCACCATCCCTGTCTCAAGTACCCAATACAGAAAGTCAAGATAACCTATCTTCCATACATAGGTACTCACATGAATTTTTGAGAGAAATACAAGAAGAGAAATGGAGAAAAGAACAAGGAACTCATCCTCCTATTCAAGAAATAAACGACTTGCAGGAACAATTTCCCCAAGACATCCCCTCTATATACGATGAGGTAGAGGTGGAGCAACTGAGTGAACCCACAGGATTTGAATCTAATTCTTTACAAGAATTACCTCAGTTCACAGGACCTTGGGAAGCTAAGTCTATTAGTATGAGAGCACCCACGATAATAGTGAGGAATGAAGAATCAGTGATCCCTAGAAATACGGAAGTGATCAAGAATACGAAAGTACAGTGTAATCTCACTCTGGAGGAACTGTTAAAGGTAAAACCAGAATTGTGGAAGCACGTAGCAAATCAATTCCCTGAGCTAGCTACCACACCCTCTCAGATAGGATCACAGAAGAAGGTACCAGAGATACCCGTGGAAAAGATTGGAGACGTAAGCGAAGGAGAGGAAGGTAACACCTATCTTCCAATAACCCATCAAGGCTACACCACAAAAGCCATCTTAGATTCAGGAGCCGGAGTAGCCATAGCTACCACCGCTTTATGGAAACGTTGGGGTAAGCCAGCACTCAGACCCACCAGGATGAAACTACAAATGGCTGATGGACACATAGAGAAACCATTAGGCTTACTAGAAGGCATATCTCTCACCACTTGTGGTGTAGAATTTGAGCATACCTTTGCCATTTGTGACTTTGCAAAAAATCGTGCTTATGAGATGATATTGGGACGACCATTCATGCGTCAGTTGCAAATTGTACAAGATTGGGGAACTAATTCTTTGTACTTGCAACATTTAGGAGTGACTACCAAAGTCAATCTTAAAGACTATTCACATAGAGATGTACCCCCAATACAATGGAATACCATCCATAAGACACCAGTAGAGACGGAATCCGTGCACTCATTAGAATCAGATCCTTCTTGGTTGCATGAGGATACCCATTTATGGATGTGTAAAGTAGCCAAACAAGAGGAAGAACGATTAGAAGCCAGGACCTTAGGTGCAGAACAACATCCACGAACCCTTCAAGATCCAGCCTATGCACCGGTAGTATTCCCAGATGAGGAGTTTGAACCCCATGGTTGGGCAGAGATTCTAGCAACCATGGATGTAGCCATCAATGAAGAACAATGGACACCCCACTGTGACGAGGATGGCTATGACATTTCAGTTTTCACGATAGAGCCAATCATGGGCGATGCAATTTTAGAAGAGTGTGAACCAGACACTGATGCATTCGAGGATGCAAGCGATTTCGATTTAGAATCAATTATCATGGACTCCCCCTTTGCATCAGAGGAAGAATATTTCTACGAAGTAGAGACTCACACTCAGAGACACGAGGAAATTACGAATGAAGTGAGATTAGCCACGGAAGTGACTACCAAGAGTGAAGGCAAGAAAAGAAAGAAGAAAGAAACCATGTCAGAAAAAGAAGAATCTTTGTTTGAAGTACCCGAGAATTTCAAGAAATATGAAATCGACGATAGAAGAATCATGGTACGAATGCCTAATAGAAAAGAGAAGGATGGACAAGTATATGATAACCGAGAGAAAACCAAGAAAATAATAGTTGCCATAGAAGGAGAAGAAGAAAAATGCACCTACATAGGGCATGATTTGACGACTGAAGAAGAAGAAGAGTTAGTTGCCCTATTGCGCGAATATAGAGATGTTTTTGCTTGGAGTTACAAAGATTTGAAAGGAGTAGACCCAGATATATGTTCTCATAGAATCCCTATGACTCCAGATGCGAAACCGACAAAACAGAAACCTTACACGTACAATGATAATTACGCTGCGAAGATTAAAGAGGAGATAGATCGATTGATAGAAGCAGGATTCATTTACGAAATTGAGCATACCGAATGGGTATCCCCCATTGTGGTTGTGCCCAAGAAGAATGGAAAATTGCGTGTGTGTATTAACCTTAAAAAAGTTAATGCCGCCACGATTAGAGATAGTTATCCTCTTCCTATCACGGAACACCTATTGGAAAGAGTTGCGGGCAAGGAAGTTTACAGCTTTCTTGATGGATTCTCAGGCTATAACCAAGTAGCCATTGCTCCAGAAGACCAACACAAGACGGCTTTTGCCACAGAATGGGGCATATTTGCATTTCGTGTGATGCCATTTGGCTTAACAAATGCACCCGCTACTTTCCAGCGACTCATGTGTCATGTTTTTAAGGAATTTTTACGCAAAAGCTTGGAAGTTTATGTCGATGACTTATGTGCTCATTCAAATGTAAGACAGACACATATCCCCGAGTTAAGACGAATATTTGACAAATGTCGAGAATATCAGGTTTGTTTGAACCCAGAAAAATGCGTTTTTCATGGTCAGACAAGGCAAAATTCTAGGACACATTGTATCAAAAAATGGAATCTCTACGGATGAAGAAAAGGTGAAGGTAATTGCGGATCTACCCAGACCAACTAGTGTGAAAGAGGTATAGGCATTCATGGGCCATTGCGGTTATTATAGGAGATTCATACACATGTATGCAATCATAGCCAAGCCTTTGTACTCTCTTTTGACCAATTTTGAGTGGACAGATGAATGCGAAAATTCATTCAATGAACTTAAACGACGCTTGTGCTCAGCACCTATATTGACCACCCCAGATTGGAGTAAGCCATTCCATGTACATGTGGATGCATCCAATTACGCCATAGGATGTGTGTTAGCACAACCCATGAATGAAGGTAACATAGATCTCCCCATAGCTTACGCTAGCAGACAACTGAACGCAGCAGAGAGAAATTACACCACGACGGAACGAGAAGGATTAGGGATGATCTACGCTGTAAAGAAGTTTAGGCACTACTTGTTGGCCAACAAATTCAAGTTCTTTACAGATCATCAAGCCCTATTATATTTAGTCAACAAACCATGTAACACCGGACGACTGATACGTTGGTTTCTATTACTCATGGAGTATGATTTTGAAGTGGTAGTTAGGAAAGGAAAGACGCATCTTAGAGCTGACCACCTCTCAAGATTAACCTCAGGAGAAGCTCCTCAAGGAGTAGCGGATGATCTACCAGATGCATACTTGTTTAACCTCGAGATAGCACCGGAATGGGCTAAGCCATTAGTCCCTATTCTGACATACGGACCCAAGAGTCCTAGGATAAAGATCAAAGAAGGAGAGATTACCAAATCTCAGAGGTACCAAATAATGGCAGGAAGTATATACAAACAGGATAATCAAAAGATTCTTGCTTGTTGTGTAGATGAATCGGAACATGCGAATTGGTTGCAATTAGCACACGTAGGTGCACTAAAGCAACATCATTCAAAACATCGAACATTACAGACTCTGCATAGATTAGGAGTATATTGGCCTACGATGGAAGCAGATGTCTACAAGTTGTGTAAAGAATGTCAGGTGTGTTGTGAAAGACCACCAATAGAACATGCTACATTGTATCATGTGTCTCTCACACCAGACTGGAGTGAACCTTTAGTGACATACTTGAGGACGAACACATTCCCTCAAGGAATGACCTTAGCTCGACAACGTAGTCTAGAGCAGGAAGCTCACGACTATTCATTTATTGGCGATAATCTATACAAAAGAGGACGAGATGGATATTTAAGACAATGTGTTCATGAAAGCGATTATCTGAGAATACTAGAGACGGCACACCAAGGTGTAGCAGGAGGTCATTTTGGACCAGATAGGATAATCAAAGCCATCCTCTTTTCAGGATTATGGTGGCCCACTCTTCACATGGATGCTCATACCTATGTAAAGAGATGTGATGTGTGCCAAAGAACTCAGTTTCCTACTCGCAGAGATGAAATGCCATTGAAACCCATGATGGGCGGACGTGCATTTTCTAAGTGGGGAATAGACTTTGTAGGACCCATTAACCCCCCTGCAAAAGGTACACATGCGGAATATATTATTGTTGCCACAGATTATCTTACAAAATGGGTAGAGGCAAAGGCCACAAAAAAGAATGATGCTCACACGACTGCAAAATTCTTATTTGAAAATGTCTTTACAAGATATGGATTGCCTATAGAGTTAGTGAGCGATCGAGGCACTCACTTTCTAAACCAAGTCATTGAATATTTGTTACAGGATTTTATGGTGATTCACAAGAAATCTGCACCATATCATCCTCAGGCCAATGGTCAGGCTGAAAGCACTAACAAGATACTTTGTACCGTACTGACGAAACTCGTGAACAATAAACGTTCAGATTGGGACAAACAGCTACACCACGCTGTTTGGGCATATCGAGTGGCCTACAAGACCGTACTCAATGCAACTCCCTTTCAGATGGTTTTTGGTCAGAATGCAGTGCTTCCTTTGGACTTCTTGATACCGACCCTTAAGGTTGCACAAGAACATCAGTGGACTGGCCATGAATTATCAGCGAGAATAATGGACTTGGAACGATTAGGAGAAACCAGGCTAAAGGCAGCAGCAGGAATATACGCTGCGAAGAAGCGACAGAAAGCATATTTTGATGCGCATGTGAAAGATAAAGGCCTAAAAGAAGGAGATTTAGTTCTAGTATATACGCTGAAACAGCACGCACGCAAGTTAGAAAAGCGAGGTTATGGACCTATGATCATTAACAGACTCTCGACTAGTGGAGCAGTACAGTTAGCCACCTTAGAAGGAGATATAATGCCTAATTACATTAGTGGCTGTAGAGTCAAGCTATATCAAGAACCTCTTACTGAGGATATGCTTAGACGACTCACGTTGGCAAAGAAGCGTAAGGAGGAAGAAAATAGAATACGAGCGGAAGCTCAGGCAGAAGCCATAGAACGCATTAAGCGCATGAAGCTAAGAAGACAAGGACTAGGGAGAGAACATTATAACCATCTGGAAACATCACCCAGATATCCCATGGCCATGTGTCAAGTAAAGTCAACCACTCATCCTAGCATAGTGGACAGGAGACCATTCATTACAGTAAGGCTAGCGCACGGTAACCATAGCCAAGAACTCAGGGCTTTGATTGACTCAGGTGCTGCGACTAGTGCGATTAGATGGTCCCACTATAAGGCTTCAGGAATAGAAATGCGGCCAATTGAGGCATACCTCATAGGCCTAGGAGGCATGGAAACCCCTTGCATGGGTGAGGTGGACCTTCCTATCCTCGTTAAGGAGGTGACCATGACAGCGAAGCTATTAGTGTGCCATGATGACGCCCTGATAGAACCCCTAATCCTTGGCCAAGATTGGCTATACGATCACTCAGTGGACCTAAATCTTAGACAAGGCTCCTTACAGATTGGAACCTTAGAGCAGAAGCGAGTGATACCGCTTGACTTCCCTAACGGCATTCCGCTTGACGGTTTTGACCCTAGACCCTATGAAACGCATGCGACGGAAGACAGGAAGATTTTTGGGCAGACCAGTCACGTTACGTCTACACCAACCCACTCGGGCTTGGCTATAGACAGTTGTCAGTCAGAAGAACGACAGGGGATCTTCCCTGGGACTTCCTGCAAACTAGAAGCGACAGTTATCCAAACGCAAGGACAGAAGGGCACAATCAGAGGTCAGGTGGGTTGCATCAGCGGCCAAATGAGCACGACACCCTGCGGTGCTCATCCTTCCAAACTTGTTGCGGACTGGCCTAGATTAAAGTTACAAAAGGCATCACTTCCTAATGGGCAGGTCACGCAAGTGTTGGAACTCCCTTCTTTTCCAAAGCAGAGTGTCCATCCGACCTCTCAACCTCAACAACAACAGAGTCAACCACGACAAAGGAACCCAGACCGACGACAGTATCAGAGGAAACCACATGGAAAGCAGTTTAGGCCACCCAAAGGAAGCGGCACCAAACAAATATGGGTGCCAAAAGGACAAAAAGCACCAAAGAACTCCAGCCAAGCAGAAATCGACAAAAAAAAGGCAGAACAAAAACAGAATCGATATCCACCATCCCCTCGACCACCTTCTACAGGTCCAACCATTCGACAAATGTGGATCGCCAAGAAGTACCTTACCCATAGACCCACGCCCACGCAGATTTGGGTACCCAAGCCATGTATCATAGCTCAACCCATAAGCCATGTAATATATAACCCCCATAACTCATCTCATCCCTCGATACCACCAAACCCGACACCACCTTTTACCCCTCAGCAGAAACCCACCACCCATTCAAGGACTCTTAGGAAATGGAGACCGAAACGTGTCCAACCGGCTTCCCCTAACCCATTGTCTAACTACCCCCCGACTAACATACAACCTTGTACTCAATTACTAACCTTTAAACCTTGTAATAATTCACCCACCATCATCCCACATCATTCATAATCTCATCTCATCAAGAAATGTATGCATGATCTGAAACGTATAGGTGTCTAGAGACCTGCACTAGTGCTGCAAGAAACATTGCATCCATCACATCCCAGCACTTGGCTACACGGGTTACGCATCAGTTATGGAAAGGGATTGCGGTCTCACTTTAATGGGATCATGATTAATTTCCATGCTAATGTGTTACTCTTTTGTAGCAGATCTTTCTCACTAGCGCACCAGCCACCATGCAAACCGACGAAGGAACATCAGGAGCAGGCCCCAGTGTAGCGGATGTGCCACTCAACGTGCTACGAGCAGAATCCCACCCCACTGCTCCACCGCCGGAATTTCAGGGATTTCCAGGGCCCACGCCTATCGATAACCCCCCTATGGGCTACACCGAAAAGATACACAGGAACTCTCATTGGTTTCAGGGCCTTGCAGGACCCCTTGCGGACGCGGACTTTATATTTGAATCCTCTCTGACTTTTGATGACCGCACATGGGGAAAATACCAGTTTTTCTCCCGAGAGTTTGAAGCCCTACAAAGCACCCAGGATTTAACTCATGTTTGGGCCAGAGCAGGCTTCACAGAGTATTTCAGTGATCCTCTGCCCAAACCGGATTTTTACAGGTGCTATTACTTAATCACTACCTTACTGGCATCAGAGAATAAGGACATCCCAGGAACCTTCATATTGCCTACTCTAGTGGATGATCCACCTTACAAGAGATTTTATCTCTCTAAGGACTTAATCAGAGCAGCCATCAAGATTCATGGCACCCACACACCCACAGATCGAGAGAGATTAATTCCAGAACCGATGAAACGTGGGGATGTCACGAAGTGGGAGGAGATTTCCGCCATTACACCTGAGCTGTCAAAGCCACTAAGGATATGCATGCAACATTTCGCATTTCCAGCTCAGGACAGATTTACCATGCCCCATAAACGAATCTGGTTCGGATTATATTTGGCATGCACAGGACCTCAAACTGTTGATCTGGCAAGCTGGATCATAGATCAAATGTACCTGGCACAACACAGATGGGAGCGTAAAAAAGTGCTTAATGGATGTTGTGCACTCACAAGAATTGTGTATATGTGCTTGGCTTATGACTTGCCAATTGAGCGTGCACTAACAGGAGAAGAACTGAAGGCATTCAAGGGCACAACGAAGAAAGCCAGGAAGCCCAGTAGGACACGGGCAGGTAAGCGCATGCGAGGCACCATCCCTTGCCTCCAAGTGCCAGAGTCGCCGTCACCACAACCCTCTCCAGAGCGACCACAAACAGAAGCTGCTCCCACTGTACAACCTATTCGCATACGGTTGTCCAGACCAGTGGCTACAGAGGCCACCACTAGTACCGCTGCACCTCAGGCAGCTGCCACCTCAGAACCCACCACCACAACAGCAGAAGCTCCCACCACTATTGGTGCGGAAGCGTTTTCTTTCCCGATACCACATATGGAGGCCGACCCCATAAACACGACATTTGATTTTGAGATGCCTGACGCATTCTCAAACGAATTCCAGTATTCAGAAGCACAACTGTTCTCCCAGGAATATGAACGTCCCAGCTACCCTACCACACCACGAGATTTGCCACAGGGACAAGCTGTGTCAAGCTCTGAAGAAGAGAGAACCGAAACAGACAATGAGGAAGGCGACGATGAAGCCAGCCAGGACTCACATGACGAACAGACAGAGGGCCAAGGCCAACACACCGACACACACGGCGACACCAGCACATATGAAGATGAGACATTCGAAGCCGCAGCGTACACACTGGCTATAAAGAAATTATATCGTACCATGGAGAAAGTCTGGGCACGAAAGAAGTTAACTGAAGAGGAGAGCCAGGCATTAATTGAACAGGAACTCATCTCCGGAGGATTCGAAGACGCATACATCAGAGGGTTCAGAGAGTTAGTCAAATCAGTAGGCTCCCATGAAGCACTCAGGTTTTTACAAAGAAAGCAACTACCACAGTTTGATCCCCGCCGAGTGCGACTACTTTCAAAGCCCGGAGAGTATATTCGTGTACCAACAGGAGCTCAACCCTCAGCACAAGCCAGGGAGGCACGCCTCGCCCCAGAAAGTTCATTGACCGCAGAAACCATCCTTGTAGATTCACCACCCCGTACCACCATTGTACATACCACTACTATCCTCGAAATAACATCCACCCCTTCGACTCCTCTCTCACCTCATCTTTCACCAACCCATCCCGTATCACCCGCACACCCACCGGCTTTCCCCACATCCAACCTGTACAAAGCAACATAGCCACAACCTCTTCCTTACCCATTCATACCACCATGCCCACACCCAACCCTCCGCATCCATATGTTAACCCCTTCACCCCTTCATCCTTCCCAGCGTTTCCCCCACCTCTAAGACCCCCATTCCCCTTCCTAACCCCACTAACCTTCTCACCAGTCTCACCTCCCCAACCTACCATCACCCCTATTTCCCAGTTTCACCAAGCTGCTCCAACCATTTCCCCTGTAAACTACACTACATTCGCAAATCCCGTATTCACACCTACACAACCACCCACAATCACACCACTTTTCACAGTCACAACACTAAACACGTCCAATGGCATGGACATATCACCATCCACCTCACCACCACCCACTCCACTCACAGCACCCTCATATTTAGGCACTTCACAATTTTCCACAATCACCACTGCATCCACTGTCCCAACCCCACTCCCCATTCCCACTGCATCTACTCCCACTACATCCTCATTTAGCACTTCACTACTACTATCGCCCACCATAGACACCGCATTTCAACACATGTTCGCATGCATGACGCAAGTCCGCGATGAGTTTGCATCACTCGGCACCAACTATCAACAGCTGCAGAAAACGATGAACGAATTACAAAGGCAGCTTAATTCGTTATCAATTGAGAACGCCTCACTGAACAGCAGATACCAAGATTTACGAGAGGCCTATCACAAGTTAGAACTAGAAAGTGAGGAGAAAACCAAAGAGGCCACCGCGGATTTGGATAACCTACTTAGAGCCCAGACTGTCCGCAATGCAACGCTTACTAGAAATATGGGCTTACTAAGAAGACACTTAGCCGCAGCAAAAGAGGAGAACCAGAGACTCCAAGAGCAGAATAGAGAGAACTTGGAAGCGGCTTTAGATCATCTAGAACAGCCACTAAGTCCGAGCAGATTCAAGGCAATCCCATCCGAGTCGATGCGGATGCTGCTAGACGACCATGTTAGATTGCTCGAGGACTATGATCGTATGAACGAAGAACATCAAAAGTTAAAGGAAGATCACAAACTGCTACAACTCAGAGAACCAGCAACACAACAAGTACAAGTAGCAGCGGAATTACCAGCGCCTGTGGACCCTGCCCCTGAAGTTTTAGAGGAACTCAACGCACTTCGGGCCCAGGTAACAAATCTTGAATCTAGGATTGCCATCTATGAAGCACCACCAAGGCCAGACTCCCCACCTGAGCTACCAGCTGAGGAAGAAACCGTCACTATCCCGGTGGAGGAGACATTCGAAGAGGCATATGAACCGATACCCATCCCAGGCGGACGTGTCACGGCCGAAGGCCAGATGACCTACGAATTACCTACCCCCGCGTGGATGAAGACAGTTGAAGAACTCGGAACGACACACTCGGCCAGAGTAGAGGCACAGCTACATGCCATGGCCATAATTGAAGAGAAAATTTTACAGTCACCATTCTTTGCTCAATTGGCCCCGCGACGATACATATCTGGGCATGAGCTCCAATATAAACCGTACTTCATGTTAATGGCCGAATACCAGTTAACCATAGAGAAAGAAACAGGTATGAAACCAACGCATGCCACTCAATTCGAGCCAGAGGACTTGCCACCAAGGGCGCAGAGAGGTGAAATCCTTCAACCAGACTGGCGCAAAGATTTATTGCAAAATTATCCAGAGATGATGAGCACGTGGGTAAAAGCGCCGCTTCACTTAAAGTTTAATCCGTGCTGGGGACCAGTACCACGACGCCGCTCTTGGACTGCCTTCGCTATAAAGCTACAGAACAATAAGCAGTGCCAAGACTGGTTGAACTATCCCTACTTCAAGCCACCAGTCGCGTTACCCACAGTAGGCTACATGATGGCGACGATCCGCCACTGGCTCCCTCGATTAAAACATATGGATGATATTGCCGCGCACATGACTGTCAAAATCTTTGACATGATGCAGATGGTCTTTAAAGTCTTCCGACGCATCAAGGCTCCCCATGTTAACACCCCGGGCTTTGAGCATGGCAACTTTGATTTAGTCTATGATATGAGCACAACGCCATCGCTACGGGTGTGTTACGCCTGGCACTGCAGGATCAAATATCTACCGGCATGTTACAAGCAAACATTCGAAGAAATGTTCACCACCGGCTTTTGGGAGTACCATTCAGAGGTATTTATAAGCAGGCCCACACACTTATTGCAATTATTCGCCTGTGAACGAATGGTGTACTCCACACATTATCAGCTCCCACCACCAGACGAGCCACAACCTATCGATTGGGAGAAACTCGAGGCTGATCTAGCCCGAGGTATTCGTATATCAGAGCACACCCTCGCTCAAGACCTCCTACAGAATTACATCCGGCAGACCTCACAACAAGGTTCTGTCAGGGACGACAGAAGCGAGAGGGAGGGGGGTGTTGGAAGCAGTCAGAGGCACAGACGCCACGGAAGCATGTGAAGACGAAGCAGGGAGCCAGGCGGATCAATTTTTTAAACAAATATATTTCTTATTAATTCTCCAAACATTCAACAGTGATTGTTATCACTAATTGTAACATATGTATCATAGAAAACCCCATTTTGTAATCCATAGCTCCATTTTGTGCAAGCCAAGGAGTCCTCGAGCTTGAGGAGCTTAGGTAGAATGCTCGTACCAAATTTCGTTATTTTTAGACATCGTTTACCCTTCCAAATAGCCTCTAGGACCTAATTTTTCACTAGGCCGGTCACTAGATGTGAAACCGGTCAAAACTAGTCTAGAAACTATAAAAAGAGCTAGAGAGCTCATTTTTGGGGGTTGGTTCATTTTGGTTAGTGTGAGCATAGAGCTAGTTTGAGCTTGTAAGAGTATTCTTGAGTAATAGAGCTAATTTTCCACCTTCCATTGTGTCTTGTTTGTCTCTTCATTGTGTGTGTGTATGCGTGTGTGCATCTTTGTGCTTCTCACCTTCACTCTCACATCATCTCACGTTCACGATCTTCATATCACTCCTACCTCTCCCTCGGATTGACATTAAGGAGGTGAAGCTTCTTAACGTGGTTCTCACCATTGTGCTAGAGCAACAACATGCTTCCCAAAAGATGGAGTCTTGATGGGACCACATACATCACTATGAACAAGCTGCAATTTTCTTATAGTGTGTGTATGACTATCTTTTGGAAAAGAAGCACAATGCATTTTTCCAAGAATGCAACCTTCACATGCATGCTTTTCAATGGAATCAAGTGTTCGAAAACCAATAACCATATCCTTCTTTTGAAAGTAAAGAAAACTATTGAAGTCTAAGTGACCAAAATGAGCATGCCAAAGCTCCATTTCAGCCATGGAAGAAGTATGAGCAACCAAGGCATTCAAGGCAGCCCTCTTATATGTATCCATGCGATACAAACCATTACATAATGTATCGGACATCACGATAACATCGCCATTGCTGAACTCATGAACCATACACTTATCGTCAACAAAGTGTACATGAAGTCCAGATTTGGCAATCAGTGAAACTAAAATTAAGTTCTTCTTGACACTAGGCACATACAATGCATTTTTCAAGAGAATCACACCTCCATTTGCAGTTGTAAGCTCAATTTCTCCTACTCCAATGATAGGATAAGAGGCATTGTTTGCACACAACACATTTCCTCCTTTGGCTGCATCTTTCAAAGATGCAAAAAATATTTTGCATCATGTTATATGCGTTGAAGCACCACTATCAAAGAGCCAGTTCGAATCAGCCTCACTCACAACCATACATTTAGAATGCAAAGTTGCATCATAATGACATGTAATAACACATGCACAAAACTATTGAGCCATGTTGGCTTCATCATAGTCCGAATCAGCCTCACTCACAACCATACATTTAGAATGCAAAGTTGCATCATAATGACATGTAATAACACATGCACAAAAATATTGAGCCATGTTGGCTTCATCATTCTTTGCATTTGCTGAATTTTCAGCAATAGACATGTCGGATTCCTTATTCTTTTCTTTGCATTTAGCAAGCTTTCTACACCCATCAATAGCATGATCAGCCTTTCGGCAATATTTGCATCTCTTCTTCTTTTGCAAATCAGCATCATTAGACAAATGAGTGGAAGAGGAAGGTTGAGTCTTTGATTTTGATGAACCCAAAGATGAACCATACTTGCTTTTTCCCTTTTGTGAGATATCAAGTGCTTGTGTTCCCTCTATCAAACCACTCCGATGCAGTCTAGATTGCTCTTCTTGCAAAAGAAGAGACACAACCTCATCAAATGCATATATATTAGGATTCCTTTTGCAACCAAATGGAGTGTAGTAGCAAAGCTTTGAAAAGATTTTGGTAATCCTTTCAACAATGTAGAAATGAGTGATGCATCCAGAATAATATCATCTATGTTTTCCAATTTCTCTTTCAAGTCCTTGATGTACGTCACATACACATCCACTAACTCATTTTTAGCCATACATACATCCTAAAGTTGCTTCCTTAAGTATGCAACATGTGCTTCATTACGCACGGCATACAAAGAAGCAAGAGTATATGCCTGTCTTGATGTAGAACATGACCGAATGTGTGGAACTATATGAGGCTTCATAGAAAGCGTAATCAATGCATGAGCTTGAGCATCTTTTCCATCCCATCTAATCTGTTCTTGTAGATGGAGAAGGAGAAACCACTGTACTAGAAGAAGAAACTCCATCAGTGATAGTAGACTGTGAAGTAGAAGAACTTGCGGGTCTTCGATCTACATCTACCACTATGTTCCAAAGTTGTTTTGCAACAAGAACATGCTTCATCATGTACAAACACATTGAATAGTTGGTCCCATTAAGCTTATCTTCATCTTGAAGCATGCCAAACAAGTCATTGTTGCCCACCATTTTACCAAAGAACAAGAATTTGACAAAACCTTTACTTCGATGAAAGTTGAAAATGCTGAAATTTCAGCTCACAAACCATCACTTTGATGGCGATTTTGACTGCACCAATGACTTCTAAATGGGGGTAAAACCCTAAGGTGCCTGGTGGAAATGTTTCTTGGCTGCTGAAATTCAATGTTCTATGCTCCGAAGTCGATTTGCACTGTTAAAAGTGTGTGCGCTCGAACACGAAAAACCAAAACTTGAGAAGGAGTTGAACCTGCTCTGATACTACTCTTGGGTGTGTGTAGAAATGCAAGAGACACACGAGAAGCACACACAAGGAGCACAAATGCGACAAGACACACAAAGAAGATAGATGGCTAGAATAGATCTCTCTATTGATGATGAACTGAACTGAAGTAAGAGCTGAATAATATCCCTAAGTACAAAGTATCACCACATATGAGAGTATCAAGTGGTAACATGGGGAAAAAACCTCTAGCTAGCACTAGAGTAAAAAGTTTCCATGTATAAGGAAAAGGTTCACATCAAAGCTACTTGAGGAACATCAATTTAACAGTTTGATGCCCCAAAAGTGCTCTTGGACATAATTTTTTACTAGGTCAATCATTAGATGTGAAACCAATCAAATCTCCCCAAAAAATATAAATATATCTAGAGAGCTCATCTTTTAGGTTATCTTGTTGGGGATAGCTTTTATGTGAATTGAGCGTTGTAAGAGCTTTGATGAATAGAGGTATTTCTCCTTGCATTGTCTTTTTTATTGTCTCTTCCATGTATGCGTGTATGTGTGTGCATGTGTGCTTCTTGAAAGACAATAGTTACGCAATATAACACAGGAGCAATAGCAGAGAAGATAACAGATATAGGAGAATCTCAACAATTTTCTACTAGCAGCAAGTACAAAGATGATGGCGTTGTCCACCCGTGCGCTCTCAAGGTAGAGCTTAAATGGTGATCTAGACAACTCTAGATAGGGAGATACAAGGTAGAGGTATGCTGGCTCAACTCGGTATCTTAGGAAGTGCAGAAGTCATGTATATATAGGATCATGGGTGGCCTACCATGGACGGCTATACATGGGCGGTAGAGCGTGGGCGGCCACCGCCCGCGTAATTGCCATACACGGCTTAGACTGGCTGAACCGACATAACAAATATAAATGATTTCTGACTCCGACAGGGAATATTCCATGGAATATTCCCTTTACCGTCGCGCCGAAGGTGCTGCCCCCGGACCCCCACCAGGGGGCCCGCTGGCCCCCTGGGACCCCCCAGCCAGGGGGCCCGCTGGCCCCCTTGGACCCCCCAGCCGGGGCTGCTCACCGCTGCCCCCGACCCCACAATTGGGGACCCTGGTAACTCCCTTTCCTTATAATATCTTACATGGTCCAATATGACCTTCATCCAACATTCAAGTTGGGATTCCCATCAATTGGGTAATGCACGCTTGGCTTCTCCTCATAAAGGGGGCCTTACAAAATGTGCATACAATCATGAGGGGTAGACATTGATCATATACTAACACTTCTCACCTTCACCTTCGCACACATCATCCTTACATCTCCATGGATTGATAACTAAGGAGGTGAAGCTCCATGATGTGATACTCGTCCTTGTCTAGAGTGACACCAAATTTGGCACCATTGTTAGGGAGTGTGCTCAAGGATGAATGTGTGATGGTAACAGTGTCAGGAGATCAATGTTGGAAGGGTAGGTAGTTAGATTATTTCATGTTTTTTCACTTGTTTTAGTTTGTTTTACCTCATTCTCACTGTCCCTACCTCCATCCTCCATAGCCACACTTCATCATCTTCATCAAGATTTCTTTATTTTCTCCATATCAAATCTCCTTTCCTTCATTTCCCTCATATATTAGTCTGTGAGAGAGAGAGAGAGTGAGTGTGATTTTTTTTTGCATGCATTTGAATATTTGTGTAGGATTCCTCATCATTTTGTAGTTCAACACTCTACATAGGTAAGGTATATGTTTTTTTTTAACTTTGTGCCCATCAAGTTGGCCTATCCCAACAGGCTACAAAGCTGAAAATATTTACATCACATTTATAACATAATGTAGATCTTCTTAGCACCTTCCTAGAACACTAGACGCTTCAACAAAATTTTGAGTTTTTGACCTCATCATGATGGCCAACCCCATTGCAATAGGCCCAATCCAGCATGATAGGCTCACTACATCGCAACACGCTCACTTCATCCTGACATGCCCAATCCATCGTGAAAAGCCCAGCCCATCATGACATGCCCAGTTCACTGCGACAAGGCATCCCATTGTGATAGGCCCAGTCCATTGCGACATGGTGCCTCATCACAACAGGCCCAACCCATCATGATAAGGCAACCCAGAGGCACATGCTCCCAGGGTTAGAGGTCCTCATGGACTAAGATAAGCTAGCCCTTCCACACAACTACCCCTAGCTCGATCAATGCACAATGGTGAAGTGGGTTGTGGGGGAATGGGAGATTGTGGAAATATGGGGGGAGGGAGAGGTGCAGAAGTGGGTGATATGTCCATGAAGTCATGTGTGGATGCAGTCGTGGGAGTTATTGTATACATGGGAATGGTAGTTGCGGTGATGGTTGTGAAGGTGTATACTGATGTGTGCAGTGAGCCACCGAGAAGGGTGACAAGGGGAATGGGATTTTCGATGACTACAGTTAGAATTACAATGTCCGTGGTGGCAGTTACAATAGTATCGTTTGTGCTTCACTAAGGTAAGTGGAGACTGTGGCTATGACAGTAGTGGTGACTGTGGTGGTAGGGGGTGAGGGTGGTGGAGTTGGAGGGGAGGGTGGTAAAGGTGGTGATGGGGATGCACTTGAGGTGTGGGCTTCGTCAGTGTGTTGAATGGAGTGAGTTGTGCCAATGGCTGTGGAGGTGGTGCCATGTGGTCCTGTTACCAAAATATTTATCTGCTTCCCTGGTCTGGGGGGGCGTCTCCCGTGTCGTCACTCAAATCTTAGTGAGTGTGTAAGGGTGGTGTGCACAGTCTCTGGTACTCCTAGTGCATCAGCTAGCATGTCGAGGGTAGCCCTATACTGATCATCTACACCCTCTTCTTCAAGTATCTAGTTCATTAAGGCCTTTCCTGTTGCCAAAGATAGTATGTGTTGTTCCTGAACCAGGTTGATAGTATCATACAGTCTTTTTAGTTGCTTCATATAAGTTGGGGCTCCCGCAAGTTCTGGGATAATGTGTTACTCATGTTCATGCTCCCCTTCGTCGGATGGTCCTTCTTGTTCGTCATCTTGCTCCTCTTTTGTAGTCCTCCTCGTCATCTTCATCTACTTCAACGACTTCTGGTTGACTTGGATGGGGCTGGTCCCCGACAGTTTGTTGCCCACTTAGTTGCTTTGCTTCAACTTCCAAATTCATTGCATTAATTATCCTTGCTACCTCCTCATCAGTCAAATCCTCTAGTGTGAAGCCATGAGGAAACTCTAAATCGGTGGGTATTGGTGGGAACACCAGATTAGGCCCTTCTGCACTGTGCCGTGGTAATCTGATGGTAAAGGGTTGCATGCGCCTTTGGAGTGGCGGAGTCATCTACAGTGTCAGGATCGCGCCCCCGGCTTGTGCACATGGCATTTGAATAGCTCCCCTCATTTTCTTTGAAGGAGGCCTTGCAGTTGATATCCTTCTCTGAAAATCTTGCACCCTAGTCTAGATGAGAGCTCTTTGAATTAGTATATCATATGCCAAGCACCGATATACAATCCTGGTGAGTGCACAGCATCCATAGAGCACTGATTTCTGTTTCTTGTACCAATGTTGGTGTGCAAGATGGATTTGGTAAATGATCCAATGTGGCATGTTAATTGTCAATTTGAAGGTGTCTGCTAAGTATAGACTGAACCAAATCTTCTTGGGGGGCATCATGAATCTTTCTTGAGCGGAGAACGCGAAGTGTTGCATGCACATTTGTAGGTGAATGGCAATAGTTGGTGTCATTGCCACCATATCCTTCAGTTTAGTTAAGTTCATGTTCTTCATGTTGTCCGGAATCATTTTCTATTTCTCTGTGGGGATGTGCATACCTCTCATTTCTAGAGCTTCCCTTACCAAATTGTTCGTCAATTGGAAGTGCTTCAGTTCATTTCCTCTTGTAAGAGAAGGAAGCACAAAGCTGATGTACCCCTTCTTCTCTTTACTGGGAGTGAGGGTGCTAATCAAGTATGAACACCTCAGGAAGTCCGGCTTTGGTAACTGAGCTTTGAAGTAATCATACAATCTAGCCTTCTTCCATATTGGTTGCAATCCTTCACTGTTTTGAGAGCCTCTCAAACTCTCGTGTAAAGAAATGATACCGCCCCCAGCGTCTCTTAAACTCGATCTCAGCCTCCCATAAATAGGTGCCTTCGCCAAGGGGTCCTACAACTTCACTGAACCAATGGGAGTTCTTGCTTACTGGCGATGTGTGCCCTTGGGGGGATTTTGAATAGGTAAGACATGTAATGCTCTCAATGCCGGTGGCCTTTCCTTCAATTCCTCTTGAATAGGGAGACTTTCAATGTCTACTATCTGAGAGCTAGTGCCTCCTTGGGAGCTCGTTCCAGCAACCTCGGCCATATTGAGGAAAGCGGTCACCGGTTCTGTGAGAATATACAAATGGATGTTAACATTGCAAATGGACACAAAGTGGTCATGTGTCCCTCTTACAACATTAACATGACGAACTGTGATGTAGTTAGTTAGTTAGTTAGTTAGTGCCCGTGTGGTTGTGAGTGTGAAGTGTGGTTAGCAGATGCAGGGTTCCTATGTGCTAGTTAGGATGGTAGGGTGCAGTGTGGATACAATCAGTAAGCGGATGTGACTTTACAATGGGTTCAGGTGGTTTATTACAAGGTTTGGGCTGCCAAACATAGTGGATGGCTTTTGTTTTTGATTGTGTGGGGACTCTAGAGGGCTTTATCAGAAGGTTTACTTGGAAATGAGGCTTTTGAGGGACCCATTTACAAGTGATTCTGTCCGTGCTCATGGACCAATATGTGTTTGTGCATGTCGAATGAGAGTGGAATAAGCTGTTCGTGTGAGTGAATTATGATGTATATGGTGTGGTTTATGTGCGGCTATTTGAGCCCGCAAGCAAGCCTTAGGCACCCAAATTTGTCTTGTGTGTGGGTCAGCCTTCATCGACTCCTTGGGTACCCAGATAGACTTTACTTTCATAGAAGAATCTTTGAAAGACTTCTTATTAGTGTCTTGTCGTTGATCACTAATATGAAGTTGAGCCAATGGTTGTGGCTTGACCGCAACAGGATGCTCGCCTTTTCACACCCATAGTTGTTTTGATTTCTGAGACACCTTGCTTCGTGCTTTCTTTTGGCTTCAAGCATGGGTTGTCTGCTTCTTCTGCCTTTGGCACTCCTTTGGTTGCCGTATCCCTGTGACTTTTGGAAAAGAAGGGAGTTCCATCGTGTGCTTGACTTCCTTGTTGAGACAATCATTCCTCTGTATCACATAGTTTTGGACAAGAATAGCATCGTCATCTTCATGTGTACTCCTCGAAGGACCAGGAGCTTGTGCCTTTCCTAGTTCCTTGAGTGCTTCATTTTCTAACTCAACTGTAATGCGGTTCTGATTTACCCAGACCTGAAGAAGTCCACTTCTTAGGTTTAGGTTGACTGCATGATCATAGATCCAGTCTTGACCCAAGACAAGAGGCTTAGTGAGATCCTTATCTTGACACACTAGCACTTTAACTGTTAAGAGAACATCTTGAATGGAGAGAGGAAGTTCCACCTCGCCCATGCAAGGGGTTTCCACACCTCCTAATCCTATGAGATATGCTTCTACAAGATTGACACTTAAGTTCAATTCTTGACAGTAAGAAAGTTTAACAACACTAGTGGCTGCACCTGAGTCAATTCAAGCTCTCACGCTCCTTGCACTCTCTCCTTGTCCTACCTCTAGGGTCACAAAGGGACATCGCTCAATTATTCTAGTAGAACTTACTCCTGAGACTTCACACATAGCCATATGATATCCTGGATCTGCATAGGCATCTGTCCTAGGCTGATCTCTACCCTATCTTCTCAATTTCATTCTTTGAATGCATTCCAATGCTTCTACCTGTGCCTCTTCTCGAATTCGCTTTTCTTCTTCCTTACGTTTCTTGGCAGTGTTGAGTCGATTGAACATTTCCTCAGTGAGGGGTTCTTGATATAGTTTGACTCTACATCCCCTGATGTAACTAGGGAGGAAGTCACCTTCTAATGTAGCTAGTTGAACTGCTCCACTTGTGGAGATCCTATTGATAATCATTGGTCCATAGCCTCTCTTCTCTAATTTCTTTGCATGTTGCTTCAACATGTAGACTAAGACTAGGTCTCCTACTTTTAAGCCCTTATCCTTCATGTGTGCATCAAAATATGCTTTTTGTCTTTTCTTGGCTGCATAAATTCCTACTGCAGCTCTTAATCTTGTTTCACCTAGTCACTCAAGGTCAAAGATTCTAGAGGAGATCTCATGGCCTGTCGAGTCATGCTCTTGTGCTACTTTCAATGTAGGTATCAAGAAGTCCAATGGTAGCACTGCATTTTGGCCAAACACCATCTGAAAGGGTGTGGCTTGGAGTACCGTTTTATAGGCAACTCTGTATGCCCAAACAGCATGGTGTAGCTATTTGTCCCAATCAGAGTGTTTATTATTCACTAATTTGGTCAGCACATTGCATAGAATCTTATTTGTGCTTTTGGCTTGCCGATTAGCTTGTGCATGATAGGGGGCGGACTTCTTATGTACTACCAAGAATTCTTGGAGAAGATTTTCAATGACTTCATTCAAGAAGTGAGTGCCCCTATCACTTACTAGCTCTATAGGTAGCCCATATCTAGTGAACACATTCTCAAATAAGAACTTAGCTGTCGTTTGAGCATCGTTCTTTGTTGTAGCTTTCATTTCTACCCATCTGTGGCCACAATAATATATTCAGCATGTGAACCCTTGGTTGGGGGATTAATAGGACCTACAAAGTCTATTCCCCACTTAGAGAATGCCCGTCCATCCATCATAGGTTTCAGAGGCATCTCATCTTTGCGTATAGGATACTGAGTTCGCTGGCACACATCACACCTCTTCACATAGGTATGTGCATCCATGTGAAGGGTTGGCCACCACAAGCCTGCAAATAGGATTGCCTTAATCTCCCGGTCTGGACCAAAGTGTCCTCCTGCTACACCTTGGTGAGCAGTTTCCAAGAACTTAAGATATTCGCTCTCATGAACACTGATGGAGAGTGTTAATCTCCAAAAGAACAAGTTACTCTTGTAATAAGAGCACCTCTATAACAAGAATAACTCAAACCCTCACCAAATTTAGAGGATCAATGATCAATTATAAAGATTTTGAAAAATCTGTGAAGAAGATGACTACACAAAAAGTCTACTGCACATATCTCTCTCATTAACTTATCAATTGTGTAAAGTTTTTTATGAAACTTTGCACAAGGTGTTGCCTATAGTTTGCGCACCTTCTCCAAGTTGAATCACTCCAAATAATTCAGTATATCTTGAGAAATGATCTCAACAAGTTACCTATGTCTAAAACTCCTCTTCTGAAAAGTCAATTCAGACACCTGTAACTTCTAACACTTGGTTCTCTCAATCTAGACCCCGTTCATACAAATGCTTTTAGCCACAGATAGCTTACCTTCCAACTTAAAGATTGAGTGTATGCTTTCTCAAAACTTTATACTGTGGAAGGAGAACTGACCAAAACATTAACATCAAATTTTGCGCGTGTTTCAGGAACCAGTGAACACTTCTTCACATATGAATGTTCCTACACATAATTCTCACAGCCTGTTTACAATTAGGCTCTCAAAATTTAACCATAGAATCATTAAATATGGACTTAGACATCTACAAAAGGATTCTCAAAATGATCAAGCACAGAAGGAGAATGCACAGAAACATCGGGCGCAATTTTTCTTCCATTTCTAAAGAAATTTACAACTGAGTGATGAGAGAGATTCTATTCACTTTTAAACATGTCTAATGACATCTAAATCTCCTCTATTCTTGTTCTCACATAATCTCTCCCATTTTCCTCGACATTTTTCATAGTATATATTGGCAAATATTTACAAGCTCATGACTATACAAAAGTATAAGTGAACTATCTTTGAATTAATGTACATATGTGTACATCTCTTTCAACTTCTGAATATGCACTTCCTCCATGCTTCATAACTTGAACTTTCCTTCAGTCCTTGACTTCCAAACCTTCATTAAACTTCAATTGTTGATTGCCCTGCACCAACAGTTGCCCCTCAATCATCAATTGAGGTTTTATCTATCTTCTTTATGCCTGCCATGTCTTTGAATCTCTGTAGCTTTGGTCCATCCAAGCTTTTGGTTAGCATATCAGCTATCTGATCTTTTGTTGAAGTATGTATTACTTCAATCTCTTTATCCATCACCTTCTCTCTTAGAAAGTGATACTGAATCTCAATGTGTTTGGTCCTGGCATGAAACACAGGGTTAGCAGGTAAATTCAAAGAACTCATGTTATCCCCATGAATGGTAGGTGTACTCTGTATGATGTCAAAACTCTTCATGAGAGTCTTAAGCCATATTACTTCCTTTGCAGCTTCAACAATGCCTTTATACTCAGCCTTTGTGGATGATAAAGCAACTGTGTGTTGCTTCTTTGAACACCAAGAAATTAACTTACCTCCCACATAACACAAGTAGCCATATGTTGATCTCCTATCATCAAGATTACCTGCCCAATCTGCATCACTATATATCTTGATGTTTGTATCTGATGTAAAACCATAATACAAACCCTCTTTGAGTGTACATTTAATGTACCTCAACACTCTTTGACCTGCAATCCAATGTTCTTTCCTAAATGCATGAATTGAGATAAAACTCCAATTGCATATGACAAATTAGGTCTAGTTAAAGTAGCATAAATCAAACTACCAACCAAACTTTGATATAACTTCATGTCCTTGAACTCTTCTCCTCCATATCTGCTTAACTTGTGATTCACCTCCATTGGAGTAGGTGCTACCCTGCAATCATTCATCTTAAACTTGATCAACAAGTTTCTCAAGTACCTTTCTTGAGTCACATACACTCTATGTTGAGTGTATGAAATCTCCATGCCCAAGAAATATGAAAAGTCTCCCAAATCACTAATCTTGAATTCTTTCTCCATTTGCTTCTTTAGGCTTTGAATGCCTTTCTCATCTGTACCTTTGAGAATTATATCATCAACATATATGCACATGTAAATGAATCCATCATCACTTGCTTTAACAAGCAAGCTACTATCTACTTTAGATACTTGGAGCCCAAGTTCTTTTAAGAACTTCACAAGTCTATAATTCCATGCCCTTGGGGCCTGCTTCAAACCATACAAAGCTCTCTTAAGCTTGCACACATGATCTGAATACCTTCCATCTCTGAATCCTTGTGGTTGCTCCATGAAAACATCATCTGAAATATAACCATTTAAAAAAGCATTCTTCACATCTAATTGACATAATTTCCAACCTTTACATGCAGCAATAGCTATGAGTGTCCTGATGGTTGTCATCTTTGCCACAGGACTATAGGTCTCATCATAATCTATACCATAAGTCTAAGCAAAACCCTTCACAACAAGTCTAGCTTTATACCTAGACACATTTCCATTTGCAAATCTCTTTGTCTTATAGACCCCTTTGCATCCAATGATCTTCTGACTATTTGGTTTAGGAACCAACTCCCATGTCTGATTCTCCATCAATGCATTATATTCTTCCTGCATAGCTTTCTCCCAATTTTCCTTACCTTTTGCCTCTTCATATGTAGAAGGGTCTTCATCTGCCTTTATCATATAGGCATAATCTTTGGTAGCCAAAAAAGAAGTGTCATAGCTATACCTTGTAGGTTGCCACTTGTGTCTTGATGACCTTCTGAGTTCTCCACTCCTTGAAGTTTCTGGTTCATCACACTCTAGATCAAATCTTGGCACTTCGTCAACTTCAACCTGTACTTCATTATTCTCCTCTTCATCAAATATCTAAACCTTTGATTTACTTTTCTTTTGATTCACAACTTCTTCATCACCTGCATTAATATTGATTGTACCTGCATTCCAAGTACCTTGCTCATCAAATGTAACATCCTTTGATACAAGGAATTGTTTTGTGGATGGACTCCACAACCTATATCCCATCTGCTTATCATCATATCCAATAAATACATACTTTTCAACTTTAGGTTCCAATTTGTGCCTTAATTGTGATGGCACATATGCATATGCCAAACATCCAAATACTTTGCAATGATCTAGAGTAGGTCTCTTACCCCATCAAGCCTCATATGGTGTCATACCCTGCAAAGCTTTACATGGTAACCTGTTAACCAAATAAGTAGCTGTGTTTACAGCCTCAGCCCACAAATAATGAGGGCAATTTTTCTCCTTCATCATTGACCTTGCAAACTCAACAAGAGTTCTATTTCTTCTCTCTGCTACACCATTTTGTTGAGGAGAGTACCTGCAAGTAATTTCGCTTTTTATACCTGCATTCCATAAGTAATCACTGAACTCATTAGAGAAATACTCTCCCCCTCCATCTGACCTTAGTCTTTTCAACTTATGACATGTAATTCTCTCTGCATGCATATGATACTGTTTGAATGTATTGAATACCTCTGACTTATCTTTGATCACATAAATAGTGATCCATCTGGTAGCATCATCAACATAAATCACATAATACCTTGGACCATTGATACTGAAATCCTTTGATGGCCCCCATACATCTGTGTGTACCATACATAAAACCATGCTTGGAATAAGATTGCTTATGAGCCTTACCTAATTGACATGCCTCACATCTATATGTCATATGTTGACCTGCAACATTAGGCAATCCAAGCACTGAACCATTATTTACCATATCTTTGATACCTCTTTCATTGAAATGTCCAAGCCTTTTGTGCCAAAGATCTAACTCAAAGATCTTATGTCCTCCATAGGTGAACAAGGCATGACCAACATTACCTTGAATCTTCAATGTAAACAATCTTCCTTCTTTCTTCCCTGAAACAATCTATTTATACCCATTGCTAGGGTCTTCCACAAACAATCCTTCATTAGTGAATCTTAATTCATAACCCTTTTCAACAATTTGTCCTACACTTATCAGATTCTTAAGAATTGTAGGAACATACAAGACCTTACTCAAGAGAGTGCTACCATCCTTGGCCTTCACTGATCCAAATGATTAGTTACCACATGATTAGTTACCTTATTCTCCAAATCAGACATCAATGCTATGTTACCACTCAGGTGATTGCTACACCCTGAGTCAATGTCAAAGACTCTTTGGTCTTCACTTTGCCTTTCACAAGTTGCATTCATTATTAATGTTGAATCCTCCTTCTGATCTGAAGCATAATTGTAGTAGGTATTGTTGTATTGTTGACTTTGGAATCCTCTACCTGCATTTCTTCCAAAGTAACCTCTACTACCTCTACCTCTGAAATTACCTCTTTGATTTCTGCCACCTCTTCCTCTTGAATTAAAATTTTGATTATATCCACCATTACTCTGAGTATTATGCCAACAATCATTAGCTAAGGGATTTGTCTTACCACAGATCCAGCAAGCTTTGACTCCATCTTTATTACTCCTGCCTCTTCCTCTACCTTTGCCACCTCCTCTTCCTCTTAGGAAGTTAGCTTGGCTAGTTGTACCTTCATCCTCATTTGTTTGTTGCTTTCCTTTGATATTCTTCTTCCTATCCTTTGAATACATTGCATGACCTGTACTCTTGTCACCTTCACCTTTGACATCCTGCTCAAAGGTTAACATATGTCCTAGTAAGTGATTTAAGTCAGGAGTAAAATGATCAAGTGATAATTCAGTAGACAAAATGAATGGCTTCCATTTGTCACCACCTCTCAAACCTGTGAGGATTTTCCTTACCAATTTATCCTCCTCAATGTCTTCATCAACTGCTCTTAATGCATCTGCAATGTCCTTCATCCTTGTTACATAGTCTGAGATGGATTGAGAGGCCTTCTTCTTGAAAGTGGTAAATTTTTCCCATAAGGATGCCTTCCTTGACTTTGTAGTGTTTTGGAAATGCTCCTCCAAAGCATTCCATATATCACTTGCACTTTCGAGACCTCTAATGTGAGGTAGCAAGTAGTCATTGACTGCCATATAGATAATGCTCCTAGCTTGAGCATCTCTCTTCATCCAATTCTTCAAATCTGATAATTCCTCCCTAGTTGGAACACTAGCATCTCTGAATTGAGGCTTTTCTTCTTCACCTGTGATGTAAGCTATCAAGTCTTTGCTCATAAGATGAGCTTCCATCATCATTGACCATGCTGGATAGTTGTCTCTTCCAAAAGAACAAGTTACTCTTGTAATTAGAGCACCTCTATAACAAGAATAACTCAAACCTTCACCAAATTTAGAGGATCAATGATCAATTATAAAGATTTTGAAAAATCTGTGAAGAAGATGACTACACAGAAAGTCTGCTACACATATCTCTCTCATTAACTTATCAATTGTGTAAAGTTTTTTATGAAACTTTGCACAAGGTGTCGCCTACAGTTTTGCACCTTCTCCAAGTTGAATCACTCCAAAAGGTTCAGTATATCTTGAGAAATGATCTCAACAAGTTACCTATGTCTAAAACTGCTCTTCTAAAAAGTCGATTCAGACACCTGTAACTTCTAACACTTGGTTCTCTCAATCTAGATCCCGTTTATACAAATGCTTTTAGCATAGATAGTGTACCTTCCAACTTAAAGACTGAGTGTATGCTTGCTCAAAACTTTATACTGTGGAAGGAGAACTGACCAAAACATTAACATCAAGTTTCGCGCCTGTTTCAAGAACCAGTGAACACTTCTTCACATATGAATGTTCCTACACATAATTCTCACAGCCTGTTTACAATTAGGCTCTCAAACTTTAACCATAGACTCATTAACTATGGACTTAAATATCTACAAAAGGATTCTCAAAATGATCAAGCACAGAAGGAGAATGCACAGAAACATCGGGTGCAATTTTTCTTCCGTTTCTGAAGAAATTTACAACTGAGTGATGAGAGAGATTCTATTCACTTTTAAACATGTCTAATGACATCTAAATCTCCTCTATTCTTGTTCTCACATAATCTCTCCCATTTGCCTCGACATTTTTCATAGTATATATAGGCAAATATTTACAACCTCATGGCTATACAAAAGTATAAGTGAACTATCTCTGAATTAATGTACATATGTGTACATCTCTTTCAACTTTTGAATATGCACTTCCTCCATGCTTCATAACTTGAACTTTCCTTCAGTCCTTGACTTCCAAACCTTCATTAAACTTCAATTGTTGATTGCCCTGCACCAACAAACACATAATCTGAGGTAACCATCTTTGCCACTCTTGTATAAGTTATCTCCAATGAGTGAGTAGTCTAGGGCTTCTTGTTCTAAACTTCTTTTCCTAGCCAAAGTCATGTCTTGAGGGAATGTTTTTGTCCTCAGGAGGGCTACTAGTGGTTCACTCCAATCTGGTACTAGAGACATTTGGTACAGAGTAGCATGCTCCAGAGGTGGTCTAATACGACAGATTGGGCATTCTTTACACAACTTATGTACATCGGCTTCCATAGTAGGCCAATGCACTCCGAATCGCCTGAGTGTTTGTAAAGTTTGTTGCCTAGAGTAGTGTTGCTTTAATGCACCCACATGTGCTAATTGCAACCATTTAGCGTACTCATCTTCTTCCACACAACAAGCTAATATCCCTTGATCTGTATGCTTGTACATACTCCTTGCCATGATATGGTACTTTTGAGCTTTTACTACCTCTCTATCTTGAGTGTTTATTACTGGGTGGTTAGGCCCATATGTCAACACTAGCACTAATGTCTTAGCCCATTGAGGTACAACTTCCAAATTAAACAAGTAAGCATTAGGCAGGTCATTTGATAGTCCTTGTGGGGCCTCTCCAGATGTGAGCCTAGAGAGATGGTCTGCTCTCAAATGATTCTTACCTTTTCTAACCACTACCTCAAAGTCATATTCCATTAGTAAGAGGAACCATCTTACTAATCTACCTGTATTGCATGGCTTGTTCACCAACTACAGCAGTGCTTGATGATTAGTAAAAAATTTAAACTAATTTGCAAGAAAATAGTGGCTAAACTTTTTAACTGCATATACCATGCCTAATCCTTCTCATTTGGTGGTCGTATAGTTTCGTTCAGCTGCATTCAATTGTCTACTAGCATAGGCAATCGGAAGATCCATATTACCTTCCCCTGTAGGTTGTGCTAGCACACATCCAATAGCATAATTGGGTGCATCCACGTGAACATGAAAGGGCTTATTCCAATCTAGTGTAGTCAAGATTGGTGCTGAACATAATCGCCGTTTAAGCTCATTGAAGGATTTCTCACATTCATCCATCCACTCAAAATTTGTCAAAAGTCCGTACAGAGGCTTTGCAATGATGGCATACATGTGTATAAAACGTCGGTAATAGCCACAATGCCCCATGAAAGCTTGCACTTCCTTGATATTGTTTGGCCTAGGTAGCTCTGCTATGGCTCTCACTTTCTCCTCATCCGTGGATATGCCGTTCTTTGACACTATGTGCCCTAGAATCTTGCCTTGCCTAACCATGAAAACTCACTTTTCTGGGTTCAGGCAGACTTGATATTCTCTACATTTGTCAAAGATTTGTCTGACTTCAGGTATATGTGTCTGCCTAATGTTGGAATGAGCACAGAGATCGTCAACATAGAATTCCAAATTCTTCCTCAAGAATTCCTTAAACACGTGGCACATCAGCCTCTGAAAAGTGGCGGGCGTGTTGGTAAGACCAAATGGCATTACACAAAAGGCAAATATGCCTCACTCTGTGGCAAAAGCCGTCTTATGCTGATCTTCTTGTGCAATGGCTACTTGATTGTAGCCAGAAAACCCATCAAGGAAGTTGTACACTTCCTTGCCTGCTACTCTTTCTAGTAGATGCTCAGTGATAGGAAGCGGATAGTTATCTTGAATGGTGGCTGCATTAAACCTTCTTCAAGTTAATGCACACACGTAACTTCCCATTCTTCTTGGGCACCACTACAATGGCTGATACCCATTCAGTGTGCTCAATTTCATAGATGAATCCCGCTTCCACGAGTCTATCTATCTCCTCCTTGATCTTAGCATTATATGTGTATGGCTTTTGTCTAGAGGGTTTGGCATCTGAGGTCATGGGAATCATGTGTGAGCATATGTCAGGGTCTACACCTTTTAAGTCCTTGTAACTCCAAGCGAATACATCTCTGTATTCTCTTAGCAATGCTATCAACTCATACTCCTCTTCCTCCGTGAGGTCATGTCCTATGTAGGTGCATCTTTCTTCTCCTTCTTCCAAGGCTACCACAATTTTCTTGGTGGTTTCTTTGTTATCATAGGTCTGTCCTGCTTGTGCCTCGCATTTAGGCATTCTTATCATGACTCTCCTATCGTCTATCTCATACTTCTTAAAGTTTTCAGGGACCTCAAACAAAGATTCGTCCTCCTTAGGTGTGACTTCTCTCTTCTTTCTTTTCTTACCTTCACTCTTGGGGTTCACTTGCATGGTTAACCTTACATCATTGGTAAGCTCTTCATGTTTCTGAGGGTGAACTTCTACTTCATAGAAGTATTCTTCCTCTGATGCAAAAGGTGAGTCCATAATGATTGACTCTAGGTCGGAATCACTTGCATCCTTAAATGCATCAGTGTTAGGTTTAGATTCTTCAATAATCGAATCACCCATGATCGGCTCTATTGTGAATACTGAAATGTCATAGCCATCCTCATCACAGTGGGGTGTCCATTGTTCTTCATTGATGGCTACATCCATTGTTGCTAGAATTTCCGCCCAACCATGAGGTTCAAACTCTTCGTCAGGAAATACTACAGGTGCATAGGTTGGGTCTTGAACTGATCTATGGGTTTTTTTAGCACCTACCTCTCTGGCTTTTTCCATCTTCTCTTCTTCCATTGCTACTTTGCACATCCATAAGTGGGTGTCTTCATGCATCCATGAGGATCCTGATCCTATGGAATGCACTGACTCAGTATCATCTTTGGCTCTATGGATGGGATTCCATTGGATGGGGGGTACATCTCTATGAGAGTAATCCTTGAGGTTGACTTTGGTTGTAACACCTAAGTGTTGCAAGTACAAAGAATTGGTTCCCCAATCTTGTACCACTTGCAACTGTCACATAAATGGTCTTCCCAAAATCATCTCATAGGCATGATTTTTGCTAAAGTCACATATAGCAAAAGTATGCTCAAACTCCACACCATATGTGGTGAGAGTTATTCCTTCTAGCAGTCCTAAGGGTCTTTCTATGTGATCATCGGCCATCTGCAATTTCATTCTAGTTGGCTTGAGTGCTGGCTTGCCCCAACCCTTCCATAGGGAAGTGGTAGCAATTGCAATGCGTGCACCTGAATCCAAGATTGCCTTGGTTGTGTATCCTTGATGGGTAATGGGAAGATAGGTGTTTCCTTCTTCTCCTTCGCTCATGTCTCCTATCTGGTCTAAAGGTATTCTGGCACTGTTCTATGCAAACCTACCTGGGAATGAGGTTTAGTTATTTCAGGCACTTGGTTGGCTACTCGTCCAGTGGATGTTACACTTCCTGTAGAGTCTACAATTAACCCAATAACGTTGGTAGGAGTGATTTTCGGTGCATTGTTAGGATTCTTAGGACAATCTTGCAAGAGATGCTCTTTTCCACAATCGGTACAAAAGCCCTGAATTGTCACAGATTGGGTTTGTGTTGGTGCCGGCATAGGGCAATCACGAATGAAGTGATCTCCCTGACATCGATAGCACGATCCTCTAGGAAATGGGGGTCTTACTTGCCTAGGTTTAGGCCTAGAGTTGGGGTTTGCGTACATGACATTTGCATACTCTGGCTCCCAACTAGGTTCACTCGGATCTTCATAGTAATATGACTCATTATGCTCAGGTGACTTCATGTAGTAAGCATGTGGACTATCTATGTGCGTAGAGTCAAAACGATGATCACTAGGGTCACTTTCTGAAAGCAATGGTGTAACTGGCACTTTGGCTCTATTCAAATTCTCTTCTGCAGCTACGTACTTCAGTGGAATCACATTGGATGGGGTTGGAGGTTGTTGAGCTAACAAAGCTGAGGCCTTTGCTGGGTTTGGTAGGGTTGTTGATAGGATTGTTGGGGTCTGCCATATTGTTGTGGTGGGTATTGTTTCTGGTATCTTCCCTGTTGTGGATAGGGATGAGGGTAGGTTTGCCTAACCGCTTGTTTATTGTATGGGCAATCTTGTGCGGTGTGATTAGTGTATCTCCGTTCTATAGTGCAGTACTGGCTACTCGGATTCACTTGGGGTTGAGCCATAATGGGACATACATTCACCATATGGTCACCTCCACAAGTGTAGCATCTTTTCACTGGGGCAAACCTTGGTATTTGTTTGCTTGATACTCCTAACTTCTGAGCTACCTTCTCTACAGGCTCCTCAATAGATGTGGACAGGTTTGAATTGAGGCTAGTAGAGCTATCTGAATCCCTGTAGATTTTTGAAAGCTCTAATCCCTCTCCTAGATTATCCTCAATGTCTATGCACATGCGTACACACTCTTCTATGGTCCTAGGATCCTTCAAGTACACATATGATCTGAGTTTTTTACTTAGTAGTCCATCCAAGAATAAAGCCACTTGTTTGGCTCGTGTGGGTAACTCAGGAACAAGACATCTCTCTAGGTATTGCCTAAACCTTCTTCCTGCAAGTCTAACGGTCTCTTGAGGTGTCTGCTTGAAGCTATGAATCAGTGAGGAAGTATTATGCAGTATGCCACTCTTACAGAATTTGGTAATGAAAGCCTCTAGAAGTTGATCTATGTTCCTAAACTGCCGCTCATTTAGTGGTTGAAACCATGTCAGGGCGGTGTTCCTAAGGGTTAGACCAAAGGCATTGTATTGCGTGAATAGTTCCTCAACTTGTTCGGCTCTCAAGACTTGCCTAAACTCGGCCACATGATCATATGGGTCTCCATGGCCATCGAAGTAATTCTTCATGGACTTAAACAGCTGGGTTGGCCTCAAGGTTCTAGTGTGTTCTTTAGGCCTTGGAAAAGGAAACTCATCAGCAGTTCTTTGGTTTCTTGGCGCTCTAGGTCTCTCAATTTCCACTCTATCCATCTCTGTCCTCATCCTTTCTCTTCCCAAGGGGTTAGCAAAGCTCACTTCTGGTCTATCTCTACTTCTGTCCCTTTGAGCTCCATGAGCTTGGGATGTTCCAGCTCCTTGGTGGCCATAAGAGACATTAGATCTTCGTTGGGGAAAAATAAATTCACCCTTCCAAGTGTAGGCATACCTACCATGCTCTATGACCACAAAGATCCTCTCTGAAGTATTGTCTAAATAGGTCACTTTGCCTGGTGTTGGCATACAAAGCAACAAAGGAGTCATGCACAATACGGCAACAAGGCCAGATCATTTTTTTCCCATAGATTATGTACAACTCAAGTGATTTTAATCACTACACAAACATTGTAAATCCCGTTTTTGGTAGATTAGACTCCATTTTGTGCAAGCCGAGGAGTCCTCGAGCTTGAGGAGTATTAGAAGTACCATCGTACCAATTTTCATAATTTTTAGACTTCGTTTGAGCCCTCAAATAAGCCCTGGAACCTAATTTTTAACTAGGCCGGACACTAGGTCTGGACAGGGCCAAAACTAGTCAAAAACTATAAAAAGAGCTAGAGAGCTCATTTTAGAGGTTAGATTGTAATTGAAACGAACTTGTAAGAGCATTTTGAAAGTAATCTAAAAGCTCCATTGATTCTCACTCTTTGTCTTGCCGTGTGTGTGCGTGTGTGTGTATGTGTGTGCATGCTAGTGTGCTTCTCACTCACGCACTTGTGCCGCCACTTGCTCGAGGTCTTCATACCATCCTCACGTCTTCCCGGATTGACATTAAAGGAGGTGCTACTCATCACTGAGCTACACCAAATTTTGGCGCCGTTGCCGGGGATCGAGCTTTGAGGACGAGCGTGTGATGGTAAGACGTAGAGTTGACGCGTTGGAGTTGTAGGTATTTTCTTCACTCTCATCGATTTTCTTTTACTTTCTTCACCATCTTCATCACCATCATCATCATCACCACCTCCCACGTCCATCTCCATCATCGCGAAAATTTCAGTTTTTGACTATATCCCCATCTCCACCTCATTTCCCTCATTTCACTTGTGAGAGAGAGCGAGAGAGCGAATTTGCATGCGCTGTTTTTGCATGTTTCTTGAGCTATTTTGCAGGTTTTTTGCTGTACCATCATCCCCAGCAGTGTGCGCAGGTACGACAGGCTCTGCACAGGTCCCGGGACGACAACCTCTGTCTATCGTGACAGACAGAAAATCTTAAAATTTTTTGAATGCATGATTAGCACTGTAACCTACACCTTGAGGGCACTCTAGAACACTAGAAGTTTTCCAAAAATTTGCGTTTTTTCAGTCTATCGCGACAGACAGCGTCTATCGCGACAGACACCGTCTATCGCGACAGACAGAATTTCACGACAGATACCGTCTATCGCGACAGACACCGTCTATCGCGACAGACAAAATTTCACGACAGATACCGTCTATCGCGACAGACACCGTCTATCGCGACAGACAGAATTTCACGACAGATAGAGTCTATCGCGACAGACACCGTCTATCGCGACAGACAGAATTTCACGACAGATAGCGTCTATCGCGACAGACACCGTCTATCGCGACAGACAGAATTTCACGACAGATAGCGTCTATCGCGACAGACACCGTCTATCGCGACAGACAGAATTTCACGACAGATAGCGTCTATCGCGACAGACACCGTCTATCGCGACAGACAGAATTCCGCGACAGATACCGTCTATCGCGACAGACACCGTCTATCGCGACAGACAGAAATCCACGATAGACACTGTCTATCGCGACAGACACCGTCTATCGCGACAGACAGCCCCCACGATAGATTGTGTCTATCGCGACATCGCGGTAGACAGGCATTTTCGGCAAAAAATTAAGGTGTGAATTTTTGGAAATTTAGGCTAAATTTTGGGCATATTTGCACTTTCATGTACTCATATACTTACGAAGGCCTTAGAAAATGCATTAAAACCCCCGAAAGGTTCTGTCTGTCTAGTAACCCCCTAAACCCTGAACGGTCATAACTTTTGCGTACGAAATCCATTTTCTGAGCTCTAGGGCTTGTCAGAAAGCTCGTGACATATACTACACGCCCTCAACTGTTTTTTATAAGAATAACGCGTTGATTTTCAGATAGGATATTTGGAAGTTGACCCACAGAGGGGTAGAAACACCAAGGGAGCTCTAGAGGAAATTTCTAGCAATACATAAGGGGGAACAAAGTGTCTGAAATAATTTGTCTGTCAATTGAAAGGTCTACTTAAAGCTAATCTTGGGATTTATGCAGGCCTATTGAGAAGCAATTGAGTGTATCCAAGCAAGGGTGTGGCGCACGCTTGAGAATCAACTTCTCGAGCTCTAAAGAGCAAGGTTCGGCAAGAAAGGTTGGAATATTCTCAACTCCTCTTCGTCAATTCCTAGCTTAGGCTAAGAACGATTAGAAGTAGGAGTAAGTCAGGGCAACGATAGGCCACTATCAAGTTGAAGACTACCTAAAAACTCAAGTTCAAGCTAAAAACTTAATCTCTGTACTGTCGACAACATAAAGGAAAGAACCTAACGTGGAACGATCAACCTGAAAGTACGAAGAACATTTAAGTATTCCTGACGACGTAATAACAGATAAGACTTTAAACACGAGGAATAACTAAAAAGAATCAAGTGACTGGTACCAATTGATCGGCAACGAGGTTGTACTCTAAAAAAATTGGGCTAATCCGTTAGGCATATGAACCTTAGATCAGGACGAAACCTAGTAAGAGAGAGACAAAGCCTTAGGTCTTCAGAGGCTAGTGTCAATCACACTGCAAGGTCTTGGGTCCAGCAGTTGAGTCGCCACTCTCATTACCCTAGCTCTGATACCAGTGAGTCAGAGATGTCTCAAGGCATGGACAGGCCTACGGGAAGTTCAGGTGTGCCTTACTTGTACAGGGTGGAAGGCCCTTACAAAACACAGTTGGAATACCTTAGGACCAACCGATTAGGTGCGATCATCTATGAGGACGGCCTAGGAAGATCTGTGGTCCAGATTAAAAACCCTGACCAATCCATAGGACTAGAGCACCCAGCTGTCAAGTTTGAAAACGGTGCATACCTGGACAAGGAAGGAACCATATACGTAGTCACCAGTCATCCAGATAGGACAGATGAATTTGGAAATGTAATTTCAGAAGCGGACTTAGGTGACTTGGAACAAGGAAACATGGGAGTGGAACCTAGAACCCCTCGAGGTAAATCAGTTCTCACTAGGATTATCACGCCTGAGTGGGTCCCCCAAGATAACAAGTGCATAGATTTGCTTCTCAATCGAGAAACGGACGAAGCCTTTTGGAGGTATAAACCGGATCACCCAACTGATATAGGAACAATCATGATCTATGAGTTTAAGGATCCAGATAACCCAGGCAGAGTGACCTACTTAGATCATGCTTCAGAACGGATCTTTGTGGTGACAGAAAATGATAGGCATGCCTACACTTGGAAGGGTGAATTTATTTTTCCCCAACCAAGATCAAATGTATCCTATGGTCACCCTGGAGCTGGAACTTCCCAAGCTCATGGTACGCAAAGAGACAGAAGTAGAGATAGACCGGAAGTAAGTTTTGCCAACCCAGTGGGCAGAGAAAGAACGAGAACGGAGACGAATAGGGTAGAACCTGAGATGCTTAGAGCCCACAGGAACCAAAGAAATGTAGATGGATTCCCTCTGCCGAGGCCTAGAGAGCACTCAAGAACTTTGAGACCCACCCAGCTAGTTAAGTCCATGAAGAATTACTTTGACGGCACAGGAGATCCCTATGATCATGTGGCGGAGTTCAAGCAAGTCTTGAGAGCCGAACAAGTTGAGGATCTATTCACGCAGTACAATGCCTTCGGCCTAACCCTGAGGAATACGGCACTTACATGGTTTCAGCCATTGGATGAGCGCCAGTTCAGGAGCATAGACCAACTCCTAGAAGCATTTATTATTGAGTTCTCCAAGAGTGGCATAAGACACAACACCTCCTCACTGATTCACAGCTTCAAGCAAACCCCTCAAGAGACTGTGAGACTTGCAGGAAGAAGATTTAGACAATATCTTGAAAGGTGCCCTATTTCGGAGCTACCCACATCTGCTAAACAAGTAGCCTTATTCCTTGATGGATTGCTGAGTACGAAATTGAGATCCTATGTGTATCTGAAAGACCCTAGGACTATAGAAGAGTGTGTACGCATGTGCATTGACATTGAAGATAACCTAGGGGAAGAACTAGAGCTTTCCAAAATCTACAAAGATTCAGATAGTGCATCTAGTCACTCTTCCACGCAATCCACATCAATTGAGGAACTCGCAGAGAAAGTGGCCCAGAAATTAGGAGTAACTAGCAAACAAATTCCAAGGTTTGCTCCTGTGAAAAGGTGCTATACATGCGGTGGTGACCATATGGCGAACGTCTGTCCCATTATGGCTCAACCCCAAGTAAACCCTAGTAGCCAGTACTGCACCATAGAACGGAGATACACCAACCACACCGCACAAGATTGCCCATACAACAAGCAGGCGGTTAGGCAACCCTACCCTCAGCCCTACCAACAAGGCAGGTACCAGAACCAGTACCCTCCACAACCATATGGCAGGCCACAACAAAATTTCCAACCTCAATATCAAAACCAACAAAGGCCTCAGCCTGTGCTAGCACAACAACCCCCAGCCCCAGCTAATGTGATTCCGGTAAAGTATACTGCTGCAGAAGAGAACCTGAATAGAGCTATAGTCCCTGTAACATCCTTACTTTCTGAAAGTGACCCAAGTGACCATAGCTTTGATTCCACACATGTTGATAGCCCCCAGGCCTACTACATGCAGTCTCCTGAGCATGGTGAGTCCTATTATAGCGAAGAGGCAAATGAACCTAGTTGGGAGTCAGATTACACGAACGTCATGTATGCAAACCCCAATTCTAGGCCTCAACCTAGGCAGGTACGACCACCAATTCCTAGAGGACCATGCTACCGATGTCAGGGGGATCACTTCATTCGTGATTGTCCCTTGCCTCCGCCCACACAACCTCAGTCCGTGACTATCCAAGGCTTTTGCCAAGACTGCGGAAAAGAGCATCTCTTACGAGATTGCCCAAAGAACCCCAATAGCATGCCAAAAATCACCCCTATCAACGTTGTTGGGTTAGTCGTAGACTCCTCAGGAAGTGTCACTTCCACTGCACCAGTACAGGTAGTCACTAGGGCTCAGGCATTGCAGCAAAACCAAGGGGTAGGCCAGGAAAAGAGCCCAGATGCTAGCGATACTGAGAGCCAAAATAAAAAGAGAACAAGAGCTTGGAGAGATAGCCGTGAACGCATGAAAAGGCAGTGGGCAAAGAAGATGAGTGAACTTGAGGAAAGTCTACGAGAAACCAAGGCTAAAATCATAGAGATCACATCTCAACCGCACTCTCACACATTCCCTCCGCTACCATCCCCATCACCCTCCATCCCTTCACCCTCTAAGACAGCCCACGTAACCCACCCACCACCCCAAACAGGATCGGTATTAGCTGATCCCACTCCCGAAGACATAGACATGATGCTTAAAGCATATCAGGCCAGAATCCAAGAAGGGCCAAACGTCACGGATCATGACAAGTGCTATCCTAGAGCTGACCTAGAGATAGAAAGAACCAAACTGTGCGCGAAAATGGTCGCATTGGCTCAAACTATGTTTGAAGCCAGCCTCCTTTTCAATTACTCAGGCTCAGCCAAAACGCAATTACACTTGGATGGATTCCTAGAGAAGTTAGAGAGGATAATTGCAAGATCTGACAAGGAAGGAAAAAATCAAGACCAAGAAAAAGCAAGCAAAAACATGAATCATTCCCAATCAGAAGTTTATGTGGCCCATTCCACTAAACCAGACAACTTCCCCTCCTTAGAAAGAATAGAGAGGCCAATAGCACAGTCAGAAAAGGAACCTACCCCTCAAAGAAAGGAAAGGGCGAGAGAACAGATAAGTAAGCATCTTCAGGAAGCCCATGTACCTCCTCAAGAAGCTTATCTTCCCCCCCAAAAGGCAGATGAGCCTCCCTCGAAAGCTCAAGTACCTCCACAGGGTGCCTACATTCCTCCTCAAGGAATGTGTGAGCCTGTTCGGAAAAGTAATAGAATAAGTAATCCTCCCCAAGAAGCTTGTGCTCCAGCTATTTGCGAGAACGAGGAGAGAGTTAACAATAGAATAAGCCCCCCATCCCAGGCTGCTTATGCGCCCAATACTACGGAGCCAGACACTTCTTCTTCTATGAATCGGTTTGCACCAGACTTCCTACGAGAGATTCAAGAAGACAAATGGGATAACGAAAGCGAGGTCGCCCCTCCTTTTGAACTTGTGGACGATGCACACGACCAGTTCCCACAAGACATCCCATCTATTTACGGGGAGCATGAGAGTGTTCAGTCTCACGAGAGATTAGACTTTGAGTCTAATTCCATACAAGAGCTACCCCACTTCACAGGCCCATGGGAAGCAAAGTCCACATGTATGAGAGCACCCACAGTCATGGTAAGGAACGACGACTCAGTCATACCTAGGAACACAGAGGTAGTGAAGAACACTAACGTGCAGTGTAATCTCAAGTTAGAAGAGCTACTCAAGGTTAGACCTGAATTATGGAAACATGTAGCCAAACAAGTACCAGAGATAGCAAAACCTCGTTCCCAGGTAGGATCCCATAGGACAGTGCCAGAAATTCCCTTGGATAAGATAGGGGATATGTGTGAAGGTGAAGAAGGGAACACCTATCTTCCCATCAACTACCAGGACTACACCACGAAGGCAATTTTGGACTCAGGTGCAGGAGTTGCAATTGCCACTACCTCCTTATGGAAGCGTTGGGGCAAGCCAGCACTCAGGCCAACGAGGATGAAATTGCAAATGGCAGATGGTCACATAGAGAGACCCTTAGGATTGCTAGAAGGAATAACTCTCACCACTTGTGGTGTCGAGTTTGAGCATAGCTTTGCTATATGTGACTTCAGCAAAAATCATGCCTATGAGATGATTTTGGGAAGACCATTCATGCGACAGTTGCAAGTGGTACAGGATTGGGGGACCAATTCTTTGTACCTGCAGCACTTAGGTGTTACAACCAAAGTCAATCTCAAGGATTATTCTCATAGAGATGTCCCTCCTATCCAATGGAATCCCATCCATAGAGCCAAAGATGATACAGAATCGGTGCATTCCATAGGGTCTGGATCCTCATGGATGCATGAAGATACTCACTTATGGATGTGCAAGGTAGCAGTAGAGGAAGAGAAGAGAGAGAAAGCCAGAGAGGTAGGTGCGAAAGAAACCCATAGATCAATCCAAGACCCAGCCTATGCACCTGTAGTTTTTCCAGACGAAGAATTTGAACCTCACGGTTGGGCAGAAATCTTAGCAACAATGGACGTAGCCATCAACGAAGAACAATGGACACCTCACTGTGATGAGGATGGCTATGATATTTCAGTCTTCTCCATAGAGCCAATCATGGGAGAGGCAGTTCTAGAAGAATGTGAACCTAGCCCTGATGCATTTGAGGATGCAAGTGACTCCGATCTAGAGTCAATCATTATGGACCCACCATTTGCATCAGATGAAGAATACTTCCATGAGGTAGAATTTCAAACCCAGAGGCATGGAGAGCTGACAAATGACGTAAGATTAGCAACACATGTGAGCCCAAAGGAAGAAGGGAAGAAACGAAAGAAGAGAGAAGCCTCACCAGAAGAGGAAGAATCTTTGTTTGAGGTCCCCGAAAATTTTAAGAAGTATGAGATAGATGACAGGAGAGTCATGATAAGAATGCCTAAACGGGAGGCACAATCAGGAGAGGCCTATGATAACAAAGAAACCACCAAGAAAATAGTAGTGGCCATAGAAGAAGGAGAGGAGAGATGCACGTATATAGGCCATGACCTGACAGAAGAAGAAGAGCACGAATTGATTGCCTTGCTAAGAGAATACAGAGATGTATTCGCTTGGAGTTACAAGGACTTGAAAGGTGTTGACCCTGACATATGCTCACACACCATCCCTATGACCTCAGATGCTAAACCCTCTAAGCAAAAGCCTTATACATATAACGATAATTATGCTGCTAAGATCAAGGAAGAGATAGATAGACTGGTCGAAGCTGGATTTATCTATGAAATTGAGCACACTGAATGGGTATCCCCCATCGTAGTGGTGCCCAAGAAGAATGGCAAACTGCGTGTGTGCATTAACTTGAAAAAGGTTAACGCCGCCACGATTCGAGATAACTACCCGCTTCCCATCACAGAACATCTCTTAGAAAGAGTGGCAGGCAAGGAAGTGTACAGCTTCCTTGATGGATTTTCGGGCTACAATCAAGTAGCCATAGCTCCAGAGGATCAGCATAAGACAGCCTTTGCCACAGAATGGGGCATTTTTGCTTTTAGAGTAATGCCATTTGGGCTTACCAATGCACCAGCCACCTTCCAGAGGCTGATGTGCCATGTGTTTAAGGAGTTCCTGAGGAAGAGTTTAGAAGTCTATGTTGATGATCTCTGTGCTCATTCTAATGTTAGACAAACCCATATTCCTGAACTCAAACAAATCTTTGACAAATGTAGAGAGTACCAAGTCTGCCTGAACCCAGAAAAGTGCGTTTTTATGGTAAGGCAAGGCAAGATTCTAGGACACATAGTGTCAAAGAATGGCATATCTACCGACGAAGAAAAAGTGAGAGCCATAGCAGAGCTACCTAGGCCAAAGAATGTCAAGGAAGTACAAGCTTTCATGGGGCATTGTGGTTATTACCGACGATTTATACACATGTATGCCGTCATTGCAAAGCCCATGTACGGACTTCTGACTAACTTTGAGTGGACGGATGAATGCGAGAATTCCTTCCAAGAGCTTAAACGAAGATTGTGTTCAGCACCAATCTTAACCACACCAGATTGGAATAAGCCATTCCATGTTCATGTTGATGCATCCAATTATGCTATTGGATGTGTGCTTGCACAACCTACTGGTGAAGGTAATATGGATCTTCCAATTGCCTATGCCAGTAGACAATTGAATGCGGCTGAACGGAATTACACCACTACAGAGAGAGAAGGCTTAGGCATGGTATATGCAGTTAAGAAATTCAGACACTATTTGCTTGCAAATAAGTTTAAATTTTTTACTGATCATCAGGCATTATTATATCTCGTAAACAAGCCATGCAATACAGGAAGATTAGTGAGATGGTTTCTCTTGCTAATGGAATATGACTTTGAGGTTGTGGTAAGGAAAGGTAGGACTCACTTACGAGCAGACCATCTCTCTAGACTCACATCTGGAGAAGCCCCACAAGGAGTGTCAGATGACCTTCCTGATGCTTATTTGTTTAATTTGGAAGTTGTACCGCAGTGGGCTAAGCCATTGGTACCAGTCTTGACATACGGGCCTAACCATCCAGTGGTAAACACACGGAATAGAGAGATCGTAAAAGCCCAAAAGTACCACATCATGGCAGGAAGCATGTACAAGCACACAGATCAAGGGATCTTGGCTTGTTGCGTAGAAGAGGACGAGTACGCTAAGTGGTTGCAACTAGCACATGTAGGTGCACTAGAGCAACACCATTCAAAGCAACGAACTTTACAGACTCTAAAGAGATTCGGAGTGCATTGGCCAACTATGGAAGCGGATGTCCAAAAGTTGTGCAAGGAATGCCCAATCTGTTGCACTAAACCACCAGTGGAACACGCCACACTTTATCAAGTATCCATTGTGCCAGATTGGAGCGAACCACTAGTATCATTCCTGAGGACAAACACATTCCCTCCAGACATGACTCTGGCTAGGAAAAGGAGTTTAGAACAAGAAGCCTTGGATTACTCACTCATTGGTGATAATCTATACAAACGTGGTAAGGATGGTTACCTGAGATTGTGTGTCCATGAAAGTGAGTATCTTAAGATCTTAGAAACTGCTCACCAAGGTGTAGCAGGAGGACACTTTGGACCGGATCGGGTGATCAAGGCAATCTTATTTGCAGGCTTTTGGTGGCCTACCCTTCACATGGATGCACATACCTATGTGAAACGGTGTGATGTCTGTCAGAGGACTCAGTATCCCATACGCAAAGATGAGATGCCACTGAAACCTATGATGGGTGGACGTGCATTCTCTAAGTGGGGAATAGACTTCGTAGGTCCTATTAATCCCCCAGCTAAGGGTTCTCACGCGGAATACATCATTGTTGCGACAGATTATCTCACCAAGTGGGTAGAGGTAAAGGCTACAACAAAGAACGATGCTCAAACAACTGCCAAATTCTTGTTTGAGAATGTATTCACGAGATACGGGCTACCTATAGAGCTGGTAAGTGATAGAGGCACTCATTTCTTGAACGAAGTGATTGAAAATCTACTCCAAGAATTCTTGGTAATACACAAGAAGTCTGCCCCCTATCATCCTCAAGCTAATGGACAAGCTAAGAGCACCAATAAGATTTTATGCAATGTACTGACGAAATTAGTGAACACTAAACGCTCTGATTGGGACAAACAGCTACACCATGCTGTTTGGGCATACCGAGTGGCCTACAAAACGGTACTCCAAGCCACTCCCTTTCAGATGGTATTTGGCCAAAATGCTGTGCTACCCTTGGACTTCCTGATCCCTACATTGAGAGTAGCACAAGAGCACGAATGGACAGGTCATGAGCTCTCCTCTAGGATCTTTGACCTTGAACGATTAGGGGAAACAAGACTGAGAGCCGCTGCAGGAATATATGCAGCCAAGAAGAGACAGAAGGCATATTTCGATGCCCACGTGAAGGATAAAGGCTTGAAAGCAGGAGATCTAGTCTTAGTTTATACACTAAAACAACACGCGAGGAAGCTAGAAAAGAGAGGCTACGGACCTATGATCATCAATAGGATCTCCACGAGTGGAGCAGTACAACTAGCCACGTTAGAGGGTGATGTTCTCCCAAATTATATTAGCGGTTGCAGAGTCAAGTTGTATCAGGAACCCCTCATGGAGGAAATGCTCAGTCGACTCAACACTGCTAAGAAACGCAAAGAGGAAGAAAAGAGAATTAGAGAAGAAGCTCAAGCAGAAGCCTTAGAACGCATCAGAAGAATGAAATTACGAAGGCAAGGTAGAGATCAACCTAGAGCGAATGACTATGCAGACCAAGGATTTCCTATGGCCATGTGTGAAGTTGCAGGAACAAGCTCGCATAGGATAACTGATAGACGTCCTTTCGTAACCTTAGATATAGGACAAGGAAAGAGTGCAAGGACCGTAAGAGCCTTGATTGACTCAGGTGCAGCCACTAGTGCTGTTAAATTGTCTTACTATCAAGAGTTACAGTTAACTGTCCATCCTGTGGAGGCATATCTCATAGGATTGGGAGGCGTGGAAACCCCTTGCATGGGCGAGGTGGAACTTCCCCTCTACATTCACGATGAGGCAATGACCGTTAAAGTACTAGTGTGTCAGAATGAGGATCTCACTGAACCTCTCGTCTTGGGTCAGGATTGGATCTATGACCAAGCAGTCAATCTAAACCTAAGAAGTGGACTTCTCCAGGTTTGGGTCAATCATAGTCGAGTTACAGTAGAATTAGACAATGGAGCACTCAAGGAACTAGGAAAGGCACAGACTCCTGGTCCTTCCAGGGGTACACATGAAGATGACCATGCTGTTCTTGTTCAAAACCCTGTGTTGCAGAGGAATGACATTTGCAAAAAAGGAGTCAGGGATGCAACGGATCTCCCTTCTTTTCCAAAGGCCAGAAGGAGGCAGCAACCAAAGGCGGATCACAAGCAGAAGAAGCAGAGTACTACCTATGTCCAAGATCAAAAGTACCTACGCAGCAGAATGTCCCAAAAAATAAACCAGGTGTGGGTGCGGAAAGGCGAACGACCGGGTGCACCACCGTCAACTACACGGGCAAAGCCTCTTATTAGTAACCAACAACACGACGCTAATAAGAAGTCTTTCAGAAATTCTTCTGCTAAAGTAAAATCTATTTGGGTGCCCAAGAAGTCGATGAAGGCAAGCCCACAATCTAGACAAATTTGGGTGCCTAAGGCTTGCTTGAGGGCACAAGTAGTTACGCCAAGACCACAACCTATGCAGCATAACCCTTCTACGAGTACAACCAGAATTCCCTCGTGCTCAACACTTAGGAACACACCAAGACCCATGAGCATGCATGTAATCACTTATAAGTGGGTCCCTAAAAGGCCCCATTCCCAAACAGCGACACCGACATAGCTCTCTAGAGTCTCTACGAAACCGAAAGCAAAGCCCATCCACTGCATTTGGCAGTCTAAGACCTGTAATAAACCCCCCGACCCCGAATTGTAAATTCACCCCACTTACTAACGGCATTAGTCTCCTAGGAATACACAAACGTTAACTACACTCACTGTCTTCGTGCACTTACTAACCACTAACTCATCATCTGCCTCATGTTAATGTTGTAACGGGGACAGCAACGGATTTATTCTGTCCATTACGATGTTAACACATGCTTCTATATTCTCACAGAATCAGAAGGCAAGCAGTAAAATGGCAGAAGCGACCGGTTCAGGCTCACAAGTAGGAATACTTACTGCGGGAATTGATGTGGATAGTATACCCGTGGATGTGCCCCCGACGGAACGACCAGTGGAGATGCAACACCTTCAGCAACTCCCGGTGCCAGATCCACCTACAGGCATCACGGAAAGAGTTCATGCCAATTCTCATTGGTTCAATGGCATGCCCGGTCCATTAGGTGAGGCCAAGTATATCTGGGAGTCTAAATGCGAGTATGACAGATCATGGGTGCGCTTCCAATTTTTCTCCAAGGAGTTCGAGACTTTACAGAACACCGAAGATCTCCAGACCATATGGCAACGAGCAGGATTGGCGGAATATTTTGAAGCCCCACTACCTAAACCCGATCTCCTCCGATGTTATTATTTGGTCTCCACATTACAAGCTCATGAAGATAAGGACCAACCCGGATCATTTGTTCTCCCCTCATTGCTGGGCAACAACGAGTTGAAGAGGTTTGAACTTACTGTGGAGCTGGTGAGTGATGCTTTAAATATGCATGGCACGCATGTACCCTCAGAAAAGGATGCTCTCGTTCCCACCAACATGAAGGACAGGAAACTAGTGAAGCTGAAAGACATGGCAGCACTCACCCCAAATGTGTCCATCCCTCTCCGAATGTGCATGCAACATTTCGCCTTCCCCGGTCAAGACCGATTCACGCAACCACACAAGAAGATCTGGTTTGCTCTCTACTTGGCGGAAGCAGGTGCGTTACCTATTAAGCTACCAGTGTGGATTATAGATCAGTTGTATGAAGCAAACAAACGGGCTTCCAGGAAATTAGTGGTGAACGGATGCTGTGCACTCACACGCATCATTTACCGATGCTTGGCATATGATGTCCCCATTGAGCGTGCCTTAACTTGGGCACAATTACAAATGTTTAAAAGGCTCAAGACATCCACACATCAGTCCAAGCGCATGAGGGGCGCGATCCCGTGTGTCCAGACAAGGGAAGTCCTGACTACTCCTGAGGCATCACCATTAAGAGAGGGCACTGTACCTCCCTTTACCATTAGGATACCCAGGTCGGAATCTGACACTACGACACAACCTACCCCATCGGCTCCTCCTGTCACACCTGAATTCGAATTTGCTGCCACTGGAGAGGCTGAAGGACTGGACCCCCAGGATTTTGAAGCATTCCTACAAAGCACACAATTCTCTGATGTGGAGTTTTATTCAGAGTCAGAGGAGCAGGGCACATCCTCACGAAGACGAAGAAAGTCTACAGACGGTAGACATGTCCATTGGAGTGACGCTCAGCAAAGTCAACAACACGGACACCCGGAAGAAGAAGAAGTGTATGAAGAGGACACCACTGAAGCCCCAGCATATACAGCAGAACTCCGAAGGCTGTATCAGATTATGGAAAGAATGCGATCGCAGCAATTACTCACTGAACAGAGCAGCAGAGTACTTATGACTCAGTTGTTGGAAGAAGCGGGAGTTGACTCAGAGTACAGGGAGGGTCTCTTATTGATGGCAGAAACATATGGAGTTGTAGAAGCTGTGCGCACTGCCATTCAGAGGCCTTCAGTTCAATATGACCCACGAAGGTTCCAGACACGACCTCGCTCAGGTAAAAATATCCAAATTCCCGTTACAGTTGCAGAAGAGCCAACTACTACACCAACCTCCCAAACAGCTAGTCACCAGCACCCCGCCACCCATGAGGAGTCCACCGAACCACTACCATCCACTCCCCCACCATCACCTCCTAGAAGAGAAACAGTGGAAACCACATCGACTGCTCAACCCACCGACCCCACCTTCATCTTCCGTACTCCCATCTCCAGTGCCACCCTATTCTCTACCACTGATAACCCGATCTTTGACGCAAACCCCATCACTACACAACCCACTGAAACCCTTCCCGAGCCTGCCCTAGGACAACCATCCCCGATGCCTTCAGCCACGGACCACCCTGACCCCAGATCCACATTCATGGGCTTCCCTACTACCACGCAACCCTTTCCACCCTTCTCAAATTTACGACCCCAACCCCCGATATCCCTTTCTCCATTTCTACAATCCCTCCAGGACATTTTTGCTAGGGCTTTTCAACCAGGCCCTCAACCATTCCCTGTCTTTTCAGCTCCCCACCCCACTTCACATCTATTCACCACTTCCACACACACACCACCTACCATACCAATGTATATGGCAGGCCCCACACTAACACCCACTCCTGAAGGTATGGACATTTCACCACCCACGGCACCTCCACCCACGGTTTCACCTCCTCCCATTCCCCCTCCACCAACTTCACTCACACACACAACTTTCGTAGACACATCATTCACTGTCTCCCTTCCCCAATTCCCTTCCCATGCATCTTCCACGGTAAACACCCCCCACTCATCTATAGGTAATGCATTGGACACCATGTTGGCTTGTATATCAAATTTAAGAACAGATTACATTCAGCTCCAGCAACAAAACGCACGCCTGCAAGAGCACTCAGCGACACTACAGCACCGCCTTGCGGCACTAGAAGAGGAGAACGCTCGCCTCCACACACAGTTCCAAACCCTCCAAGACGCCCATAATATATTGGAGGTACAGCCACAGAACGTAGATCAGGAAGCAGTGCAGGTGGTAGAAGGTCACCTACGGACACAATTGGAACGCAACTCAAAACTTCAGCGAAATATGGCGCTACTTAAACGCCATCTTGCGGCTGCTCAGGAAGAGAACAGACGTCTGCAAATACAAAATCAAGAGAACCTGGAGGCAGCTATTGAGAGCACACCGGGGGCACCCATCAGCCCATCCAAGTTTCAAGCAGTGACCCCCGATAATATCAAGATTATATTGGAAGATTATGCCATGCTGCTCGAAGCACATGATAAGCTATCGGAGGAGCTAGGACAACTGAAGCAAGAACACCAACAAGGACCAACAGCTGCCCCTCCAACCACCCCCTCTGCGGCTTCGCTTCTCAACGCAGAGGCCATAAAAGATCTCCAGGAACAGGTCACTGAATTGCAAACACGCCTACTACAATATGAGAGGCCATCTTCCCCTCCGGAGGCTCCCACGGACGAAGAAGTTGTGCAAATTCCTGTGGAACAAACGTTTGATGAAGAATATGATCCGCAACCATTCCCAGGAGGCCAACAAACAGAAGAAGCGCAGGACACGTTCGAGGCACCACGGCCGCCATGGTTACGACAAGTGGAGGAAATAGGGACCTCGCATGAAGAGCGCACCATAGTGCAAAATCAGGCCATGAGGGTCATAGAGGAGACTGTGTTACAATCAGCTTACTTCAAGAACTTGTCATCGAGACGCCTGATTCTCTCATCGGAACTCCAGTACAGGCCATATTATATTATCTTGGCTGATTATAATGCAGAAATACAAAGAGTCACGGGTCAGATTCCTACTTTTGCGACCCAATTTCAACCCGAAGACCTTCCTCCAGAGGTGCGAAAAGGCAAGATTCGTCAACCAACATGGCGGCAGAAACTTTTAGAGACCTATCCAGAAATGCTACGCACATGGAACAACGCGCCGTTGCACCTCCTGTACAACCCATGCTACGGTCCAGTCCCCCGCCGTAGGTCGTGGAAGGCATTTAATATCAAGGTACAGAACAATGCGCAATGCAAGGAATGGCTGAACTACCCGTACATCGCGCCACCACAAGGACCACCATCGGTAGCATATATAATGGGGACCATTCGCCACTGGATGCCGCGCTTGAAGCCCATGCAAGATGTGGCAGCGCAAATGATGCTTAAAATCTTAGATATGATGCAAGTAGTGCTGAAGACCTTTAGAAATGCAGCCGCACCACAGGTACGTCTTCCGGGGTTTAGCAATGGAAATTACGACTTGGTGTATGACATGAGCACCACCCCCAGTATCCGTGTGGCTTACGCTTGGCATGCACGCATCAAATACCTCCCCGCCTGCTACAAACAGACCTTCGAAGAAATGTTCAGATCAGGTTTCTGGGAGTACCACTCGGAGATTTTCGCACCAAAGCCGACACATCTGCTTCAACTGTTTGCTTGTGAACAAGCAATGTATTCAGAGTACTACACCACCCCGCAACCAGAGACCCCCGGTGCAATAAATTGGGAGGCATTGGAAGCCGATCTAGCAAGAGGCTTAAGGATAGGAGAACATGAACTGGCCACCAATGTCATCCAATATTACATCGACCACCCGCGCGAACAAAGGTCTGTCAGGGGCGACAGACGCTAGGAAGGGGGGAGTGTTGGCATACAAAGCAACAAAGGAGTCATGCACAATACGGCAACAAGGCCAGATCATTTTTTTCCCATAGATTATGTACAACTCAAGTGATTTTAATCACTACACAAACATTGTAAATCCCGTTTTTGGTAGATTAGACTCCATTTTGTGCAAGCCGAGGAGTCCTCGAGCTTGAGGAGTATTAGAAGTACCATCGTACCAATTTTCATAATTTTTAGACTTCGTTTGAGCCCTCAAATAAGCCCTTGAACCTAATTTTTAACTAGGCCGGACACTAGGTCTGGACAGGGCCAAAGCTAGTCAAAAACTATAAAAAGAGCTAGAGAGCTCATTTTAGAGGTTAGATTGTAATTGAAACGAACTTGTAAGAGCATTTTGAAAGTAATCTAAAAGCTCCATTGATTCTCACTCTTTGTCTTGCCGTGTGTGTGCGTGTGTGTGTATGTGTGTGCATGCTAGTGTGCTTCTCACTCACGCACTTGTGCCGCCACTTGCTCGAGGTCTTCATACCATCCTCACGTCTTCCCGGATTGACATTAAAGGAGGTGCTACTCATCACTGAGCTACACCTGGGCTATCAGGATCTTTGAACTCATACATTGTGATCGTTCCTACCTCATTCCATTGATCAGGATTATATCTCCAAAAGGCTTCATCAGTCTCTCGGTTCAAGAGTAGATCTATGCTCTTATTATCCTGGGGAACCCACGCTGGTGTGATAATTCTAGTGAGAATTGATTTTCCCTGAGGTGTTTTAGGCTCTCCACCTATGTTTCCTTGCTCTAGGTCTCCTATGTTTGTTTTTGGGATCACATTGCCAAATTCATCTGTCCTATCTGGGTAGGTGGTGACCACATACATGGTTCGTTCTATGTCCAGGTATGCACTATTTTCCAACTTGGCTTCTCGATGTTCGAGTCCAATGGGTTGGTCCGGGTTTTTAATCTGGACCACGGCTCTTCTTAGGCCATCCTCATAGATGCAAGCACCTAATCGGTTGTTCCTAAGGTATTCCAATTGAGTCTTGTAAGGACCTTCAACCTTTTGTAAGTAAGCCACTCCTGAACTTCCTGTGGGTCGCTCCATACCTTGGGACATCTCTGATTTGCTAGTCAGAGTTAGGGTAGTGTGAATAATTGCTCAAGTGTTGGGCCCAAGACCTAGCAGTGTGATTGACACTAGCCTCTGAAGACCTAAGGCTTTGTCTCTCTCTCCCTAGGTGTCGTCCTGATCTAAGGTTCATATGCCTGATTTCACAACTCCAATTTTACCCAAGTACAACCTCGTTGCAGATCACTTTATAACAGTCACTTGGTTCTTTTTTAGTTGATTATTGTGTTTAGGATCTTGTCTGATATTATGTCATCAGGAATATTTAAGTGAATTTTCTGCACTTTCAGTTGCTCCTACCACGTTAAGTTCTTTCCCTTTCACATTTTCGATCGCAAAAAGATTATCTTTCTGCTTGAACTTGAGTAGTTAGGTAGTCTTCAACTTGATAGATGCCTATCGTCACCCTAACTTACTTCTAATACTATTCGCACTTAGCCTAAGCTAGGAATTAACAAAGGGAGTTGAGAATAATCCAACCTCACTTGCTGATCCCTTGCTCTTTGGTGCTCAAGAACCCCGTTCTCAAGCTTGCAGAATGCCCTTGCTTTGGATGCCCTCTGGAGCTCTCAATGGACTTGTAAGAGTCCCACAGTTAGCTCAAGATTTACATTCAAATGACATATCAATTCATTTTCAATAATGTACTTCAGAGCCCGAATTGCCCTTGTCTTTATGGCCGACAATTCTAGAGATCCCTCAGATTTCTTCCCCCTGGGTATGGTCAACTTTAAAATACCCTATCTATAACTCCCTATATTAGTTTTGCAAAAACCACTAGATTTTTTAGTGGGATTCGAAACAAGCTTTCCAACAAGACCAAAATCACTAAAAACGGAGTTCATATGAGGAAGTTATGTCTATTCAGGACTCTAGGGCTAAAACAGGATCAAAACAGGCTAACAGGCAAACAAGAATAACTCACATTGTGCTCTAGGGCTTGGTTATGTTCTAATGACCCTTAATGTTTCCCAAATTCTGACCCAAAATAGACCAAGTATTTTTTGCCCTAAAAATAATGCCAAAATTGCACGTCAATCGTGATAGAAAGGTCTGTCAATCGCGATTGCCCTGTCGGTCGTGATCCACGTGTTGGTTGCGATTGACAGGTCCGTCGCGGCTGTCAGTCACGATTGATGGGTCAATTGTGATTGACACGTGGCCTGAAATTTTAGTCAATCATGGTCAAACAATCGTTGACTTTGTCGGTCATGATTGACAGGTCCGTCGGGACTGTCCGTCGTGATTGATGGGTCAATCGCGATTGATGGGTCGATCGCGATTGACACGTGGCACGTGCAAGTTCTGTCGGTCGTGGTCAGTTGGTCGTTGACTCTATTGGTCGTGATCGGCGTGTTTGTCATGATTGATAAGTCCGTCGGAAAGTGTCCGTCATCGTTTGTCAATCGTGATTGACGTGTCGGTCGCGATTGATAGAAAATGAGGCATATCAAAACTTTAAACACATATTTAAGATGCTCTAGGCCTACACATCACACTTATGCACTTAATTTAGCAAGTTGATCAATTTTTTTATCGGTCGCGATTGACAGGGGTCAATGCCTTAGGACCTACACAGTCAAAAATTTGTACCTGCTGAAGCTGGTGCAGCTGCTGGGGGTGCTGAATCCTGCAGAAAATCTCAAAAAACACACAAAAGCACAAGCATGCAAACGCTCTCTCACTCTCTCTCACAAGTGAAATGAGGGGAAACGGTATGGAAGAGGTGATATGACCAAAAACTGAAAATGTTGCGATGATGGAGATGGAGGTGAGAGATGGTGATGATGATGATGGTGATGAAGAAAACAAAAGGAAATAGATAAAAGTGAAGAAAATACCTATGACTCCCACATCTCAACTCTACGTCTTACCATCACACGCTCGTCCTCGAAGCTCGATCCACAGCAACGGTGCCAAAATTTGGTGTAGCTCCATGATGAGTAACACCTCCTTTAATGTCAATCCGGGAAGACATGAGGATGGTATGATGACCTTGAACAAGTGATGGCACAAGTGCGTGAGTGAGAAGCACACAAACATGCACACACATGCACACACACGCGCACACAAGGCAAGAACAAAGAGAGACAATGGAGTAACTTCTATTGCAAAAGAGCTCTCATACAAGTTAAAATCTACCACAAGCTAACCTCAAAAATGAGCTCTCTAGCTCTATTTATAGTTTTTTATTAGCTTTGGTCATGTCCAGACCTAGTGTCCAGCCTAGTTAAAAATTAGGTTCTAAGGCTATTTTGGAGGCTCAAACAAGCTCTGAAAATTATGAAAATCCGTGCATAAATACCACTAATAGTCCTCAAGCTCAAGGACTCATCGGCTTGCACAAAATGGAGTAGGAATAATCAAAAATGATATTTACAATGGTGTGGAGTGACTAAAATCACTATTTGGGAAATATTAATTCATGAAAAATGATAGGCCTATTTGCCAGATCTCCATTGACTGCTTTGCCTACTTGGCCCTTCTCATTGGCTTCCTTGTCTCGTAAGTCCTTGACTGCCTTGACCACTGCCAACAACAAGACAATAGAACTTGTTAGAAGAACATTCTGGTGGCATGGATTAGATAGAGATGTCCACACTTATGCTCAACAGTGCTTTACCTGTCAAGTCAACAAGGCAAAAAGGGTAAAGACACCACCACGTCTTTTGCATCCTTTATAGATTCCAAATCATAATTGGGATAGTGTATCCATAGACTTCATAGTTGTGGTAGATAGATTGAGCAAGTTGGATCATTTTATACCCACAAAAGAGACAATAGAAGATCCACAGGTAGCAGAGTTGTTTATCCAACATGTCTTCAGATTGCATGGGTTACCGACATCCATAGTTTTAGATAGGGATGTCAGATTCACAGGACACTTCTCAAAGTTTCTATTTGACAAACTGAAAGTTTCAATGAAAATAAGTAGTGGTGATCATCCACAGATAGGTGGTTAGACCAAGGTGGTCAACCAGATTCTAGAGCACATGTTGACAATATATGTGTCTAAGTGATAGATAGATTGGGATATTTATCTACCATTATTAGAGTTTGCTTATAACAATAGGCCTCACAAGGTGACAGGAATGTCTCCTTTTGAGATGAACTATGGCATGAATCCCACTCATCCCAGTACCATAGGAATGCCAAAGAAATGTCCTAGTGCTTCAAGTTCTTAGTGAACCTCCAAGCAAATCTACAAATAGCTAAATCCAAGATGCAAGAAGCACTTGATAGGGCAAAAGAGTATGTTCATAGGAAGAGATCTCCTAGATCCTTTGAGGAAGGAGACAAGGTCTTTCTCTAGATAGTAGCTAGATCCACTTCACTATCAACAGGGAAGTGTAGTAAGCTTTCACCAAGGTTTTGTGGACCTTGGAAGATAGTAAAGAAGCTAAGTGATGTTTCATGCCGATTAGAGATTTTTCCAGATTGCAGAGTCCATCGAGTGTTTCATTTCATTAAACTTAGAAAGTATATTTCTAGGGAGGATAATCTAATAAAGGGTATTGTTTCTTTGTAGGAGAGTGATAGCAAAAATCATTCTCTAGACAAGATACTAGATCAGAGACAGAAACGGTTGAGGAACTCTGTCATCCAAGAATATCGAGTAGCCTAGAGAGGATTACCGCTTATTGACTCTACATGGGAATCAGAAGCTCTATCTCACAAGTACTTTCCTTCGTTGATCATTGAGGAAAATGATCTTTAGAAAGGGAAGAGAGTGTCAGACATTGGTCCATATTAGTGACCATTCCATGTGTGTGGGACAAGGGACAGCCATAGCCAAGGTCCCAAGCTCAAAGGATATCCTAAGGTATTCAGTAGTAATGGGGATGATTGTTGCATGATGGCTACATGATGGCACTAGACCATTCCAAATCATTGCTATTTTTAGAATACAAAAGGATATAAAAGGATGGGAGGAGAGTTGCACACACATCGTTCACAAGATTTATGTTTAGCTTTGCTCACAAGGTAGCACATGCTTAGCATATTTACAAACACCAGAAGATCCTTATAAGACTCAACTTGAGTATATTTGAATCAACCACTTAGGTCACCACATCTATGAGGATGGTTTAAGAAGTTCAGTGGTCCAACTTAGAAATTCAAAGCAACCCTTTGGAATTGAGCACCCTACAGTCAAACTCGAAGATAGGTCCTACATAGATAAGCAAGGAACAATGTATGTGGTAACCAACTTACCTGATAGGACTAATGAATTTGGATCACTTGTATCTGAGTCTGAGATAGGAGATTTGGATCATGAAAGCAAAGATAGAGAACCTAGAACTCCTAGAGGTTAATTATTCATATCAAGGATTATCACACCATAATGGATGCCTTAAGATAACTCGAGCATAGAGCACTTTGTTAACAGAGAAACTAAGGAAGATTTCTGGAGGTTTAGACATGATAAACCTAGCGACATAGCCAAAATCATCATATATGAGTTCAAGGATAATGAGATCTGAGGAAAAATCATTTACTTGGAAAACACTTTTGAGAGGATATTTGTTGTTACAGATCATATTAGACATGCATACATTTGGAAGGGTGAACTTATTTTCCCCTCACACAAGTCTACTTACTTTCTGAGTCATACCGGAGCAAGATCTTCTCATGCCCTAGGAGCTTAGAAGGATAAATCCAAAGAGCGGCTAGAAATGAGCTTTGTCCACACCACATTATCTTGTGTAGGCACATATACCAAATCAATATCTCTTGATTGAAGGCACTCTCCCACATAGTGATAATGCACCTCAATATATTTGGTCCATGCATGAAACACTAAGTTTTGTGCAACAACCAATGCACTATGACTATAGTGAGAATATGAGTAGCAACATCAATCTCCATGCAAAGATCCATTAATAGGCATCTGCTCCATATACACTCCATTGTAGCTATGAAAACTACCCTATACTCAAATTCACTACTCAATGTTGCTATTGTAGGTTGCTTGTTACTCAACCAAGATATGCATGAGTCTGCAAGGAAAAAGCAATTATCACTAGTGGACACATGAATATCATAACATCCATCCCAATATCTATAAAAGCATGCAAGCATGGTTAAATATATCTGCCATAAGAGAGACATAAACTCAAAGTGCTTTTGAGATATTTAAACACATGTTTCAGCACTTTCCAATGCTTAGTGCCAAGGCTATGCATGAATCAACTCTATTGGGAAACTACATACTATATATCCGTCCTTGTGTTGCATGCATATATAAGTCATCCCATGGCTTGCTGATAAAGAGAAGTGTCAAATGCATCATTGGAATCCTCAACTAAGAAACTAAATCTTTTCTCCATTGGTGTGGAAACCAGCTTGTAATCCTCAAAGTCCAAACGCTGAAGTAGTTTTTCAGCATACTTTGCTTGATGCATAACAAATCCCCCCCTCAATGGATACAAAATGGATACCAAGATAATAGCTCAAAAGACTAAGATAAGTGACATCAAAAGTATGTAGCAAATCAACCATAAGAATTTCAAGTTTTGCATCAGATGACCCAATCAAGAGTATGTCATCCACATAAATAACAAGCATAGTAAGATCAACCCCATCTTTACGTACATAGAGTGTGCTTTCAATTGGACTACATGTGAAGCCAAGATCAATGAAGTGCTTATGGATTTTGTCATACCATTCATGTAGATCTTGCTTGAGACCATGCAAGGCTTTATGCAAGCAATAAACCATATGCTCTTTCCCTTTTAGGGCAAATCTAGGAAGTTTCTTCACATAGACTTCTTCTTGCAAATTTCCATTCAAGAAAGCCATTTTTATGTCCAACTTATGTACTTTCCAACCTTGTTGGGCAACCAATGCAACTATGGTATGGAAGGTAGTCGTGTCTGAAGTAAGTGCAAAAGTTTCCTCATAGTCAATGCCACATTGTTGCACACATCCTTTGTCAACCAATCTAGACTTGTAGCAATCAATGCTACCATTTGACTTTCTGTTAATCTTGTAAACCCACTTTGTACCAATGGCATTTTTTCCTTTTGGCAATTCACATAACTCCCAAGTACCATTATTATGTATGAAATCCATTTCTGATTGCATAGCACCCATCCAATGTGGATCGTCACATGCATCCTCAAAAGTAAGTGGCTCTTCATTACATGTTGTTGCCATAAGAGAATAATCCACAAAATTACTTGATGCATGGCTAGAGCTTGATCTTGTTCTACTAAATAAAGCGGCACTCAATTTGCTATCCTGTAAAGTTTGGTTTGGCCAATTTTGGCATAGTTTGTGCACTCTTGATAGACATATGTTCATTATGAAATACATTTTAAACATGCATATCATGTGTGGGTTGAATTTCATGTTCATTTCAGCCATATTTTGCCACAAATGTTTAGCCATGTGTGGCTAGAAATTTCTAGCAGTTTCGACCATTTTTGGTTGAAAACTTTTGCCCATGTTTGGATGAAAATTCTCTAGATTTTCAGCTTTATCTTGCCAGAATTTTTCAGCCCTTTGAGCCTTAGTTGAATGGTTTACATTGCAATATTCAAGCGCATTACTTTTGAAGAAAGGCATGAGTGTATCGAACACATCTTGTGAGCTAATGGTTGGTTTTTTTTTGCATTCATGTAGGGGCAAAACTGAATTTTGCAAAAAATAACACATCTCAACTCACAATAGTTGTGTTTGTCAATGGATGGTACAAATGATATCCCTTACTTTCAGCACTATAACCAACAAATATACATTTCTTTGCCTTGTCATCAAGTTTGTGACATTGTTGTGATTGCACAACAGCATATGCCAAACAACCAAACATGCACATTTGAATAACCATAGGTTTATGTCCATTCCAAGACTCATAAGGAGTGATGACTCTTAATGCTTTTGTAGGGTGGCGATTCAACACATAGTTTGCACACATGATTGCTTCCTTCCAAAACTTGTCAGGAAGGTGCTTTCCTTTAACCATACATCGTGCCATTTCTAGGAGTGTTCTATTCTTATGCTCGGCAACACCATTTCGTTGAGGTTTATATGGCACCATACATTGGTGTGAAATTCCTCTTTTACAAAGAAAAGCATTAAACTCGTGTGACATGTATTCGCCACCACAATTCGTGCATAGAGTCAAAAGCTTATTTCAAAAAAATTATCAGCCATAACTAAAAATGCTTTGAAGCAAGAAAATATTTCATTCTTTGATTTCATAGAATACACCCATGTATGGTGTTGAGAAAAGGGGAACAACAGACCCTAACCGCCTCACATGGAAGTGAGAGGCTCTTCCAAGAGGAGTTTCAAGAAGTGCAAACAACGCACACACACCCACGTCCATGAACAATGGCACCATGGCCAACGTCAAAAGGAGCAAGGGAGGGCAATGCTCACACACAAGACAACCCCAAATGCCAAACCCACACACATGGATCAACGCCTAGCACACAAGGAGAAATGTGGAAGCCAAATGATCCTTCTTTCCATTAGCATGGAGGCCAAGGCCATGGCCAAGGGACCTCTCTTTACAAGAAATAGCCTCTATTTATAGGCTGAGCACAATTCTCCCATGTGCTCCTTTTGACTAGTCAAAAAGGAGCACATGCATATCCCAAAAGGATCTTGGAATATGTTCTCTAACAACCAAATCTCAAGGGAAGAAAGAATACGTGCGCGTGGGGATTTTTCTAGACTTCTTGAAAAAGGTGAGCATTTACAACAAGGCTCCAAAGCTTTACTTTATGAGAAATATTAAAAAGTGTCTAAGGAGGGGTTTTTATGTGAAATCCTAAGTAGATACAAAAAGAGATATTATTTTGGTCTAGGGAGGGTTTCTATGCACAATGTGGGTGTGTGCATACCCTACAACCCAACACTCTCCCCCCCTTAGACTTTGTCGTCCTCGACAAAGCTAAGAGGAAAGGATCATACACAACTGAACTGGTTCAAGCTTAAGTCTTCAATTCTGAGCAGCTCTAGGTCTGCAAATCTTCTATTTTGCAGTTTACAGTCCTAGGTCTCCATACTCTTCATTGATCTTCGAACATAACTAAACTTGATCCAAGTTGAAATCTTTAGGTTTTCAAAATCTGCAAGTCTTCAGTCTGCAAAGCTCCAGGCAGCAACTCTTCAGCTCTGCATAATCTGCAAGCCGTCAATCCTTTCTGCAAATCTTCAGTCTTCAAAGTTGGGCGACACAATCCCCTTGGGGGGCACTCAGCCCAGCACACATTCCACTGTGCAGTCCTTTGTAAAGTTGGGAATGTCTTGTCAGGCAGCTTGCAAACCTGAAATTGAACATACACAACAAGGAGACTGTTTCTATAGAATATAACATGTAATTCAATTGGTAGTTTCCACTTCAGGGGACATCAAGTCCTTAGGACTGCTCTTCTCGAGAGAAGTCCTGAAAAAAGTCTTCTTGTCCTATCTTTTATGGTGCCAACATATGGTCGTTCTTATCGTGGTGTCAACTAGGTTAGGTGTGATCTTCTTAGAATGAGAAAAAAGTTGGACATAGACAGGTAGGGAATGAGTTTGGTACAAACCTGCGTTAAACATTTCAAGAGTCATGCATGTGTCAACATTCAACTCCTCACCATCAAGTAATTTCTTGTCATATACTAGGGTCCATCTCAAAACTCATCTTTTATATCTTAGTATCTAGACGTGTGCATCCTGATTGACCTATCCACAGTTTATTTATGCTATGAGAAGCAAATAAATAGACATGACTTCTTTAAGTGTGAGTAATCCCGTGTGATGTGTGAGTGCACTAACAGGAAAGCATACGTGTAATTGGGATAACACCTGAAGACACATGATCATAGAAAAAGAAGAAATCCCATCCTAGTGCTTCCAATCGTACAGATTTACGAGTGACCACAGAGAGCATAAACAAGAAAAAAAAGAACAAGCAAATCCTCAAATCCTTGCTGCCTCAACAGAACACTCTAAAGATTAGAGGTTACCATCATTCCTCCTTCGAACCTACCACAAGATTATCCATTGCCATCATAACTATCAAATCATCTAAAGGAGTCGGAAAGGATCAATGCTAAGTTCTATGCGTGTTGGCCTACAATGCATTATGAATAAGCCTTAAATGAGCTTTGTGAAACCAGGGAGTTACTGCCCTAGCAAAAAACAAACACTCAATCCTTGGAACAAGATGTACTCCAAACATTTTTCAGATTCTTTGCCATGCTAAAATCTTAATTGTGTTAGCACATAAACAACAAAAACAAACCTGCAATTCTTAAATATGCCTCAACGAAACTTCTTGTGTTATCAAACAGGTGCAGGTGTGTTTGTTGCCCTACAAGTGTCTCTAGTGAGTGTGCTTGGGCGTGCGAATGAGTAGAAGGCAATCTATCATTATAGTTGATGAAGATGAAAGCATAGAGACACTAGAAGTGACAAATAGACCCCTTGTCATTCCTCGGGTAATCATGAACTACGGTTAGTCATCAAACAATAGAACTGAACCAAGTGCCTTGAATCTAACAGTGTTCAATCCTGCAAGAAAACGGATTTAGAACCTGCTAGAGTTCTTCACCACTCCTCAACTCAAAGTGGGTTTATGTATTTCATTGATCCTACAATCCATATTAGTAGTTCATATTGCAGTGTAGCAACAATATAACCTGATACCTGGAAGCCTCCATCGGCCACACTAAATGTTGGACATCATCCTCATGGAGATTAGTCACAATTATTCTGGGCACTTTTAAGCATAGCAAAACATCCTAAAAGGTAAGAAAAATAGGAAAGTGAGAGCACTTGCATTTATTCAGACTGTTGGAGGTTGCACCACAAGTGCAAGGATGCATTTGATGCCTTCTTAGAGAGAGCATCAATATGATGCTACTTCTGGCAATATTTCCATGCAAGAACCAATGGAGACACATTATTTTCATAATAACTCTAAGTTCCCATCATCCTTCTGTAATACTCAGAGTTGTCACTATCAGGTGGAACTTAGACACAATACTACAAGAGGTAGACACCGAGATACTTCCACACCCACATCATCATGTTTCCATGAAAAAGGAGTGCTTGACCAGTGCAACTAATGGAACAGATTATCCCCGAGTGAAAGAATAAAGAAATCTAAACAATGGAAGCACGAGGTCTTGTAAAACTCACTTCTCCTTCATCAGACATGCAAAGAAACAATCCTTATCTTCCCACAGAGTATGCCAAAGTTCTTTTTGAAAACTCTATTACAGACTTATCATGAGCGTGAAAATTCATTGATCTTCATACCATTTCCTAGAAGCAGTACAATCATAGTGCGCATTTGTTTTCCTGCAACAATTTCTTCATATCATACCATTAGAGCAAGGTACATTAGTGATCATAGAAAGATTAGATACATCGACAGTAACACATATCCAATCGGCGAGTCATCATATGGGCACATCATATCCCAAAAAGCATCTCTAGAATATGAGCCATTGGGGAGCATCCTTCACAATCATTGTGCAGAAAAGTTAGCACAATAGCATAGTCCAGAAGATAGAGACTCGATAGAGCTCCACCCAACAGTAGCAGCCATTGCGTTGCTCGTAAGCCAGGAGCTTCAGTTACAACAGGTAAATACACTACCTCAGACATGAACATGTAGCGGTAGAGCTTGTAAAGTTTCATTTCAAGGAGTCAAATGCAACATCAAACAAGTGGTTGTCACGAAGAAGTGCCATACAAAATTGCAGACAATAGTTATGTGGACAGTCAATATATAGTTCCCCTCTGGATTCACACAGAAAACGAGCATCTCAACTCATACATAGAAGAAACAAATAGCGACCTATCTTGGAGATGGTTCGGTGCAATTTTGGACTTTCAACAACCATTCTACAAGATATATTAAGGGATCACAACAGGACGTCGTCAAGGGGCTCAACCCAAAAAGTGGCTCAACGAGAGGGGTCTGGCCGAGGATTGAATACGCCCAACGACTCACAAGTGAGAAACATCAAGTGAGATAGGGATGGTCACTTTCCCAACACACATGTACACCTCGGTCCTCGATGTCATGCAAGACATTCAAGGGTGAGGGACGTAATGCACTTTCCCCAAAACATCTTCAAATGCAAAAATAGCTCAAGGAATGGAGGGAAGAACCACGTCCCCCTACATGACACATTCTTTTCTTCAAGATACTTATGGGGAATTTAAACTTCTAACAAGACTTCGTAGAAGCTCACCTTGTTTAAAACTTCTTTTTGTGATATATACGTTTTAATAACTGAAGAGAGGGAGGGACAAGAATGAGTACCTACCCACCCCCTTTTCAAAAAAGCATCCAATTCAAGAAACGTCAGCATGGGGTTGATGCATGAGTGTGTATAGAGATGTGTGTATGAGAGAGTGAGAGAGGGAAGGGGGTAAGGGGTTGTTTTTGTGCAACAAACAGAAATAAAGATCTAAACTACTCAAAAAATAAAAGAAGAGAGGTACCCAAGGCCAACCGAAGGCCACACGGCTCCACAACTCAATCCAAGTGTGAGGTGCATCCACAAAGTTTAGGCACGGCAAGCTTGAAAAAACCCAACGGCTAAAGGCCGACGTCCTCGGAAACGGCACCAAAAGGTTGAGAAAAGGGGAGCAACAGACCCTAACCGCCTCACATGGAAGTGAGAGGCTCTTCCAAGAGGAGTTGCAAGAAGTGCAAGCAACGCACACACCCACGTCCATGAACAATGGCACCATGGCCAACATCAAAAGGAACAAGGGAGGGCAATGCTCACACACAAGACAACCCCAAATGTCAAACCCACACACATGGATCAACGCTTAGCACACAAGGAGAAATGTGGAAGCCAAATGATCCTTCTTTCCATTAGCATGGAGGCCCAAGGCCATGGCCAAGGGACCTCTCTTTACAAGAAATACCCTCTATTTATAGGCTGAGCACAATTCCCCCATGTGCTCCTTTTGACTAGTCAAAAAGGAGCACATGCATATCTCAAAAGGATCTTGGAATATGTTCTCTAACAACCAAATCTCAAGGGAAGAAAGAATACGTGCGCGTGGGGATTTTTCTAGACTTCTTGAAAAAGGTGAGCATTTACAACAAGGCTCCAAAGCTTTACTTTATGAGAAATATTAAAAAGTGTCTAAGGAGGGGTTTTTATGTGAAATCCTAAGTAGATACAAAAAGAGATATTATTTTGGTCTAGGGAGGGTTTCTATGCACAATGTGGGTGTGTGCATACCCTACAACCCAACACCAGGTAAAGATCATGCAATGGCCGATTATTTCAGTAGATTAGAGTCAAGGGAACCACTAGTAGGAGAAAATGATGAGTTTCTAGATGCCAAGTTATTTAATGCTCAAATTGCTGACTCTGATTCTTGGTATGAACAGTTGTTAGCATCCTTAACAAATGAAGTATTGCCTCAACAGTTTACACCTAGTCACAGAAAGAATTTTTCTTTGAAAAGTAGGCCATATTTGGTCATAGTAGGTGCATTGTACAAAATGTTGGTGCATTTTAAGCCTTCACCTTTGGCTTGGAACCCTTGAAGGATATCACTTTGAGAAGCAAGAACCATAGGAACTTAGTCTTATGACTTATTACCATTTTATCTCTTGTAAAAGTCTAAATGATTTGGCATGTAAATGATCACACCTACTTGATTAGATTCGTGGAAAATTGGATGGTGTAATTGGAGAGAATATCTCCTTATTTTTAGAGGAGTGATTGAAGGGAGCCAAGAATTCAAATTTGAATTCAAACTCTCACTCAATTTATATATAAGTTGTACTTGAAAAGTCGCGGTGATCTCTTCATTTTTCCCGAGGCTAATACTCTTGATCATTGAGTGTGTGAGTGCTACACCATAGCCTACACATCTCCAACTCATTAGGCTACATCTATCAAGCCAATGAGATTGTACATTCATGTGAACTAATAGAAAGATTTACATTCATTATCTCAGTTTTTTCTCTGAGTCATCATCTCCAAGTCTGTCAACTTCAACAGAGCATATCTCAGGATCTACTGAACCAAATTAAGTGATTCAAAGCATATTGGAACCAGCTCTAAGCATACTACATGCCTACAAAATTTCAAGGTCAAAGGATCAACCATCTCGGAGAAATCTCGTTCGAAGTGACCTCTGGTATTCTGCTGCAGTGTTCCTAAAAAGTCGGGGGTACATATAATTTTGCTAAACTCATTTCTCAGAGTATAGTTTGTCATTTCTTCTCATTCCACTTGCAAATGGTAGCTTGTTAAGCTAATTTAATATGTTCAGAAGGAATTTGATCAATTGTTAGTGTGCTGGTCACACTGAGTAAAAGACTGAGCAGGTGTCACTACAAAAATTGCAAGTTTTTCTTGATTTTTGAAGTGTCAAGTTATTTGTTTTGATTTGATCATTACACATATCATTTGCAAAGTACATATATGCTTTCTTGGTATCATTTGGAAGCTAAGCAAGTGTACTAAGCATATCTGAAGCAAAGGAGGGCTGAAGCAAAGCAGGTCTAGCAGCTTCAACTCAATCTCTTGAGTGCATCCTACCATCTCTCCCAACAGTGGTATTAGAGCAAACAAGGTAACAATGGGAGATGGATTTCCTTCATTCATTGACAAATTGGACAGGAACAATTACCAAGCTTGGTCTCTAAGGATGAAGACCTATCTACAAGGAAGGAGCTTGTTTGGATTCATATCAGGAGATGAGGAATTGCCCTCATTCAAAGCTAGAGGACTACCCACCAAGGATGAACAAGAGAGACTCAACCAATGGTGTGCAAAAGATGCTTTGGCAAGGTCTTACCTTCTTAACTCTATATCTCATTTCCTTTTACCTCATATAAGGAACTGTAAGACTTCCCAAGAGACTTGGGAAACCTTGTCAACATATTTCTCTTCCAACACAAGGGCCAGGAAGAATCAACTGTGGATTGAATTCACAACCCTTAGGAAGCAGCCCAAGTAATCAGTCTCAGAGTATGTGACAAAGATTAAAGATGTGGCAGACCAATTAGCAAGTATTGGAGAGGAGATTGAAGAGGAACAAATAGTCAGGCAAGTAACAAATGGACTCAAGGCAGATGATAAGTGGGAAAGCTTCACCACTGCAATGGACCTCTACATGGACATGCATACCCCAGATCTCACAACACTCATGGGCCAACTATTCACACATGAAGCAAAGTTTACAAAGGCAGGAGATCAATCAAAAGGTAACAACCCCTCTGCTGTATATACTGATAAGAAGGTTAAAGATAAAAGTAAAAATAAGAAGGTTGATGAAGAAGGTTCTACCCAAGCAAACTATGCAGGGAGAGGTAGATCCTCAAGAGGAAGAGGCAGAGGAGGTAAGTCAGGTAGGGGGAGACCCTACAACTCATCACCATGCAACATTTGTGGATTGTCCAATCATACCACAGATGAATGCTACAAGAACTACAAGAATCAGAGAGGAAGAGGCTATCAAAGAGGTGGATACTCTCAAGGGAGAGGCAGGTTCAACCAACACCAAGGCTACAATGGATACAACAATCAGTACAACAACAATTACAACCACAATCACAATGGTAACTACCAAGGTGGATTCAGAAATAGAAGAGATTACAACAACTACACAGAGGAGCAAGATGACTCCCTATTGATCATGAATATGACCTCCAAGGTAGGTACAAATGATGATCATTTATTTTATATTGACTCAGGATGTTCTAACCATGTAGCTGGCAATGTGGCACTACTCTCTGATTTGGAAGAACCCAAGGGCAAACATCAGGTACAGACAGGTGATGATACTAAACACTCTGTTGTAAAGATTGGAAATGTAAAGACATGTGATGGTAACCAGAACCTATTGAGCAGGGTACTCTATGTACCAACCATCACCAAGAATCTAATGAGTGTTGGTCAGATTGTGGAGAAAGGTTTGCAGGTCAGGTTCACTCAACATGGAGCATATGTGGAGGATCCAAGACATGGTTTCAAAAGAATTGCCAAAGGGGAGAAATCAGGTAGATTGTTTACTTTTGAGCTAGAAGACACCAAAAATATTGCTTTATATAATTACAAGGATCAAACACTTTCAGAGTTAGAAATATGGCACAAGAGGTTAGGTCACATAGGTGAAAGAACCCTAAAGCAAATGTGCAGGGATCAATGTGTGCTTGGGATACCTAATGTATCCAAGTAACACATGATTTATAAATGTGAAGCATGTCAGTTTGGTAAGTCTCACAGGTTGCCATATTCAAAGAAAGGTTTCATGGTTGCCATATTCAAAGAAAGGTTTCATGCATAAAGACTACCTAGACTTGGTACACACAGATGTTTGGGGACCTAGCAAGGACCCCTCCATTTCAGGTTCAAGGTACTATGTGTCCTTCATTGATGACTATAGCAGGTGGACTATCTTATACTTTATGAAGCATAAAGATGAAGTGTTTAATTGTTTCAAGAGGTATCTTGCACTTGTTGAAAACCAAACAGGAAGAAGCTTGAAGAGGCTAAGGTCAGATGGTGGAGGAGAATACTTCTCCAATGAGTTTGAAGATTTCTTGCAGGAAAGAGGCATCAAAAGGGAGATAACTACAAGGTACTCACCTGAACAAAATGGGGTAGCTGAAAGAAGGAACAGACTCATTGTAGAAACAGCTAGGTCTATGCTTAATGAAAAGAAATTGCCAAATTATCTTTGGGCAGAGAGTGTATCTACTGCCACCTATCCCATCAACAAGTTGCCATCCAAATCTCTTGATGGTATGACACCATATGAAGCTTGGCATGGTATGAGACCTTCTCTGGATCATTGCAAAATCTTTGGTTGTGTAGCATATGTGCATATTCCCTCACAGGTAAGGGGAAAGCTAGACCCTAAAGCTGAAAAATGTATCTTCATTGGTTATGATTTGAACCAAAAGGGATACAGATTCTACAACCCAACAAACAAAGGTTTCAAGATAAGCAGAGATGTCATCTTTGATGAGAATGACTCATGGTATGAGAATGAATGCAGGAAGGTTAGTCTACCCTATGATATGGAAGAAGATTTCCCAAAGCTCACCAAGGAGGAACCAATCCAGAAAGATGAATCAAGCTCAGATGATGATGATACAATAAACCTTGAGGAATTCAAGGCATGGAAGTCCAAAGGAAAGATGAAGATGAAGAAGCTAGAGGATATACCAGAATCCTCAACTCAAGCTATGAGGAGATCTCAGAGAGAAAGTAAGAAGCCTATCAGATATGGGTATGATACTTCTCTTGTAACCAAGCATTCTGTATATCTTGCAAAGGATTTGTTGAATGAAGAACCAGGTACCTATGAAGAAGCAATCACCAAACCAGAATGGAAAGGAGCTATGGATGAAGAAATGGAAGCTCTCAAGGAGAGTGATACTTGGGACTTGGTACCCAAGAAGGACTCTATGAAGGTGATAGGATCCAGATGGATCTACAAGCTAAAGAGGAATTCTGATGGAACAATAAACAGGTACAAAGCTAGATTGGTTGCCAAGGGTTTTGCACAAACCCAAGGCATTGATTATGAGGAGACATTTTCTCATGTGGCTAAGATGCCAACTATCAGAATATTGGTGAGTGTAGCTGCATCCAAAAAATGGAACATGTACCAATTAGATGTCAAGAATGCTTTCTTGAATGGATGGATATCTGAAGAAGTCTACATGTCACGACCACCTGGCTATGAAGATCCCAAGAAGGTAAATTATGTCTGTAAATTGAAGAAGGCCCTATATGGATTGAAACAGGCACCTAGAGCATGGAATTACAGGTTGACAACCTACCTCCTAGACCAAGGATTTGTGATGAGTAAAGCAGACACTTCTCTATTCATAAAGAGAAGTAGTACAGAAGTAATCTACTTGTGTGTTTATGTTGATGACATCATCATTACAGGTAATGATGTCAATGGGATTAGACACATCAAAGGACAGATGATGAAAGAGTTCAAGATTAATGATCTTGGATTATTGAAGTACTTCTTAGGTCTTGAGTTAGTCTACACCAACTCAGGTATATATATTACTCAAAAGAAGTATGTACAGGATATGGTCAAGAAGTTTGGCTTGCAGGATGCTAAAGACTCAACTACTCCAATGGAGGTCAACCTAAAGCTAAGTGCTCATGAAGGGGAAGAAATACAAGACATTACAGGATATCAAAGCATGGTAGGTAGTTTGAATTATGCTACCTTGACAAGAATTGACATAGCATATGGAGTTAGTGTGCTAAGCCAATTCATGCACAAACCAGGGGTACCTCACCTAGAGGCAGCAAAGAAAATCTTGAAGTATCTCAAAGGAACTCAAAGCCATGGTTTGTACTTTCCTTATACATCAGATATTGACATTAAAGTATACTCAGATGCAGATTGGGCAGGATGCAAGGATGATAGGAGAAGCACATCAGGTTACATTTGTTTTGCAGGTGATAAACCTATTTCTTGGTCAGCCAAGAAGCAACCTACAGTGGCATTGTTATCCACTGAAGCAGAGTATAGAGGGCTTGCCAATGCCACTCAAGAAGCTATCTGGTTAAAGCTTTTGTATACAAAGTTAGGTCTATACACTAGACCTCCAATTATCTTTGGAGATAACACAAGCTCTCTTCACCTTGCAGCTAATCCAATATATCATGCTAGGACAAAACACATAGAGGTTCATTACCACTATGTGAGAGAAAAATTGCTAAGCAAAGAGATTCAATTGACATATGTGTCTACTAATATGCAATGTGCAGATTTACTCACTAAAGCATTGGATGGAAACAAGCTATGCAGATTCAAATCCATGATTGGATTGCAGGATGTGATTGAAGACTAAAGATGAAGACTTAAGCCAAAGTGCTTGGCTTGAGGGGGAGCTGTTGGTGCATTTCAAGCCTTCACCTTTGGCTTGGAACCCTTGAAGGATATCACTTTGAGAAGCAAGAACCATAGGAACTTAGTCTTATGACTTATTACCATTTTATCTCTTGTAAAAGTCTAAATGATTTGGCATGTAAATGATCACACCTACTTGATTAGATTCGTGGAAAATTGGATGGTGTAATTGGAGAGAATATCTCCTTATTTTTAGAGGAGTGATTGAAGGGAGCCAAGAATTCAAATTTGAATTCAAACTCTCACTCAATTTATATATAAGTTGTACTTGAAAAGTCGCGGTGATCTCTTCATTTTTCCCGAGGCTAATACTCTTGATCATTGAGTGTGTGAGTGCTACACCATATCCTACACATCTCCAACTCATTAGGCTACATCTATCAAGCCAATGAGATTGTACATTCATGTGAACTAATAGAAAGATTTACATTCATTATCTCTGTTTTTTCTCTGAGTCATCATCTCCAAGTCTGTCAACTTCAACAGAGCATATCTCAGGATCTACTGAACCAAATTAAGTGATTCAAAGCATATTGGAACCAGCTCCAAGCATACTACATGCCTACAAAATGTCAAGGTCAAAGGATCAACCACCTCGGAGAAATCTCGTTCAAAGTGACCTCTGGTATTCTGCTGCAGTGTTCCTAAAAAGTCGGGGGTACATATAATTTTGCTAAACTCATTTCTCAGAGTATAGTTTGTCATTTCTTCTCATTCCACTTGCAAATGGTAGCTTGTTAAGCTAATTTAATATGTTCAAAAGGAATTTGATCAATTGTTAGTGTGCTGGTCACACTGAGTAAAAGACTGAGCAGGTGTCACTACAAAAATAGCAAGTTTTTCTTGATTTTTGAAGTGTCAAGTTATCTGTTTTGATTTGATCATTACACATACCATTTGCAAAGTACATATATGCTTTCTTGGTATCATTTGGAAGCTAAGCAAGTGTACTAAGCATATCTGAAGCAAAGGAGGGCTGAAGCAAAGCAGGTCTAGCAGCTTCAACTCAATCTCTTGAGTGCATCCTACCATCTCTCCCAACACAAAAAAGGGGTGGATCAGGTAATTAGAAGATGTGTACCAAATTTTGAGCAACTAGTTGTGTTGCAAGCAGCACATTCAGGAGCAACAAGAGGAAATCTATCAGGGGATATTAGATAAAAAGATTTTGCAAGCTAGGTTATAGTGGCCTATAGTATTAAAAGATTCTCATGAATTGCCAAAAGATGTGTTATTTGTCAGAAAACAGGCCAACCAAGTAATTCAGATGGAATGTCTGATCATCGAGTTTTGCCATTAGATCCATTTCAAAAATGGGGGATGGATTTTCTTGGGCCTATCAAGCCTATTACTCAGTGTGGGAATAGCTATATTTTAGAAGCGATGGATTATCTCACAAAGTGGATGGAAGCAGTAGCACTTAAGGGAAACAAGGCAACTAGTGTAGCGAATTTCCTCTACCACAACATTATGACCAGATTTGGATGTCCAATAGAATTGGTTATGGATAGAGGAGCTCATTTTCTTAATGAAGTCATTTCGGAGCTAACAAGAACACATTTGATTATGAAAAAAAAGTCTAGAACCTATCATCCATAGGCAAATGGTCAAGCGGAAGGCACCAATAAAACTTCGTTACGCATTCTTAAAAATTTAGTGCATGACAATCAGAAGAATTGGGACTTGTTGCTAGATTCACCATTGTGGTCATTCAAAATAGCTTTTAAGGTAACTATCGGAATGACATCATTCAGATTGGCATACGACTTAGAAGCAGTGGTCCCAATGGAATTTGTGGTCCCAAGTTTGCGAGTAACAATAGAAAAGATGTCTCTAGAGTTATCGGTCAAGCATAGGAGTAAGTATCTTCTACAATTGGAAGAAGACCATTTAGTTAGTGCATATATAACTGAGGTGATTCAAAGAAGGAGACAAGCTTGGGTTAACATGAATGTCAAATTTAAGTTATTTTAGGTTGGAGATTGGATGATGGTGTATAAATCTAAATTAGGGCCACATCCAGGAAACCTTACCTTAAGGTATAAGGGTCCATATCACATTGTGCAGGATCTAGGCCAAGGGACTTTTCTGGTAGCATATGCGTTTGGCATGAGAATGGAAAAACCAATTAATGGATTTCGTCTAAACAAATTTCAAGGGAAACTTCCACACATGGATTGGTTGTCATCTAATTTGGTGCAGGTGATGCTTAATTCAGATAATCAGTTTAGTAATGTTTGTGATCACCTTAGTAAGAAGATTCATTTTTCAGCATTCTGGTCAGTGGCAACATGTTTTCTCGATAATTGTTGGTTCAAGATTATGTTAAGCACTCTCTTAAGAATACATTGGTCTTCATATGAAAATTTGAGGTTTAATGTGTTATCAATCAGAGTCTACTCACTTGGAATATGCTCTCTTGGAGTTTACTCACCCGGAATACATGTCATCAATGTTTACTCACTCAAAAGGTGCTCAAGCGGATTGTGTGCATTCAGAACCTTTTCAAAGAAAAAAGAAAGGTGCACAAATATTTTCAATAACCGCATCGGGGTGTGGGAAAAATTCAAATTATTTTTCAAAATTTTGTCTGATGTTATGCATCATGGAAGCGTAGCATTAAGTGTGGGAGTATTCACGTTGTACAATCACTTGTTGTTGGATTAGTGTGGTCAAGGTTGATTGTTGCATTTGAAGCATGCCTCTACATGCCCAAAAGCAATATGCTTACTATAGCTTCTATATTCGAGACCATCGACACTACAAAAATGAGGGGCAGGGCATAGAGAAAAGAAGATGTGGCATGTAAGGAGGAGTCTTTGACAAAGGAAAGTGAATCTATTGCAGGAAAAAGACGATGAAACTCAAAGACCTACATTAGTTAGCAAAATAATGCAATCACTTATGGATTCATTTATGGATTTCCAGGTTGAGCTTGATGTGAGTGCTCCACTTAATGTTATTTGGCTGCAACACATATCTTTGCTCGACTTTGCATCATTACCATGGGAAAGTTGGCAGCTTATTTATTATGCTAAGAGCCAAATGGAGATTATCAGGAAAACCAAAGGTCAATTGTCACAACAGGTAAAGTTCTCACTCGAGCTAGTTGCAAAAGTGTTTAAATTACCTATTTTCAAAGAGTCTATTGTGCCCAAATGTTTGGAGGAAGCTTTAAGGAAAGAATTAGGTCCTCGTGAAGGACGCCATCAATATTATATGTTGAAAAATGCATCATATGCTCACAGGGAATAGTTCTAGTGGTATCTTGAAATATATGTTTCATAGTTAAATATGATTATATGTCTAAGGACAACTATGCGCCCTTGTGTTGGGCCGAGAAGGGAGAAAATGTGAGTTTGGCTCATTGGATTTTTGACAAAATGTATGCTGAGATTTTCTCTTTAGATAAGAGGTAGGCTAGCTTCATATCTAGCAGTGTTCTTTCAATTTTTACAGAAAGTAGAAAGGAATGAAGTTGTGTGGCCTAACGCACAAGAACAATAGCCTGTTTCCACAATTATTAAGTAGAAGCACCAGGATTGTGTCATAGTGGAGGAGTACAAAGATGACACATACAATACTTAGTTGAATGCGGGATATAAGGCAGCTGAAGTGGAATTTGCAGTAAAGAAATTGAAGAGTGAGACTTCTTAGGGTATGAGCTTTCATGAGACACCGATTCATATATCAAAGGATGTTCAGCAGCCTAAGTTTGTTGGAAAAAGTTTTAAATTGTCTAAAAAGTGCAAATTGGAACCTGTGTTAAAGACAGTAGTAGATAAGGTATGTATGCAAAAGTTGTCACAATCAAAAGTTGACATTAGTGCATAGGTGCATGAAGTATAGCAAAAATTGGATGAGGTATACAAGTTTATAGTGAGATAGGATGGGTTATTGAAGGAGCAAAAACTACTTAATGATATACTTAATTCCAATGAGTATCAGTTGCAAAAATCCCAAGTAGAAAGTTTACAAGATGAATTGCAGAGGAAGGTAGAAGAGCATGAGGGTGTTGTCCGAGTTTGAGAAGCAGAAGACATTGGAAATACTCAAGGTTAAGAAGTCATTGCAAGAATTTGCTAAATGGACAGGAAAGATGCAGCAACTGGTGGACACAAAGATACAAAATTTAGCTATAGTAAATTCAACTTTGCAGGTGGGAAACGAGGTATTGAATTCTAGAATCAAACCATTACTTGTGCTTAAAAAACAGATGTTACAAAATGAGGAGGTTGAGATGCATGCAGTGTTGATGACTGAGATGGATATGGTGACTCTGAAGCAGCAAATGTGTAAGTTGCAAGATTTATGGACTGGAATTAAAGAAAGGATGCAAGCACTTATTAGATATGCATATGAGTAGATACAGGATGGATTTGCATCAGGTTAATTGATACAAGTTATTGAGCAATATAAAAGTGAGAAGGAAGCCTTACTACAACAAATTGCAGATCTTAATGAGCAGCTAGTTCAGCAAACTTTGGATAAGGAGCTGGAGGTTCAGTAGATAGTACAAAAGTAGAAGAAGTAGTTTTTGAAATGCATGTGGGAGTAGGAGAAGTTTAGAAAGATACTACAATTGCAGGTGAAGTTCAAGAAGAAAACCTTCATAGGGGACTTAGTGTCATAGTTTTTTATCAAGGGATTGTAAATTCGGCCTTGATTTTTGGAAAAATTTCCCCACCAGGTAGTGCTAGGTGTTGAGGGGTGAGAAGTTGGAAGATAAGTAGTCAATCAAAATTCTGCTAAATCGGATATTGCTGACTTGGAGTTTTGTTGAGTCTCTATTTTGTTTCATTGGAATTTTAAAAGAAGCAGTTACAAATTAGTACATGTGGATGTCGTGTGATTATGGTAGTTGTATTTTGTCTGCGCGAGTATGTAATGGGAAGAGGAAGCAACTTTAAGGAGGGAGACGAACAAAGAGAAGAGGAGAGTCTTTGTACTTGTCTTTTGGCATAGTGTGAATGTGATGAGGACTGATGAATTACATGGGCAAAAGTAGTATCTCTTATTTTCATCATTGAAATCTCTGTAAATGATGAATTTAATGAAGTACTTTCATCATATTTGTTATGTGCAAGTGTGTAAATGATCTTTGTTCAACAAAAGATATTTTGTCTTTGCATCATTGAAATCGGATAGTGGTGACTCTAAAATTTTGTACGCAATTAATCTTTGTGTGTGAGAAAAAGATCAACGCTAGGATTTATTTTTGTGAGTTAATTTGACTTGAGTTAGTAGGTATGTGTTGTTGAACCCCAACAACTATGCACTACTCAATTTCTTGCTTTCAAAAGCTATTGACCTACCATCTTGGCTCAAGACTGCCCCTATGCTTATGCCACTAGAATCTATCTACAATTCAAATGGTTTCTATGGATCTACCACTTTGATTATAGGAGCCTCCAAAACAGCTTGTTTCAGAATATCAAAACTTTCTTGTTGTTCTTGCTTCCATGCAAATGACACTTTGCCTTGAAGCAAGTTCATCATAGGTGTTGCTATCGACGAATAAGAAGAGATGAATGTCCGATAGAAACCAGAAAGTCCTAGAAAAGATCTTAACTAACCCTCATCTTGATAAGTAGGCCAAGCTAGAATAACTGAGAGCTTCTTGGGATCCATCTGGACCCCGTCGACTGATATCACATGCCCTAAATACTCTGTCTCCCAAAGAAATAACTGAGTCTTTTCTGGATTCACAAATAGTTGATTTTCTTTTAATTTATTTATACTAATCTCAATTGACTTTCATGCTCATGTGCAGACCTACTATACACTAACAAGTCATCAAAAAAATCCACAACACACTTTCCAATGAACGGTCATCGAATATCATTCATCAAGACCATGAAAGTCATAGGTGCATTAGTCAAACCAAAGGACATAACTAAATACTCATAATGACCAAAATGGGTCCTAAAAGTTGTATTATATATATCTTGATCTTTTACCCTAATCTAATGGTAGCCGCTTTTCAAATCTATTTTACTATATACAATGGCTCCACCTAGAGCATCTAAAAGATGATCTATCCTAGGCATGGGTTATCTGTGCTTGATGGTAATCTTATTGAGTGCTCGGTAGTCAATGCACATCTTATAAGATCCATGTTTCTTCTTCACAAGAAGAATTGGTGCTGCAAAGGGCGAATAGCTAGGTCTAATTAGCCCTTTTTGCAAGTACTTATCCAGGACCTTGCAAACTTCATTCTTCTCCTGCAAACTCAATTAAAATGGTGGCCAAGTGGTCGGACTTGCTCCTGGTACCAATTCAGTTATATGGTCAATATTCCTACAAGGAGGTAAACTTGAAGGTAATTCTTTCAAAAATAACTCTTCAAATTCTTCTCTTACTTTATCTGAAAGTACTTGAGCATTCCTACTAGTCTCCATGATTGCATGAATCCATCACTATACACGATGAATACACAAAATAAAGAAAGTAAATTTACTTACAATCAATCTTGAGCAACTTGGTAGTGGTTAGCAATCATGCCTCTTGGAGATCTCGCTCTCCATAGATCTATAGTCACATCCCCTCATGCTCAAACTAATACACATGTCAAGCAAAGTCTATGATTGGTCATTTCCTAGCATGCCACTTTTTACTTAGGACTACATCAAAACATGCCAGTCATGCTATAAATGGGCAAATCTACCACCGGTCGGTCCCATGTCTTAGTTCCCTTCTCATCGACTAACTCTACTATGTAGGCATACTCGGACTACACAATCTCTAAGTGTGGCCTCTTGACTAGTCGGGAACTAATAACATTATGTATAGACCCAGTGTCAAAGAGTACCATGAAAGGCTCTCCTATGACTCCCCTCATGACAATGAGCTCTGTGTCTAGGAATCGGTATCCTTTCTATGTCGTTGGCAAAAGCACGGTGTCTGGTATAGTAGAAACCTTCTTTGTGACGGTCATGGCCACTATGGGAGATGATATCTAAGATCGGGAATTTCCAAAATCCTCATCTCCATCACTCCCTGCTTGTGTAAGATTGATGACTATGGTAGCTACTATTCTCTTTTTCTTAGGATAGTCGTTGAAGAGGTGTTGTTCTAGACATCCATAGCACAATCCTTCCTTCATTGCCTTCTCTTTGTATTTAGGGATAAGGATGGAATTATTATATGCCCTCTCAGCTAGAGTAGAAACTTTCCTTTTCCTCTTGAAATTGGTGTGATCATGTGCACCTACTTAGCCTCTTTTGAAGGCTATGCACTGATGGAGTCGGGAGTACATGTGGAGAAGGGTTCACTTATCTTAGTCCATGAGGACCTCTGACCGTGGAAGCTTATGCCTCTGTGGCCATCCTCATAAACTAAAGCCATCTCCATGGCATGTGCCAAGGAGTGACACCTCTCCTTCCTCACTAAAGGCCAAATAGTTTCTCTAATTACCAAGACAAACATGTGAACATGGAGAAACTTTGGGATAGTATCATGTACTTTTGAGAAGTACCTCTCTATATTTATTTAAGTACTCCTTAATAATTTTTTTTTCTGGATGATGAAAAACCAAGTGTCTGGTGTTATAGACCTCTTATCAGGCAGTACAAAGTTATTGTAGAACAAGCCTTTAAATTGCTTCCAAGTCATGGGCTCTTTCTTTTCTTCTTCTACCTTACACCACCACCTATGGGTGATGTCCATGAGATTATATGTGACTTGCTGAATTTTATGCCTATCATCCATGATATGGCATAAATGGAAGTGTTTCTCCCACTTGCTTAGCCACTTCTCAATAGCATCAACAGTCCTAGCACTAGTCAAGTTGTGATATCTAGGAAAATTAAGGTCCTTAAGCTGCCATCGAGCCTCTCTGACTAGTATGCTCTCTCTAGGGATCTTTGGAGTTTGATGCTCACCTGAAGCATCTACCTCCATTCCCAAAAAATCGATCTCAGACACAAATTCCTCTTTCTTGGAGCCATACACGTGCTCCAAGATGTCGTGAAGTGCACTCTCTAAGTGTGATATCCTACCATTCATGGTCTCTATAGGGTCTGAAGTGTGCTCATCCATGAGTGTATTATTCCTAACTAGTGAAGAGTGTCTTGATTCCATACTAGGATAAAGTGTAAGTCTCTTTTTATGGTTTTATGTTTTTTTTTGTTTTTTGGCAGCAAAAATGGACTAATCACAAGCCTTTGCATGAAGAAATGATAGAAGCAAAAACTTTTAGTATTATTTGCTTGCTTTTTATGCATATGCATGCTAAATTCTAAAAATTTTGATAGCATTTAGATAAGAAAATGGAAATCGAAAAGAAAACTAAGTGCACTACATGCACTTCTAAAACAAAACGGTGTCGATAGGCACAATATATATACAATGAAACCAAATGGCACTACACACCTCTGTAGAAATCCTCGTGCTTGTAGCATGATGTAATCAATAAGGACACAGAAATTTCTATATTCTCTAGATTGTATCTGCATAATCAAGCACTAACATACTACTTTCATGAAAAATGCAGAGTTGAACAAGCTTCTAATTGACCATATACTACATATGCTATGCATTATGCTTGTCCTATGGGCACAATGATGCACGAAAAGAGTAATAATGCATCAGAATTGACTAAAAAAATTATCTTGGAGTCCAAAACTTTGATATGCAGGTGTGTGCAGGTGCTAGAGATGATCAACACACACTCCTCTTGAGTCTCCAAGAGTATCCCAATGATTATCACCTTGAAAACATGCTCAAGTGAGGGTCTTTGTTGATGAACAACAAACTTTGGATTTGTGTACAGGTCTGATGATAGGTTCAAACTGGTTTCACATCTAGTGACCGGCATAGTTAAAAAATAGGTTCTATCTCTAATTTGAATTATCTAACGGCTTCCAAAAATTACAAAAATTGGTGTGAGCATTCTACCTAGACTCCTCAATCTCGAGGACTCCTCGGCTTGCACAAAATGGAGTCGCATCCACGATAATTGGATGTATGTACATATACTACATTGGTTTAGTGATAAAAATCACTGTTGTCATTATGAAATCTTTTGAGTAGTTTTAAGTACTTCCTCTTCTTCTATGACAAGAACTAGTACTCGACAGTTTGCCTTGAACACTCCCCTCCTCTTCGATTCTAGTGTCCCTTACAGAACCTCATTTAGCATGAGTAATGTAGTTTGTCAGCAGGCCTGTTGCCAAGGTGTGTTCAGTGATGCGAAGTCCCCAGATAAGATCATATCCAAGCTTCTACCAATCAATGGGATGGGGTTCATCTAGAGGTGGGCGCATATAATGTTCTGACTACATGATTCATTCACAAGCAAACAAGTCTAGCAAATGCATTGGATGATTGATAAACACTTCTCAATGATATTCCCAGAAGCCTGTGGTGAACATTTCTTCAAACCTGTGCTTGTAGCAGGCGGGTATATACTTCAATCTGCAGTGCCAAGCATAGCATACCTTGAGAGATGGTGTCATGCTCATGTCGTAAACGAGGTCCAAGTTCCCATATTCAAAGACTTGTGTATTTACAATGGGAGCCTTGATGCATCAAAAGGTCTTGAATACAATCTGCATCATATCAAAAATCTTTACCATCATTTGAGCAGCGATATTTGTCATTTTGTGTAAACGAGGCAACCACTGATGAATGGTGGCCATCATATAGCCGACAGTCGAAGTATTATTCCCTGGAGGCACAAGATAGGGATAATTAAGCCAATCCTTGCATTGACGATTATTCTGGACCTTAATTGCAAATGCCTTCCAAGTACGTCTACACAAAACTTGTCCATAACATGGGTTGTACTTCAAGTGTGTTAGAGCACGCATCCATGTATGCATCATTTTTGGGTACTTTTGTAGTAAGTATGCACGCCAGGTGGGTTAATAGATGTGGCCTTGCTCTACTTTTGGAGGAACATCCTCGGGCTCAAATTGCATAGCGTGTGTGGGGTGCTTCTTAGTCTCTTTATCCACTTGAAAACTATATTCCTCTAACAAAAGGAAATATGGCTTATCCTATAATTCACTAGACATTATTTCTCTATGGGGGGTGATAGCGACAAAATAAAGCGACTTCAAAATAGCTTCTTCAAGATTTGCCATCGCATGGAGTTGCGCATCTACAGAGTGTGTCTTACCCAATTCTTTGATGGTCTTTAACCAAGCTGGTGGTGGTAGCTCATAAGTGCCCTGTCCTTCAGGGGATGAGCGACCGCCAAAAATCGGTAAAGGTACATATTCTTCTTCGAATTCTTCCTCAACAGGGATAGGTATCGTTTCTTCCAATTTCAGTAGATCATGTGGTGACTGTGGTCGAGGGGGTTCGGTCATATTTGATACTTGAGTCTGTAACTCTTGTACTTTCATACGTAGCATGGTCAATTCTTCCAAGAGAGCCAGTGGTGCCACTTCCTGTATGATAGTGGGTCCCAAAGAATCTTTAAGAAACAAAGTTTTATTAGTGTCCTTGAGGGATTGAAATTCTTCCTATAAATGGTCATAGTCCTCAAGCACACGTGCAGAGTCTTCCAATAGTATGTGCATCGATTCGAGGGGGGGACAGCCTAAAAGCGGGACGGATTAAGTGGTGTATCCGGATTGTCCAATGTAGCTTCAAAATTCTCTCGATTTTGTTGTTGCAGACGTTGATCTTCCTCCTTTGCAGTGTTGAGGTGTCAGCGAAGAAGCGCCATATTGCGTGAGAGTTGGGCATTTTGCATCAAGTGAATGTCAAATTGTGATTCAACTTCCTTTACCCGTTCTTGAATCTGGGCTTCCAAAGTTTGTTGTTGCCTCTAATGTTCGGCCTCCAAGTTTTGATATTCTTGGTTAAGCTCCTCATTCTCTAGGGTGAGTGCATCTAAACGTACCTGTAATTCTTGTGTAGTTCATTGTAGGGCGGAATGTTGGTGCCCGAGCGATGAATATTCAATATTAATTTGTTGCATACATCGTATCATTTGCTAGAGAGCCGCATCAACAGTGGATGACGAAGAAGATGCAAGGGTGGGGAATGTGACATGCGGGGTGGTGTGTAATGCACTGGGAGTGGGAATAGGGGTAGGGATAGTGGATCGAGTGGTGAGTGACAAGAGGGACGTGCGAATAGGTGATGTGTGCAATGTGGTATGTGGTGTGGTGGATGCATGTAATTGTGCATCTGGTGAAGCGGTGGGTGAGATATCCATGTCACTAGTGGAACTTTCAGTGATTGCCACATGAAAAAGTGATGTCAGTGCTATGGTGCGTGGTGGTGGGTGCAATTGTGTTATGAAAGGTGAGTGAGGAGGTGTGCTTGAAGGCCATAGAAAGGGAACTTGTGGGTGAACTTCTTGCGAGGGTCTCACAAAAGGAAAAGGTGGAGATCGGGGTTGCAAAAAGGATGTGAAAGAAGTATAGAAAGAGGTTGGTTGTGTGGAGATGGGAAAGGAGTATAACGGATTAGTGGTATATGAGGGGAAATGCGGGGGAGGGGAAATGATGGGTGGTGTCATGAGAGGTGGAATGGAGACGGGGAGAATGGGAGCAATAGACGAAATAGGGCTAGATTCATGAGGCCAAATAGAAACGAGGGACGGAATGTGAACCTCAGGGCTATCTACAACATCAAGGGAGGTCGGGGTTGATATCGGGTGAGAAGGAAGGGTTTTGCTAAGGATATATACAAGGGAAGTGACTTCCTCAGTCAAGTCAATTGTGGAGGATCCCACGGGATGCGATTGTATGTACCTGGGCATTTGAGAATGCGAACCCTTCGAGGGTCGAACTTTGGTAAGGGCTTTCGTAACAAAAAGCGTAACGCTTCCGACGTGCCCACAGATTTTACCAACTCTTGCATAGCCGAGATAAAAGTCTCTTCGAAACCTCCGTTGACCAGCTCCTGTTGTAAGATGGTTGCACTTTGTTCTTCCGTTAATCTGGTTTGTGCCCAAACTTTATGCATGTTATTGTAGAGCCGTCGGATGGCGATGGTGTAAGCTGCTACCTCGGCCGTTTCTTCTTCGTACGTGCTAGCTTCTCTTGAAATTTCAGCATGTGCTTTTGATTGGTGTACTTCTTCTTCACTCACTTCAGTATTAACACCGCCTTCATCAGTTACTATGTGGTCACCTTCTTCCTCCTCAGAAACATCATTCGCACCCTCTGATGGTGTAGTGGGATACGCCAGGTGTTCAAATTCTTGAGAGACAACATGGGTATCTGAAAACTGAAAATCACTTGACAATACATCAGGGATCTCAAAATCAAACGTAGACCCAAACTTGTAACTGGAAAGGTGAAGGAATCAGAGATGAATGTAGAAGCTGCTGGAGGAGCTTCTTCTATCGGGGTGGTCATAGCCGTAATGGTGGTAGGCACGGTGGTCTCTTGTTGTGAAACTTCAAGGAGTGTGGCTGAGTGGCTCAAGTGAACACGGAGAGGGGGAATCCTTTGTTGGGGTTGAACTGGAGATTGTTGAGGTGAGGTTTCACGTGTAGGCTAAGGTGAGGGCGACGCTGGCACTTGTAGACACGGGATGGTGCCACGCATGCGCTTGACTCGGTGGGGTTTGGGGGATCTCATGGTCTTCTTGGAACCTTGATATTGTTTCAATTGCTAAGCTGTTAGGGCTCTCTCTATAGTAATATCATAGGCCAGACACATGTATATGATGTGTGTGAGAGCACAGCATCCATGAATGACCTTCTTCTTCTCCCATTGATGTCCGGTGAACAGAAGTTGATCCTATATGTAAGTGGCGATATCAATTGTCTGAGGCCTTGTGGTGGCCAAATACAACCCAAACCAAAGACGCTTGTGTGGGATCGTGAATCGTTCCTCGGCGGGGAAGGCAAAGTGCTATAAACAAATTCTCAGCAGAGTGGTTAACTGAGGGGTGATGGCAGAAATGGCATGCCATTTATCAACATCATTTTGCTTCATTGGTTCTAGGATGAGACGCTCCTTCTTTGTGGGTGTATGAGTGCCCTGAATCTTCAGGGCAGTTCTAATTAGGTCTAGAGACAATGTAAACTTCTTGAAAGGTGGGTCATTCACCAATGATGATAAGATGAAGATAGGGTCCAATTCCTTGCATTCTTGCTCTCTTATAGAAGCGACTAAATAATAACACCTATAAACATCTGGTTTAGGGAGTTCCACACTAAAATAATTTGCAAACATTGCCCTTTGCCATATAGGTTGTAGATCTTGGCTACTCTGGATATTCTCGAATTCTCATGAAAAGAATTGGTAGAGTCTCCACACATTTGCACCGTACATCCGATTAGCTTCATATATAAATTCCTACAAGCCCTTGGAACTAGTGTGCCTTGTCCGTTACCCTTTTTGTTTGTCCTTGAGGAGGGTCTTCAATGGGCATCGGTTTGGTAAAACCCTAGAACTCCTCCGAGATAGCTTTAGGTAAACTCTCAAATGGAAGGGCCGAGAAATCCACAACCGGTCGCCTGATTGTTGCGCTGGTAGAACCTTTCGCTTGCACGATGAAAGATTGGTGTTGCGGAACTAAGCTGAAGTGAAGAGGAAAACACATTAGTCATGGAAAATACTTAAGATCCTAAGAAGATGAGGCCTCCATTCCTTTCCACCACCAACATGCTTCCCGTGCAGTGAGTGATCTGAACGATGTGAGAAATGAATTGTGAGAAGTGCATCCTTGACTATGAGTGGGAGTGTGTGAGGTGCGTGTTCTTTACAATTGACTTTAAAATGAGTACTATAGAGTTAGTGTGGGTTACAAGGGTAGTGGTGATATGAAGTTATCAAACTGAGGCTGCGTGTAGTGGTTAATAAGAGTGTTAGTTTTACTAAGTCGATGGTTAGGATGAGCTGGGTCGAGAGTTGTCATGATTATAGGAGGCTTAGGGATCCATTTCTGTGTCACATGGGGGATTAGAAGAGATGGGGTGTAATTTACAAAGGAAGGTGTGTAGGGTTTCCTAGTAGTCTCAGAAAAGGTCTTCTTAGAGCTGCCTAAGGTTGAAGTATGTACTAAGCACTTTTTAGGTACCTAGAGCTGGCGAGATGTGGACTGAACTGTCACCACGGACTTGGGCACCCAAATTTGTCGAATATGTTGCCACCATCAAAATTGAGAGGGCTATTGAAGATCTGGAGTGTTTGACTTACTGGGTATAGTCACCTTGCATATTCACCTGGGTTGAGGGTATGCTAGAGTGGACTATCTAATGAACCACTCTGATGTGCTTCACCAATGACTACATGGATGATATCACCTGGTGGTTTGTCGAGAGTGAGGTATTGTATCCACACGCTATTTTGGATAAGAAGGGAGATTCACAGCACTCTTGCCTAGAACTGGTGATAGTTGACATGCATCTGAAGATTGAGTCTTAATCCGCCATACTTGTCGGATTCATGTCTGTCTATCCAGTTTCTACTTCTGGATGGTAATTCATGTGTGGTTCCGGTAGGGTGTGCTGATGTGCAACAGGTTGGGGGAATCTCTATTACATGCAACACCTCTCTGAGTCGGCTTTGGAGGGGTAGTTCATGATACTATCCTGCAAGTTCCAATTGAAGCATACTTCTGCAAAGATTTAAACTCACTGAATAATGGTATAACCATTCTTGGCCTAGGATCATAGGTTCCATCAAATCATCATCATGACAAACCAATAGCTTTACTATTAGGTTCACAATCTCTATGGAGATGGGTAACTCGACCTCACCTATGCAAGGGGTTTCTAATCCACCTAGTCCGATGAGATAGGCTTCAAGAGGTTTAATTTCATATTGCCTACAAAGAGAGATTTGAATCTCATTTGTGGTTGCACCTGATTCAATTAAAGCCTTATATTGCAAGCGCATGGGTTCCTGGCCTAGAGTAATATTAATGAACGGTCTCCTATCCATGATACTGAGGAAATCTCTTCCTCCAAGTTGACACATAGCTATGGGATATCATGGGGCATCCACCAATTGAGGTTCTCTCTCTAGTCCTCTCCTTTGTAGTCTCATTCTCCTAATGCATTCCAACGCTTCCGCTTGAGCCTCTGCTCTGATTTGTTCCTCTTATTCCTTTCACTTATTGGCAAGAGTTGGTCATTTAAGCATGTCTGCGGTTAAAGGTTCCTGATATAGCTTAACGCGGCATCCGCTAATATAATTAGGCAATACTTCTCCTTCAAGAGTTGCTAATTAAACTGCACCGTAGGTCGATATCCTATTAATGAGCATGGGTCCATAACCTCATTTCTCGAATTTGCGAGCATGTTGTTTCAAGGTGTAAACTAGCACCAAATCTCCTACCCACAATCCCGTATCTTTAATATGAGCATCAAAGTAAGCTTTCTGTCTCTTCTTACGACATAAATTCCTCCTCCTACTGGTAGCCTTGTCTCTCCCAAATGCTCTAAGTCAAGTATTCTTGAAAAAAGCTCATGTCCTATCCATTCGTACTCCTAAGCGATCTTTAGTGTAAGTATCAAAAAATCTAAAGGCAACATGGAATTTTGCCCAAACAACATTTAGAATGGTGTAGCATTAAGCACTATTTTGTAGGCTATGCGATAAGCCCACAAAGTGTGGTGTAGTTATTGATCCCAATCTGAATGTTGATTGTTCACAATTTTGGTGAGAATATTGCACAAAATCTTATTAGTACTCTCAGCATGTCCATCAGGTTGTGGATGATATGGTGCCATTTTTTTGTGTACAACCATAAATTCTTGTAATAGATACTTAATAACCTCGTTTAAGAAGTGAGTACCCCTATCACTGACAAGCTCGATAGAAATCATCTTGTGAAGACATTCTCGAACAAGAACTTAGCAGTGGTGCATGCATCGTTTTTCCTGGTGGCTTTGAAGTCATTGGTGCCTATAGGATGTCCGCAGTAGCTCTAGAACATGGTCATTGCTTGAGTAGTGCATTTTGATGTAGAACCTTTGCACGCGACAAAAGAGAGTCTAGTCATAAAGGAAAAGGAAAAAAAATGTATGTGCAGGAAGATCAATATCATTGAAGCACTATGGAGTAGCTGAGTACAATCGTGATGAGTTACACACGGAATCTCTCCCAACCGAACTTTCATGCTATCACTTGTTGAGACTGACACAGAAAAAATGTAACTACATACTACCATGTCTACCGGAGTGTAGCGTCAAAGAAAATCAGCACCGATAGAAAAATTAACAAGGTTGATAGTGCTAAAAGCACTCTATTGTGAGAGATTATAATGATAAAAGTATAAGATTGTTGTGGTTCATATGCTCTCTAAGTAGAGAGCAATCCACAAGCACCGGATAACAAGAGTAAAATCAAAAATATGAAACAAGGTGGGAGAGAGGGATCTAAAAATTAGCATTTTATTGAGACTAAGCTAGAAACAAAGAAATGAAGATGAACGGAAGAGAATGGCATGAAAAAGTCATAATGACAATACTAATGACTAAGATCATCAAATGGAAATGATAACAACCTATGCTCTGATACCATGTTGAAGATCATGATCTACAACTAATAACATAAAAAGAACTATGGTGGATCAAAATACATAAGAAACAACATGATGTTGAAATGAAATAGAAATCAAATAAATTAGAAAAGAGTAACTTACAAATAAAGCATGGAGCTTGCACCTCAAGGAGAAAGCCTCATGGTAGTGCATGAGTGAATGAGGAGAGGAGAATTGAGGCCCTCCTTATATGGAGAAGAGGGCAAAGTACTTCCTATGTGGGATAAATGGAACTTGCATGAGAGTACATGAGAGCTTGTGAGAAGGCCCTTGCATGTGGGATAAAGTGGATTCATGTGAATACAAAAGGGTGGAGCATGGAACTCTCAACAACTATGACATACTCAGCATGGGAATTCCTTGTAGGGGGATTAATAGTTCCAATGAAATCTACTCCCCATTTTGAGAATGCACACCCTCCCATCATGGGCCGTAGGGGCATCTCATCCCTGCGTATGGGATGTTGAGTCCTTTGACATACGTCGCATCGTTTTATGTAGGTGTGGGCATCCATATGCAAAGTGGGCCACCATAATCGTGAAAATAATATGGCTTTGATAATGTGATGGGGTCCAAAATGGCCTCCTGTTGCCCCCTAGTGTGTAGCTTTCAATAGGTTAAGGTATTCACTTTCGTGCACACATATCCTGAGATAACTATCTCTTCCTCGCTTATACAAGCTATCACCAATGAGTTTGTATTCTAAGGCCTCTTGTTCTAGGCTGCGTCTATGGGCTATAGTCATGTCCTCCGGAAAGGTCTGTGTCTTAGGTAAATTACTAAAGATTCACTCCAGTCTAGCGTTAGGGTCACCTGGTATAAAGTGGCATGTTCTATTGGGGGTCTGTTACCACACTTAGGAGATTCATCACAGAGTCGTTGAACATCCTTTTCCATTGATGGCCAATACACACCTAACCTTTTTAAGTTTGATAGCATCGCTTGTCTAGAATAGTGTTGCTCTAGTGCACCTACATGTGCTAATTGCAACCAATCATCATAATCATGTCCTTCTACACAGCAGACAAGAATATTGTGTTGATCTTGTCTATGGATACTTCGTGCAAGAAGTTGATATCTCTGTGCGCTCACTACCTCTTTCTCTTGGGTTTTCACTTGAGGATTCTTAGGTTTGTATGTCAGTATTGGGACTAGTGGCTTGGCCCATTCACGGACAATCTCAACATTGAAAAGATACGCATCTGCAAGCTCATCTACTACCCCTATGGCCGCTTCTCCTGAAGTTATCCTAGAGAGGCTTCTCTTGAACTTCTGCTTATTGTCATAGGCTTCTCTTGAACTTTTGCTTCTCTTGGGCATTCGGATCATGATTTTTTGGTCTTCCACTGCATATTTCCTAAAATTTTCTGGCACTTCCATCAAGGGTTCTTCCTCCTCAGTTTTCACACTCTTGTTCTTCTTCACCTTTTGATTTCATTGACTACATCTTGAATTTTCTTGTTCCTTCCTAGGGGTGGTGAGTTCTGGGGACATGGCTTCTACCCAGCCTAGGAATTCCTCTTCCAATGAACATTCAAGTCTAATTGAATCTACTTCCCATTCCACGTTGTTCACTTGCTTATTGTATTCAGGGATTTCTTCTTTAAGATGATTTGCTTATGTTTCCTCTCTCACTAGGCTTACAGTGAAGATGGACATGACATAACCGTCTTCGTCACAATGAGGGGTCCATTGTCCTTCGTTAATTGCAATATCCATAGTCGCTAAAATCTCTACCCAGCCATGGGGTTTGAATTCCTCGTCTAGAAATACTACCGGGACATATGCTGGATCCTCAATGGGTCTTGAAGTGTGTCCTACTCTTGATGCTCTTGTTGTCGCATGCTCCTCCTTCTTGGCTGTGATTTTACACATCCATACGTGTGTATCCTCATGCAAACATGATGGATCTGATGTTAAGAAATGGATTGATTCCTTCTCCTCTTCGTTTCTATGAACCGTATTCCATTGCAAAGGAGATACATCCATATGTGAATAGTCTATGAGGTTCACTTTCCTGGTTACTCCTAGATGTTGTAGGTACAAAGAGTTGGTTCCCCAATCTTGTACAACTTGCATTTGTCGCATAAAAGGTCTACCTAAGAGCATCTCGTATGCTTGATTCTTTCCAAAATTGCATATTGCAAAGGTGTGATCTAATTATACTCCGCAAGTGGATAGGATAATTCCTTCCAACAGTCCTAAAGGTCTTTCTACATGCCCATCTGCCATCTGCAACTTCATCCTCGTGGGTCTAAGGGCTGGTTTTCCCCAATGTTTCCACAATGAAGTGGTCGTGATGGCTACTCCTACACCTGTATCTAGAATGTCTTTGGTAGTATGACCTACGTAATGGGAAAATAATTGTTACCTTCCTCTCCTTCACTTGCATCGCCCACTTTATCTAGGGGTATCTCACGCACCTTTCCTCGTGCACTTGGTCTAGTGGAGGTTGTGGCTATCTCCCTGAACTGGTTTGCTACATGTTTCCATAGTTCAGGTTTGATCTTCAATAGCTCATCCAGAGTTAAATGGCATTGAACCTTTGTGTTTCTAATACCTTCTGTGTTCCTAGGAAGAACTGAGTTCTCTCCCCTTACTCGAATAGTGGGGGCTTTCACTTGAATTGAAAAGTCTTCCCAAGGGCCCATAAAGTGAGGTAACTCTTGCAACGAGCTAGATTCAAAACTAGTGTGCTCACTTGGCCAATCATCCACTTGATCTGCGTAGATAGATGGGATGTATGTAGGGAACTATTCTCCTGAGTCGTCAATCTCAAGTATGGGTGGTCGAGATTCTTGTTCTTGTGTCCATCTTTCTTCTTGAATCTCTTTCAAGATGGCATGTGAATCCACATAACTCGTGTGATGATTTTCTAAATTTGACCTAGCCCATTCAATTAGAGTGGTCTTCAAGGGTTCTGTTGGGCTAGTTTGTCTACTAGAGCTGACTCTCGCAGGGTTAGATACGACTTGCCCTAGTTTCTCTAGGAGTTCTTGAAAATGTAACTCAGGCCTAGCCATAATTTCCCAATTGAGGTATTGTGATGCCTCAAACATTTCCTAGGCTAATTCCACCATTTTCATGCATAGTTAGGTTCTCTCAATTTCTAAGTCATCTCGAGGGTAATTCTTGCTAGATTCTCCTACTTGGGGTCCTTCTTGTATTCTTTCTTGATAGGCTCTGAACATCATATCAAGGTTTTTTGGGATGGGATCTGCTAGTCTTGATCCTGGTTTAGAGGTGATTATTCGTGGTTCAGCCTCTGTGATGTCATTTCTAAGATGTTAGTTCTGGTTTCCCTTAGGCTTTCCTCTAACTCACTAATTTTCTTACCCCATTTCCTCTTGTGTCTCTCTCGTGACTCTTTCCAACTTCTAGTTTTCTTTCCTGTTGATTCTCCTACTTCACTGGCTTCAGCTATTTTTCTTGGGTTTTATGGTTGTGTTTGCCTTTGTGCTTGGGCTCTAACAGCTTCATGTATGGGTATGTACTGAGGTATGGAACCTTCAGAATGTTGCACTATGCCTATCAGGTTGATGGGCATCACTTTTGTAGAAGTTTTTGCTAGGTTCTTGGGACAATCTCTTATGAAGTGATCCTTTCCACATTCAGGGCAAAAGCCTTGAATATTGAAGTATTGTGACTACACAGCAGTTGCTGCATGTGGACAATCCCGTATGAAGTGGTCTCCTTGGCATTTATAGCATGGTCCTTTTGGTGCTTGTGGTCTTAGTTGTATAGCTTGCAGTCTTGGGTTGGGGTTTGTGTACATGACCTGAGTATAATTTGGTTCCCAGTTTTGCTCATACACAGGGGTCTCATAGTAAGGGTTTGAGTTTTCTACTGACTCTGTATAATACACTGGTGGGCTATCCACATGAGTGGAGTCAAAACTAGGGGTCATGGGTACTAAGGCCATGTTGGAGTTCTCCTCTGGTGTAGCATACTTTACCAAAACTACATTAGCAAGGGGTGGAGGTTGTTGTCCTAGGACAGGTTGCGGTCTTGGTTGTGCTTGATTTGGAGCCTGATACTGAGGGGGGGCTCGATAATATTGTTGTGGTTGGTACTGCCCTTGGTATCTACCTGGCTGATATTGTTGAGGGTAGGTTTTTCTAACCACTTGTTTGTTATATGGACATTCCTGAGTATTGTGGTTTGTGTACCTTCGCTCTATAGTACAATACACTCTGTTAGAGTTTCCTATGGGTTGCATTGCATGCGGACACACATTTGCCATATGGTCACCTCCACAAGTATAAAACCTTCGAGGGGGGGCTAATTTGATGTCTGGTTTGCTAGAAACTCCCAAACGTTTGGCCACTTGTTCCGCTAAGTCCTCAATTGAATTGGAATGTCTGGATGACATTTCTGTAATGCTATCCAAATCTTTGCAAACCTTAGGAAGTTCTAGCTCATCTCCTAGGTTATCTTCTATGTCTACACAAAGTCATAAACATTGATCCAAGGTTCTTGGCTCCTTCAAGAAGACGTATGATCTCAGCTTAGCACTTAGAAGACGATCTCTAAACAAGGCTATCAACTTATCTTGAGTGGGTACTTCCAAAGGGGGACATCTTTCTATGTACCATCTAATCTTTGACCGGCCATCCTCATTGTCTCCTGAGGATTCTGTTTGAATGTGTATCAAAGAGGATGTGTTGTGTCTGATTCCACTCTTGGAAAAGTCCGTAATGAAGGACTCCATCACATGGTGGATGTCTTTAAATTGGTGTTGGTGCAATGGTCGAAACGAAACAAATGCATCACCCTTTAAAGTGAGTCCAAATGCACTAAACTGTGTAAACATGTCTTCCACGTGTTCAGCATGAAGCACTTGCTTGAATTTTGCTACGTGCTCATAGGGATCTCCCTATCCATCAAAACAATTTTTCATAGCCTTCACTAATTGAGTAGGCCTCAAGGTTCTAGGGTGGTCTCTTGGTCTAGATAGGGGAAAACTGTAAGGAATTGAACTCACAACCTCTTGGTTAGGAATGTGATGGGCTAACCACTTGCCCCAAAAGCCATGGTTGAGGATTACTTCCTAATCCTCTCTCTTAGGGTGTAGTTCAACCATCTCCTACTAGGATTATGTTACATTCTTCCCCCCTTGGTCGATCATTGTCCTCAATGATCTACTCTTGTATCCCTCTAGCCTCGGTGATCAATCCCTTGAACTCCCTAGGTGCCCTTGAATTGATGTTCCTCAACCTCGCACAGTTTCTTGAACCTTGTTCGCAACCTTGGTCTCTTGAACCCTTGCTCTCAACCTTGGTGTCTTGAACCTTCTTGTTCACAACCTTGGTGTCTCGAGCCCTTGTTCTCAACCTCAGTCTTGAACCTTGTTCTCACCCATGCTTGGTATCTTGAACACTCAATCAAGTGCCACCCAAGGATTCCCAAGGAATTCACACTTGCAAGCTAGCTCATTGGAAAGTTCGTTCCGAGAGCTTTCCAACGGTATATTACACGCCTCAATCCGACCTACGGATTGAGAGATACACCCCAATCTATGTTAGGTCCATTCTTGAAACCGACGCGCGCGCCTTCCACAATTCCTACCCTTTCACATAGAGGATGCCCAAGCGCCTTTTTTAGAGGCCATTGGATCATTCCACCTTGCCCAAGCCTACTTCCTAGGCTCTGATACCAATGTAAGGAATTGAACTCACAACCTCTTGGTTAGGAATGTGATGGGCTAACCACTTGCCCCAAAAGCCATGGTTGAGGATTACTTCCTAATCCTCTCTCTTAGGGTGTAGTTCAACCATCTCCTACTAGGATTATGTTACAAAAACCATCCCCACCCCTCTGAACTCTATGTTCCCTAAGAGGTTCTCTTTCAACCCTTCCACTTTCGGTGGAAATCTTCTCCCTTCTTGTGCGATGGATGAAACTACTCTCTGCTCCTTCCTTATTCTTCTCTCTATGTCCTTGAGATGGGCCATCACCGAAACTATCCTTAGGTGCTTGTGATTTCACTAGAGGGAAAACTAATTCTCCTCTCCATGTATACGCATGTCTTCCATGTTCTGTGACCTTATACATTTGTTTTGAGGTGTCATCTAAGTATACTACCTTTCTTGGGATCTCTGGGTCTTTTAGTTCATAAATCACATTTGATCCTGCCACAGTAGGTTTCCCTAGCCTATATCTCCAAAAGGCTTTGTCAGTCTCCTTATTCCAAAACAATTCTATACTCCGATTGTCTTGGGGCATCCACCTAGGTGCTATCACCCTTGTTAGTACGGATTTTCCTCTCGATGTTCTAGGTTCCTCAATCTGTTTTCCATGGACTTCCGCATCTATGTCTGCATTTTCTACCATCTCTCCTAGGTCATTGGTGGAGTTCGCCCTAATTGCGACTATATACATGGTCCCTTCCTTGTCTATGTAAACCTCGTCTTCAAACTTAACAACTGGATGTTCCAATCCCATAGGTTGATCGGGATTATGTAATTGAATTACTGACCTACGAAGGCCATCCTCATATACCCTGGCACCCAATCAGTTTGAACGAATATACTCCAATTTAGTTTTATAGGGTCCCTCTGTCTTTTCTAGGTGGGCCACATTAAATGATACTCCTGGTCTACTCGTGTTGAAAGACATATCCGAGTCACTTGTATCTGAAATGACCTTGTGTGGATAGCTGCCTAGTTGTTGTGCCCACGATCTTGTTGTAGTTCTTATGCTAGCCTCGAAAGATTGGATACTCCGTTTATCACTTCTTCCTAAGTATTTTCCAGATCTCAGGTTCATTAATCCTAATCTCACCTTGCCGGACTTACCCCTTTACTTCGTGGAGTTTTTACCTATGTTTCTAACAAATCTGTGGTGCCCAGAGGTTGCCCTACAAGATTAATGCACCACAAAACATAAACATACACCTGCAAAATCTCTCTCTCACTCTCGCACACACACAAATGAGGAAAAGAGAATAGAAAGGGGGAATATGACTGATTTTTTGTGATTTTTTGGAGTTTGAGATAATGATAGGGAATAATACTAGAAGAATAGAGGAGTAAAAGTGTGTAAAAACTAACTACAATAAAAAAAACAACAAAGAAATTTTACCTTCCAATGATTTTCTCCAATACACTTACCATCACATGCTCAACCTAGAGCTTGTCCCCGGCAATGGTGCCAAATTTGGTGTCACTCTAGCACAATGGAAAGTACCAATGTGAGGAGCATCTTCTCATAATTGTCAATCGATGGAGAGTTTGGGCCGATATGAAGATCAAGAGAGAGAGTGATGTGCATGAAGAAGATGGTGAGAAATGCAAGAACATACACACATATGCATACACACACACTAGGAAAGTCACGATGGAGAACCCAAGGGATCTTCCCAAATTAAGCTCTGATTACCAAATGTGATGCCTAAAACCTCTCTTGAATCTTAGAAAACGAGGGCTTGTGAATGATGTAGGTGTCACTCTCCTCCCCTCCAATATATCCTCTTGCATTCAAAATAGTAATGATCTAGAATGGTCTAGTGCCACCATGTGGCCATCACACAACACTCATCCCCATTACCATTGAATACATTAGGATATTCCCCGAGCTTGGGACCCTGGCTAAGATTAGCCCTTGTCACTCATACACATGGAGTGGTCTCTATAGACCAATGTCTGACATGCATGGGTGTATCCATTGAAATAAAAGTTTGAATTGTTTACATGCTTGAAAAAGTTTTTGGTTTTGGGTCATAATCTCTTAGCATGTAAAATGGGCACCCTCTATTCTGATCAAGGGAGGGATACGTGGCTTCTGATTTTAATGCATTTTTTGCTAAACTTGGTACAAAACATCATTGTACAATGCCGTATACACCTCAACAAATGGGAGTTGCTAAAAGAAAGAATGAGTCTCTCATGGAGATGGTGAGGTATATGGTCAAAAGTGAGGCTCTACCACATAGCTTCTAGCTTGAGGTTGTTATGTGTGCAACATATGTACTTAATGGGTATCCCACCAAAGCACTGTAGTCTATCAATCCATATGAGGCTTGGCCACATGGTCGCAAGCCATCTGTTTCTCACCTACATGTCTTTGGTTGTCTAACATATGCATTAGTGCCTAAACAACGATGTAGAAAAATTGGATGATAAAGTAGTCAAATGTATTTTTGGTGGGTACAATTCTGAAAGCAATGACTATTGTTTGTATCATCCATAGACTAAATGCATTTTGGTTAGCCATGATGTTGTTTTTGTGGAAGATGCAATTTAGCCATTACTTTCATGTACAAAGGAGACACCTTTTAACTCCAAAGATGTGTATGACACCTTGGTTCCTCTTTTTATAGGTGGAAAATCAACTGCTGGTCCAAATGAGGCAATTTATCAACCTTTACAGGTTTCACGTGATGATGAGAATAATTCCATTTCTGATGAAGATTAACATGATGCACTTTTTGATGATAGGGCTACAATGGAGGAGGCAAAAACTATGTGTAAATGGTTGGTGTAGAGTTTGCAAGATAGCAAATTAGATGCACCTCTATCATATCATGCTTGTTCAGGCTCTCATAGTGCTTGTTCTGCATCAGATTTCTATGCAATGGCTACCTCTTGTCTTTGGGATGAGAATGAGCCTATTCAATTTGATGAAGCACAAAATTCAAAAAATTGGATGGGTCCTATGCAATTAGATTATGATGCTATTATGAAGAATGGTACTTGGTCTTTATGTGATTGACCTCGAGGAAAAAGGCCATTGGCACTAAATGGATATACAAGTTGAAGCTTAAGGCTCATGGAATACTTGGCAGGTATAAGGCTAAGCTTATTGCAAAAGGTTATGCTTAAGAGAGAGGCATTGATTTTGATGAGACCTTTGCTCCTACATGCCAGATGACCACCATTTGTAGCATTTGTGCACTTCGAGCTCATCATAGTTGGAACCTATATCAGTTGGACACTAAAACCACATTTGCAAATGGTGACTTACATGAATGTGTAGCCCTGTGGTTTTGTGTAGGAAGGGCATAAAAACAAAGTGTGCATGTTGAAAAGGGAATTATATGGTTTGAAGCAAGCACCACGTGCTTAGTACGAGAATATACATGACTACTTGATTGCACATGGTTTTGAGAATAGTCGAACTGAGAGAACCTTATATGTTAAGCATCCAAATGATGTGCTTCTGATAATTGTTGTCTATGTTGATGAAATGCTCCTCACAGGTCCTAATGAGAAGCATAATGATGATTTGCACGCCTCTTTGAGATGTCAAATTTGGGGCATTTGCATCATTATTTGGGCATTCAATTTATGCAAGTTGATGGTATAACTCTATGTCAAACAAAATATATTGGCACATTATTGTAGCATTTGGCCTTCAAGATTGAAAATCTATTTCCACTCATCTAGAAACAGGTTTATGATTGAGTCTTCATGATGCAGGAGATGCATTTGATGCTATTCTCTATCAGCAGGTTGTTAGATGCTTGATTTACTTATGCATAACTCTTCTTGATATTCAATTTTCTATCTTAGAGATGAGCAAGTTTATGCATTGCCCAGGTGTCAAGCATTGGTAGGTGGTTAAGTGCATCTTTTGCTACTTGAGTGGTACCCAGCTGCTTGGAGTGTTTTATCCCATAAGGGGATAACTACCACCATATTTACATGCTTTTTTTACTCCAAATGGGTTGGTGGCTATGATACTCATATGTTCACTAGTTGTTTTTGCTTCATGCTTGGTAGCTCATGCATATCTTGGTTGAACAAGAAGCAGCCTACTATGGCCACTTCTAGTTGTGAGGCTGAGTATAGGGCAACTTTAACAATGACTTTTGAGTGTGTGTGGCTCAGATGGATTTTGGATGATTTGAGTGTTGGTCAATCTTTTGCCATCACCATCTTCACTCATAGTTAGAGTGCATTGGCAGTTGCATGGATCCCTATGTTCCATGATTGCATAAAGCACATTGAGGTGCATTATCATTATGTCAAGGAGAGGTTGTCTGCTGGAGAGATCACTTTGGCATATGTGCCCACATAGGATAACATTGCAGATCTTTTCACAAAGGCTCTACCACAGGAGAAGTTTGAAGATTTCCGCAAAGCTTTGGGCTTACGTCCTTTTGTGGATTGATCTCTTTACACATAGCTTGGTGCTTCCTTATACTTGAGTGCTAGCTCTTTGTTCATCGCATCACTCCGAGGGGGGGATTTGTTTATATATTTTGGTACTGATGTTTGTGAGCACACTTAGGACTGGTGAAAAATTGTTTTCCTCTTTAGGAGGTCGTTTCCCCCTAGTTTATATATACACCTATAAACCTAACATATAACTTATCTTTGTACATTCATTTGGTAATACATTCAATATTGTGTTTTGTGCTCCAAGCTTCTTCTTCTTCTTCTTCTTCCTTGTGTTGTTTGTGTGCTTCCACAGACCTCAAACTCCACCAAATGCAAGGTGGAAACCTTTTCTCTTATCAAATGAAATTTCATTCAATCATTTTTTATTAGTTCAATTGCTTGGATTGATGCTCACATTTGAGCAAGACTTGAACTCAAATGGAGACAAATAGCAAAGTTTTGTTATGCATGTAAAGAATAGTAAGAAAGCATATAAAGGCAAAGCTAAGGAAGATAAAGAATTACCTCAAAGGTCAATTATCTCAAAGAAAGAGGTATTGGCAAAGGTGAAGGCAGAGGATATGGAAGAGTTAAAGGAAATCAAAATAATAACAAGAAGACATGTTGGGTATTGGCTTGAGCAATCATCTAGCATAAGATTGTTGGCATAATCAACAAAATTCAAATCAAAATAGAATAAAAATGCTAGAGGAAGAGGGGGAGGGTATCAGAATAATCTTCAAAGAGGAAGACAAATTCAAAGAGGAGGCTAGGGTAGAGGTGGAGGAAAAAGTTGGGGGTAGAATGAATCTTACAACACCACCTATTACAACTATGCCAATAATGCACAAAATGAGATTAACACCTCAAAAAACAAAGATCTCAAGGAATTTTACATTGACTCTGGTTTTTCTAATAATCTATCAGGGAATATAGAGCTAATGTCAGAATCCATCCTTAAACTTAGCGGGATATAAAAAATCAATTCTTGAATTGTTACATTTCATATGATGTATATGGAGCAACCATAAGGGTTTGCAAACTTTAGGTATCCAAATCATGTATGTAGATTAACAAGGGCATTCTATGAGTTAAGGCAAGCACCAAGGGCCTATAACTATAGGCTTGTGAATTATCTAAATGATTGTGGACATCAAATTTCAAAAGAAAATGAATTGTTACTCGACCAAAGAATAGATGAAGGTACAATCTACATTTGTGTATATGTAGATGATATTATTGTCACATGTACCTCAAATGAAGGAATTAAAGAAGTGAAAACATTACTTGAAAAGGAATTCAAGATAATTGCTGCAGGAAAGCTATCATACTTTCTTGGAATGGAAATCACTCATGCGGATCATGGATTATATGTGTCACAAGAAAGGTATCTTCTGAACTTATTGAAGAGGTTTGGCACAGAAATTTGTAGAGGGGTTTAAACTCCACTTGAATTTCAATCATAAACTCAGTAAACATGATGGTGCAGAATATATAAAGACATGAGGAAATATCAAGCTCTTGTAGGAAGTTTGATTTATGCTACACTAACAAGACCTAATCTCAGTTATGCAGTGGGAGTCCTCTCACAATTTATGCATTGTCCCAAGGATCCACATTGGATTGCAAGAGAAAGAGTTCTTAGATATATTGAAGGAACCTTAAGTGAAGGATTAAATTATCCTTTTACCTCAGACATAAAATTGAGAGCATATAGTGACTCAGATTGGGTAGGGTGTCATGATGATAGGAGATCAACTCATGGTTATATATTATACATAGGTGATAAGTTTGTGAGGTGGTGTTCAAAGAAGCAACACACTATAGCATTATCATCAACAAAAGCCGAGTACAAATGATTGGTGGAAGCAGCCAAAGAGATCATATGGTTGTAGAACTTGTTGAAAAGCTTGGGTATCGATCAAGGTATACCTCAAATTCATGGAGATAATATGAGTTCACTTTATCTTGCAACAAGTTGAGGCTTTCATGCAAGAATAAAACACATAAAGATTCAATATCATTTCTTGAGAAAGAAGGTAATGGAAAAGGAACTTGAAGTTGTGTATACTCCTATAAAGGATCCAATAGCTGACATTATCACCAATACCTTAGATGGTGTGAAGATACCCATGTGAAGGGACAAGTTCACACATGTAAAATAGAGTTAGAGTTTAGATCTAGATTAGTTCTAGAAGGTCCAAATTTTGAGTTCGAATGGTAAAGGCATAAAATTAAAATGTATATAAGTCATTCGGAGCATCAAGTAAGAGAGATGAATGTCATTCAATCAATAGTAAGTCCTAGACATTTGCGTAGGCAGTCAGGATATTCAAGATGATAGGCTATGAAGAAAAGTCGTTCACAGATGATGAATTTTATTTTCTTATGAGGAGAAGCAGGCCAAAACATTTTGTAATCACCTTCTCTAATAGTAAAAGGATTTCTTTTACCCTCATTCCATGTAGATGGCCTTCTAGGAGGGTTCGGCATTTACAAAATGGAGTATGTGCATGCTTTTTGCTACCATTCCCTATAGTGGCATAGGAAAAATTTTAGGTATGTCATCATCACGCATGCCAACCAAGATTATTATATCTCCTTTCTATTTGTATACTCATGATTGGAAGTGAGAAACTCGATAGTCCTATCCTGGTAGTGTTCCGTGAAAAAAATCACTATGAGGTGTGGTTCTACAATGAAGCACTTAATTTTTTTAAGCTTAAGCACTTGCCCATTAAGTCCATCTAGATAGTAGGAATTGAATTTTTGGAATTATAGAATTTTCCAATAGCTTATACTTGATGATGGTGCCTTGTTAGGGTTTGTGTGCATATCTTTAGACTTTTCCATAAGACTTAATCTTAACTCACTACTTGATGAGAGTTCTCATGATCTCAAATGCATGTACAATCAATAAAAGAAAAATGATTTCCAATCTTTGTGGAGGGTAATGTGTGTGTGTGCATGACACCTTTCAAATGTAGTGTTTGTAGAATAGTAGGATTCTTCTTGATACCATTTGCCTTTAGCGTATGCATTTTTAGGATAATTATTCCTATCTTTTGGGCAAGTCTCAATATATCTAGGGATTGTTTTTATTGTAGTTTGTTCTATTGGGATAGTAACACTCTGTGTGTTTTCCTTTGCATACTTGACTAGAAAAACCTTTGGAGCTGGTGGTGGTTGCTAATCCAAAAAAGGCTTCACAAACTCCTAGTTGTCTTGATTATAGCTAGGTTGTCCATAATAAGGTTCTCTATAATATCATTTTTTTATCTCTGTGAGGATTTCCATCTACATTCTTGGGAGGGTACATAGGCCTAGGTTGGTACTATATTCTCTACTGATATTGTTGTAACTAATACTCATGTTGAGGTGGCATGTTATAATTTGGGGGTGTATACCTTGGCAATCTATTACACATGTAAGTGGGATGATCCTCATTATAGTGCTAACATGTGCTAACTTGTTGTGGTCTTTGGCCATATGAAGAGTTATGTTTCTCTTTTGCATGTTTTATTTGAAGCTTCTTCACTACCATATCCACAATTACTTCAATCAAAGATTTCATAGAACTAGACAAAGAAGATGAAATCTTGACTTTTGTAGCTAAATTTTCCTCTGTCCATCTACTCCTTAATGCAATCATTTAAGGTATCAAGCTTTTGAATGTATACTAATGGATATAATTTTCCATTAATCAATCCCTCTAGCAATAGAGAAATCAATTTCCTCTCTAGTGGACTTCCTTTATGTTGACATTTGTCTACATACTGCATAAGACATCTTACTATTGCTTGCACAAACTCATGGTTTGCTTGTTTGAATCTATAGATAAATGAAGTTGAATCTTGGCTGACTCCTTGTTTGGTAAATTCTCCAATGAAATCTTCCATAAGAGCTTCCAAGTTTTTGAACATACCTATTGTCAATGATTGAAAGCATGACAATGGGGTTCCAATAAGAGTTAATCCAAATGCCTCCTATTGAGTGAAAAAGTCAATGACTTGTTTAACTCCCAAGAGTTTCTTGAACTCTTGTACATGATAAGGATCATTAGATGTTTCATAACAATTCTTCATGCACTTTGCCACTTGAGATAGTTGAATCTGGCATCCTTGATCTTGCATTCTAATCACAGGTTTTGTGGATTTTGGACTAACTTGTTTTTAAGTTGGCGCTATGTGGCCATTTTTCCCTTGTGATGGCACCCTCACTTGTAATATATTTGGAGTTACCTTTGGAATTTAAGAGTTGACTTCCTTATTGATATGGTCTAATGGAATGTCAAAAGCTTTTGTACTTAGTGTATGCCTGGGCCTTGTGCTCTACCTATTGGATGCTTCATGTGCTAAGTTTTTCCTCAAAGATTGAGGATTATATCTTGCAAAAGATTGTTATGGTTCTATGATTTCCAATAAGAGTTATGTGCCTTGTCTCTCATTTCAGATAGCATAGTAGAAGCATACTGATTATGATACACATAGGCTACCACTCTCTTTTCAAGTAGAGTAGCTACAGTATATTTCCATTATCTCTTTTGCATACTCATTTTCATGTAGATGTCCTTCTATGAAGGTTTGGTGTTTACAAAATGGATTATGTGCATGCTTGCTACTACCATTCCTTCAGTGGTATAGGTAGAACTTTAGCTATATCATCATCACCTTTGCCAACCAAGAATAATATCTCTCCTTTCTTGTTATATACTTACGATTGGAAGAGGGTCCCTTGTCCTTGTAGTGTTCGGTGCAAAAATTCACTATGAGGTGTGGGTCTACAATCAAGAACTTAAGGTTTTTAAGCCTAAGCACTTGCCGATTAAGTTGAATATCCAGATAGATGTCTATCCTATGGGAATGGAATTTTTGGAATTCTAGAATGGTCCAATAGATTATACTCGATGATCGTGCCTTGTTCGGGCTTGTGTTCATATCATCAAAAGTCGTCATAAGATCCCTAAGTTGCCTTGTGTTCATGTCATAAGTTCGGAAACTACTTATTTGATGAGGATGGGTATCATGTCATAAGTTCGGAAACTACCTATTTGATGAGGATGGCTACACGATACCCATCCTCTTTTTTTGGGGTTCTTATTTGATGAGGAATATGTTAGGTGATAGTGCAAGAAAGGAGAAGCCTTGCTTTATGGTGCTAATGGACCCTTCTTATATGATAGCCTCAAGCTTTCAAGCTTTCTTAACAAGGAACACCTGGCCTTGGTATTGCTAGGTAACATATGAATTCTCTTGCTATACGATCCTTTTATAATCAAGCTATGTAATACCTTTGATATGCTACTTGATGCTCAATAAGCACATTGTTTGATCCTCCCCTCCTTAGTAGATAGAGATTGATGCTAGCTAATGTTATGAAGATTAAGGTTGTACACCTGTCTTTACTTCTATAAGTTGGCACCATTCAAACCCTTGCTAACCGATCCTCCATAACTCCAAACTTAATTGATGCTTCCCAAGAAGTTAATGGACTAAAAACTTTGCTCGACTCTTTGAAGATAGGACTGGGGGTCCTATTTAACTGAAGCCAACCAATGGACTTATTTTTTTTCGAATTCCCATAATGGCTTAGTAATGCCCATATTCGACGATGCTCCTACTATTTAATACTTTTGGGATGCATTGATGAGTGAAGCTTTTTGTAGATTTAACCATTCAACACTCCTCTCTATGATATATCTTTTTAATGTTTTCTCACTCAATGCTCCCCTTATGGTTTCAAAGAACCTAGTTTTTTTGGATATAACTGTGACATTTTCTGACTCATCCACATGGATTCTCCAACATCTCTTTCCCCCTATAAATATCACTTGCCTTTGCTTCTTTCCATTTTCTACCTTCAAAATTTTTCTCCACTCATATTCTTCACTCACATGCTTGCACTATTTACATGATTGATTCAAGCGATAGTACTTGTTTGACTAGTTTGACTTCCTCTATTCACTCACAATAGTGTTCATACATTGGATCCTCAACTTAATACACTCAAAATGGTTTGGATGGAGGAGAAAAATTCTATACTCACAATTTCTCCATCTAAGAAACTTCTAGATTTCATGGTCCAAGACCTTCTAGCACTTAATCACTTTTCGGATGCTATGAAGATGTGAAACGCGACATTTGTTTTTGAAGCCCTTGTAGAGAACTCTAAGCCATTTCTAAAAGATGAGTACCATGATTTTCTCAGGATTATCAATGCACAAGGGGTGTCAATCTCTAGTAAGGAATATATTCATCCAAACATCTTTGGAAATGATCCTCTGGGCACGGCCAAAATAACAAGAAAGCGTAGAAGGAATCCTCTATCCATGAGAGGATGGATTCTTGCATGGATTTTTGCTCGCACCATGAAAGTGGACATTGTTTGCTTTTAGTGAATGTTGGATTTTTGCTTTTGCTTGATCATATATCAAGTGAAACAATTGAATAGAAGGACCTTGATGAAGGGAAGGAAACTTCATTAGAACTTTGTGTTGAGAATAACTCACATATTGATACAAGGAGATTGTTGAAGAAATCAACCTTTAAGGAGATTGAGAAAAATTTGATATGGTAACTTTAAAGGTAGAGACAACCATAAGAGATCCTATAGAGAATGTAAATATCTCAAAAAATCACGTTTCCTATCAGAAAATCTATAATTATCTTGTCTCTGGAGAGGACTTTGTTCCTCTCCATTGGATTCATGAGCTTTATAGCCTCACAAAAGACTATTGCCTTGCAACAATAGCTTAATTTGAAGAAACTGCAAGGAAATTAACTAATGAATAAGAAGAGATCAAAGAAAAGTTTCTAAGCCTTGATTTGTGCTTGTTAAATGATAGATTCAAAGATTCTTCCAAAGCATTTTCTGCCTGCTTTTTTGAAGTCTCTCTATCTAAGTTATGTCTATGAAAATACCTTTGGAACTCTTTGAGTGACTTGCAATAATTTTTCACAAATAGTAAATTAGTATCTATTAAAATAGTGACCTTGGGAGGCCTAATGTGTTCTAGCTAATTAGGGATGTTTTATCTTTTCCCAACAAATTGAAGGTGTAAGGTGTAGGTTCATGTGAGTACTAAGGAGCAATATATAGAGATATTGACAAATGCACTTGATGGTACCAAGCTCACCAAGTTCAACAAGTACGTTAAGACACAAGATTCTGATTAAAACTTAAGGGGACGGGTTGAAAGTTTAGCCCCAAACCTAAGCCAAATGAGGGCTCACAATGCTCAAAAGTATGAGTTCAACCTAAAGTCCCACTAAATAATCCTATAAGGAAATCCTAAAATGCAATCCCTTTACTTTCAAAGACTGGAATTTTTTGAACAGGTGGAAGGAATTGACATTATTTTTATTATCAATCACTTTGAGACTGATTCTTTTGTAAACCATGACTTCAGGGTTTCAATTGGAGGCTTGAGACAAAAGATCTTCCTCATGAGACATGCTTTTATGAGATTTTATTGGATTGACTTCACTTCTAATCCCAAAAAAGGGAAATGTAACCATGTTATCTTCATTATCATTATTTCTTGGGTTCCTTGACACATTTGATATGATGAAATTGTACAAGTCGGTTAAGTATGCATTTCATGAACCGCCTTATCAATTTCGATAATTATTCAAGTGCAAATGTATCTCATGTCCAAATCATCACTTCAGAGTCTCTCTCTCATGCACACACACATCACACATACACACACACACAAATTATGAAGATGAGAATAAAGTATAAATTATGAAGATCAATGTTCTCTAGAGAAGACAAACCGGAACTTTAAGCAAGTTATCATCGTTTTCATAATTTCTTGGTTCCTTGACCCACTTGAGCGGATGGATAATTGTAGAGGCCCATAAGTATATATTTCATAAATCACTATCTTATCATCAATAAGTAAAGTACAAATGTATCTCATGATGAGATTGTTACTTTAGAATCTCTCTTTCTCTGTCTCAATTTCTCTGTCTCAATAATTGAAAGAACAAATGTATCTCACGATGAGATTGTTACTTTACTCTCTCTCTCTCTCTCTCTCTCTCTCTCTCTCTCTCTCTCCAAGTGTCATAAGGAGAAAAAAGTGTAAGTATAAAAGCGCAAACCTATATGCTTTTTGTCAGAAAGAAGAACAAAAACACTAACTTTACGCATGAAGATATAAATGTTCTGACACAATACTTTTGATCCTCTAGATATCCATTATGGTTTTCATAATTAATATGTCCTTAAATAGTAGACAAATATATAACGTCCAAATGAGCGGCTCAAAAATATGTATACATGTTACTTAGCATGGATAAGATAAATAAGGATGTTTTACAAGTACTAGTAATACAAAAAGAGGAAATCAATTTTTGCACCGGTGCCCTATGGATTTCGACTTCGTGTAAGTATGTGTATCCTCCCTTGCTATTGATTGCTTCTCATAAATGGTAGTAATTACTCCATTTGAAATTGAAGCCAGAATGTAACCAAAACAAGAAGTAATATATACTTCTTTTGACATTAAAATGATAAAAAACTTTGTATCATATAACCTGCAAATCGACAGATATTTCATCATCATACATTAACAAATTGATAGAGTAGTGATAAATGCCTTAAAACAACTATACAAGCACTCAGAATTTGATTTAAGAATTATGTGAACAATAATTTGATTGAAGAATTATGTGAACAATCATCTCTATGAGCGTGACATTTCTTAGAGAACTGAAATACCTTGTTTTTATAAGAACAAAAATCATGTTTTAGTTGATAGCCCATTACAAAGTGTCTAGGGAACTTGAATCCTTTCCATAAAATATTTCGATATTACACACATGTATATACCTGTATATATATATATATGTGTGTGTGTGTGTGTGTGTGTATGCATGCCTGTTAGACATAAGAAATGACATGCAGGAGATGGTTGAACCACATCCTAAGAGGAAGGATTAGGAAGTTATCCTCAACCATGGCTTTTGGGGCAAGTGGTTAGCCCATCATACTTCTAGCTGGTAGGTCATGAGTTCAATTCCCGTAATCTTAAACCATAGCTTTTGAAGCAAGTGGTTAGCTCATCATACTCCTAGCCATTAGGTCAGGAGTTCAATTCCCACAATGCTTGCAACATTGAAATACATGTAAAAGCTTCAAGTTACATAGACATTTGTTCCTCATTGGTTGTTAAAAACAAATCGAGATACAATTATCCTTTACAATGCAATGATGTATGCTTTTTTTGTAGCAGGTAGGTCATGAGTTCAATTCCCACAATGCCTGCAACATTCAAATACATGTAACGGCTTTAAGTTACATAGACAGTTGTTCCTCATTGGTTGTTAAAAACAAATCGAGATACAATTATCCTTTGCAATGCAATGACGTACACCTGCAAAACGAGTGGCAAGCTAAGGTGGTTACTGTTTCAGAGGAAATGGAGACAAGTACGTGACATTTCTAAGAAAATAAATAAACATCGGTCAAGGGAAGAATGGTAGCAGAGTAAAAGAGTGGGTCATATATGTGATTGTTGAGGAAACGTCTTCCTTAAAGAGGTGGTGAAAGGTGGTGGAGCACGCAAGGCGATTTGATAAGTAAAAATAGAAGTACTACTTAATGGAAATATTGATTGATTAAAGTAGGTGCTTCGGTAAAGTTGTGGATTTTTGAGGTGGAACATGTAATGACTTTGGCAAGTTTAAACTAGTTATAATTTAGCCTATCAATTATAATCCAATTTAACCCCTACTTTGTGGGGTACGCGAGTTCCCAAAGGTACTATGCCCATTCACATCTACAGTTATACTTTCAAAGTTAACGCTTGAACAGTTGAACTTTCAAAGTTAACGCTTGAAGAGTAGGTGTATATTTGTATTTTCAAAGTTAATGTTGGAGGAGTAGCCATGTGTCAAGTCTCCTTCCCAAAAAAAAAGGGGGTCCATACACCTTCTAGCGTAGAGGCAAAATAAGGAGTTCCCAATTAAAGTGTGAAAGACAGATTAGAATAGATAGAACAGATTATAATAGATAATCATTAATGTCCATTTGGAACATGAATGATACAAAATATTGTACCGAAAGAGAAAGAGGGAATGAGTGAAAAGTGATAACTGTGAGAGAACAAACCTCTCTAGAGTAATAGAGCAATGCTAATTATCAATGCGGCTATAAGCTTGTCGTAGCAGAAGGCAGCGGAGAAAATATGATGTGCAATGATACACAGTATTTCTGTTTAAGAATGGCAGCGAGTTGAACTAAGATTCATCTCTATCAGAAGGTGGTGCAAGCAGAACCAATTTGTGAAGGTTGAACACGAAATGTATGTGATAAATTTGTAGAAATGCGATACGTGAGCATACTCTTACAAAGACGGTTACGCTGATATGGTCGGATTACAGATGCGTTTCGTGAAAATGGCAGATGCTGCTGAAAGGAAATGGCAACGGCGATGGTATATTGGGCCCGACATACATAGTTCATGAGCATGCTCTTAGAAGACGGTTACGCTGACGATATGGTCGGATTACAGATGCGCTTCGTGAAAATATCAGATGCTGCTGAAAGGCAATGGCAACGGCGATGGTCTATTGGGCCCGACATACATAGTTGATGATGGTACGTTGGACGCACAGCGATAATCGGTGAAGATCTACAGAGCCAAAAGAAGGTGAGCGATATAACGTTATACATCCGAAGGAATTCATGACGTCTCGGGTATCATCGCGTAACGCGGAGTAAGATCGGGGGACGCTGTGGAGGGCTAAAAGCGTTTGCGAGCATGAAGGTGATGACAAGTAGCAGAGAATATTGATCTGTTGATAAGCTAGAATGATGCCACCTAAAAAACGCGGAGAAACGTTCAGGCTGCTGTCTGGAGGGAGAAAAGGGATCTTGAGCATGAAGCAGATAAATCCGTGGCAGAATCAGTACTGATTTGCATGATGAGGAAGGGCCATGGTGAGGTTAAACTTGATGGTGGCGTCGCCGTTTGATAAATTGAAGTTGACGGTGGAGAGGATGGCGTAGCCCCGGGCAAAGCGGAAGCGCCCCGTGCCGCCGACAACAGCGATTTCTCGCTCCGCCAAGAAGGTACGGTCGGAGCCTTGAAGGCAGATTGTACTTCCGTCGTACGCCACTGGCTTGTGTAATACCGCAGTGAAAACAAACAGAAGCGCCGGAAGTCCGCTTCCCAACGACGCCACCGAGTACATTCCCTGGCCCCGGCCAACCTCGGTCGACCCTGGCCGCGGTCCCCTTGTCAGCTTATCATCAAACATCAATGCCGTCCCGAGTGAAGGGCCAGAATTTCCCTGCGGCGGGGCAACAAACGCCGCCGTCACGTTAGGCAGGTCGTGCATGTAGAACACCATGTTTTCCACGCGCTGCCCCGGGAGCGCGGCTTTGGCTGGGGCGTAGGCGGCGATGAGGAGTGCTACTAATGCCGCCGCAGCGGCACGATATACAGTAGGTAGCATGACCTTCACCTGGATTTCGGCCCGCTAAAGGAGATACCGCTGCTACTGCGTTCCTTCTGCTCGACCTTCGATCTTCCAACAGCCAGTGGCCTCCGTTACCAGACACAAGCAGAAACGCCGAACAGATGGACTTGATTTGAGAAAATAGCACCTTCTCTTTTCTCTTTCCCTTTTTTTTGGACAAAAGTCTCTTTTTCTTTACTTTCAGTCAAGAACATCCATTGGGGACATGTTGCACTTGTAACTCCGCAAGCCAATCGCACTCATAACATACAACTAATCAACTTTTTAAAAAGCCCTCTATACTTTACGGCTCTCTCTTTGAAGGAGACTTGCTACCCACAGAAATGGTGGATCTTCAGGTCTCATTTTAGCTATACCCTCAAGGTTTTCTATACTTTAAATGACCTAATCTTGCCTCGGATTATTTGTTTTTCTCATTACGAGAAGTCGAAAAGCACCCACTATGAAGGGATGGACAACCCTCTACTTATAGTTTCAGATAGATGTATCGGGCCCAAGGGGGATTTAACCTCGACACTTCCTCTCAGCTAGTTCGTGGTCTTAACCACTAAGGCACAGGGCCCCTCAATGGGTCAAATTGTTTTTGCATGATTGTATGTCCCTCTATTGTGCTATAGAGAAGATCATAGGGATTTTATGCCTATCACAACCCAAAACCCCCCATGCCCTATATTTCTATCTAGCCACATTTTGGAGCCTCACTGTATAATACCCAACGACCTCCAAAATGGATGGATAGGATTACAAGGCATGTGGGGTTTCTATGCCTACCGATGTTATGTCACTTCACTTGTATGTGCAATTATACTTTACAAAAGCTCTCTCTTTGAAGGAGACTTTCTACCCATAGAAATTGTGGGTCTTCAAGTCTCATTTTAGCTGTACCCTCAAGGTTTTCTATACTTGAAATGTCCTAATCTTTGTTACCATTAGTGTCCATGCAAAAGGCCAAATGGCCACCGGACACTTCCTTATATATGTTCTTTAATAAAACATATAGTGGCCTTGTCAGTCACAGACTGTAAGTTCGACCGCATTTGTAAGACCTAAGAAGTCTATCTTCGTGCTCCATGTGTACTGTGTTTTCTATGTGTTTTGCAGTCTCTGTGCGGAGCATCGTGTGTGGCCCAGGAGCTCGGTTTTCTACTTCGAGGATATTGTCGTGGAGCTTGTGAGAAGGAGAGCGCACTGTGGTGCATCACCGTCGAATCACTTCACTCGTATCAGAGCATTTCAAGGCAAAAGCTTTGTTCCTTTTGTGTGAGCGAAGCGAGCACCCCCCCCCCCAAGGCTCTCTCTGAGGCTTACGACTAAGGCGGCGACCAAGGCATAGACCTTGACATACCTTGTCATCCGAGTCACCGAAGTCACCGTTGGCTGCACGTGAGGGAGGACCTCAACGATCAAGGAATATAGAGGTTCCCGGTACTTCCCGGGAGGTCACCCATCCCAGTATTGTTCCCCCCTGAGCTCGCTTAATTGTGGTAATCTCTTGCCACTAAGCTACACCCTTGTGCTGTTTGAAGAAGGGGAAAGACTAAGGTTGACATTACCTTGAACATGTTTTGGTCCCTCAAAGCTTCATTCTTTGCTTTCAAAGCCTATTTTTTTAAGCATTTTTGGGTGTCTTTTGGAGCCATTTTGGAGTACTTTCACACATAGTCCTCTTCACACAGGTCCAAGAACATCAAGAAGAGTGTTCTTTGTACTTCTCCAACAATAAATATAAACCCTTGGGGCTGTGTTTTTAGCCACACTTGTAAAACTACAGGTTTCTCGAGAGGTTTTCAGTTTTGGTGGGAGCAGCTGTTGTAAATTTATGGAGGTTTTTGAGCCTAAATCATCAGAGTTGACAGACACTTGCAAGTGTTGTTCGCTAGCTTTTTGGCTATGCATTCAGCTTTTTAGTGTCATTTTACTGCATATATTGAGCACATACACACCATGTATGCTTTTCTGGATGCCGCTTATGTATGTCCATGTGGTCATTGATATAGCGGTTACGTTTTTTGCATAAAGTCTTTTAAGTTTGAAAAAGAGGGTCATGGTGAGGTTTTCTTAACTGGGAGACACCTAGATGTCAGGGTCTCTTCGGTGATGCAGGTGGAAGACTTATCCAACCTCGCCATAGGAGATGTACGATAGTTGTTCATAGGTGCTCGATAATCCTAGTTGGCTTCTATTGGGTAACTGATTATATGTAGTGGAGTCAGTGATTCACTATGCAGGAAAACATGTTAGTACTTGCAGTTTTATGATATTTTGACACTCGTCATATGCTCATTTTGCAGTGGATACTCTAGCAAAAATTTTTCCAGATTTATGGTTTTGTCAACTATACAGTGATCGATTTACTCCTTGAAAAACTTATTTGTTGGTGTTCAGAATCTTCTAGCTCCATTATCATTCTATTCAGTTCTCTACCATCATGGCATCGGAGGTCTCAAGCACATCCGGTGGCTCAGGGTCTAGTGCTAGTGTTCCGAGGAGGAGCTATAACTTGCAGGGCAAAGATCATTTTGAGATCCGAAAATTTGATGGCACAAACTTTGCTCTATGGAAGAATCAGATTAAAGATGTGCTGATTCAAAGGAGGCAATGGAAGCCAGTAAATGGGATTTCAAAGAAGCCCGCTGACATGCATGAAGATGATTGGGATGAGTTAGATGAAATGGCCAGGTCTACCATTTGCTTGCACTTAGCAGATAATGTTTACTTTACAGTATTATACTGTGAAAGTGCAAAGGCTTTGGAAGAAGTTATGCAATACATATGAAAAAGGGACGGCATCAAATAAAGTGTATCTGATGAGAAAATTATATGACCTTCATATGGACACAGATAGTGTTGATGCTCACCTGAATGAGTTTGATGCTATATTCTCCCAGTTACACGCTCAGAAAATGGATATGGATAATGAAATGTATTGTTGTTATGCACCCTGCCATCATCATGGGATACGTTTTGCACAGCTATTAGCAACAGTGCACCTGGTGGTAAACTCGTCTATGATGACATATGTGGAGCACTCTTGAGTGAGGAGAATCATAGAAAATCTATGGTTGGCACTCAGAGTGGAGATGCATATATTTTTCATGATTCTTACCAAGGAAAGAATCAGGAACGTGGCAGGAGCAAGAACAAGGAAAAGAATGGTCAACGGAATAAGAGTAGAAGTAAATCAAGGAAGAGGGATATCGAATGCCATTATTGTCATAAGAAAGGACACATGATGAAAGATTGTTATGCATTAAAGAATGATAAAGGTAAAGGACAGAATGTTAATGGGATGTTAAACAGTTATCTGCACCATCTACTTCGACTGTGAAGATTGAAGAAACTAATGCTATTTCTGATGATGCTAATGTGTTGACACTTGATAGTACTGTGCCAACTGAGGCGCTTATGGTTGATTCCCTTTCCCACACTTGGCTTCTAGATTCTGGTGCTTCTTTCCATGTGACACCACATAGAGAATGGTTCTCTAATTATGCAGCAAATTCTCTTGGTACCGTAAGACTTGGTGCCTCTTACAAGTGTGATGTTATGGGATTGGAGATGTGGTTGTGCAGTTCATTGATGGTTCAAAATTTACTATGCATAATGTATGCCATGTACCTCAGTTATCACATAGTTTGATGTCAGTTGGTCAACTTGATGACCTTGGTTACAAGGTGGTCTTCTATGCTCAGTCCTTTCGTATGTCAAAGGGCAATATGGTTATTGCAAAAGTAAGAAAAGTTGGCTCACTTTATCCTTTATTTGTATCACAGAAAGAACACTTGTTAGCTGTTACTGAACATCCTATGGCTTGTATTTGGCATGGTCGTTTGGGCCATATATCTCGTAGTGGAATGGAAAATCTTTCTGGCTACTTACCTGTGTTATCTTTCTCTGATTTTTCATTGTGTGAGCATTGTCAATATGGAAAGCAAACCAAAAATGTGCATGGAATGCACATTGACTTTTCAATTCAGCCTTTAGATCTCGTTCATACAGACGTGTGTGGTCCTATGCCCACTAGGTCCTTAGGTGGTTTTCTTTACTTTGTCACTTTCATAGATGATGCTACTAGAAAATCTGGGTATATCCTATCAAATCGAAAGATGAGGTATTCCCTACTTTCAAAAAATGGCTTGCTTTAGTTGAGACTAAAAAAGGAACTAAGCTTAAGGCTTTACATTCAGATAATGGGGGTGAGTATACCTCACATGAATTCAGCCTTTTCTATCAGTCTAGAGGGATTCGTAGAGAGTTTACAGCTCCTTATGCCCCAGTATAGAGTGGTGTAGCTGAGAGGATGAATAGAACTATTCAAGATATAGTAGTCTCCATGTTGCATCATGCAAAACTCTCACAAGGTTTTTGGGCAGAAGCAGTATTGACTGCAGTTCATGTGATTAACCTTTCACCTAGTACTGCCAAAGGTCTGAAAGTGGCACAAGAGTTAAGGACAGGGAAGCCACCATATTATGATCATCTTCAAGTTTTTGGGTGTGAAGCATATGTTCATATACCCAAGAATCTTAGATAAAAGTTGGACCATAAGTCAAAGAAATGCATTTTTCTTGGATATGGTCGAGAAGGACAATTCTGATATCGCTTATGGGATCCTGAAACATGGTCAGTGATCAGAAGTAGTGATGTCATTTTTAATGAGTCTAAAATGCATAAACAGCCCATTAAGGAGGTTGAAGTGAGAAGAGTGGTGTTTGAGGATACTAGTCCTCCGGTTAGCATGCATAAAAATGCTGCACATAGGGATGCTCAAGAGAATGTCCATTCATATCAGTCTGCACATGTTCCTATTCAGCAAACATTGAGACATTCTGCACGTGCCTCACATCCACTTGATAGATATGTTCCAGGTTTAGATTTTGTTATGCTAACAGATGTCGGTGAGCCTTCTTGCTACAAAGAGGCTATGCAGACAGAGGATCATGTCAAGTGGGAGCGTGCCATGAAGAGCAGTTGGATTCTATTCACAAGAATGGTACTTGGGATTTAGTAACTTTGCCAAAGGGCAAGAAAGTTTTACCATGTAAATGGGTATATAAGCTGAAATTCACATCAGATAGTGCTTCTCCAAAATTTAAAGCACGACTCGGTGCAAAGGTTTTTAAGCAACAACATGGTGTTGATTTCGAGGAAATCTTCTCTCCAGTGGTCAAGATGACTACCTTGCACATGTTGCTTGAATTCATTGCAATGGAGGACTTAGAGCTAGTCCAAATGGATGTGAAAACTACTTTCTTGCATGGAGATCTTATAGATGAGATCTATATGGAACAACCAGAGGGTTATGTAGTTCCTGGCAAGGAAAGTCTAGTTTGTAAGATTAAGAAGAGCTTGTATGGACTTAAATAGTCCCCTAGACAATGGTACCAAAAGTTTGATGCTTTTATGAAATCTCAAGGCTATTCTCGAAGCAATGAGGATCATTGTCTCTACACAAAGAGATGCTCAGATGGAAGCTTGATATGCTTGATACTTTATGTCGATGATCTGTTGATTACTGGGAAGTCCTCTTATGATTTGTCAGTTCTCAAAAAGAAATTGAGTCAGACATTTGATATGAAGGATTTGGGGGATGCAAAACATATTCTTGGCATGCGCATTACTCGTGATAGGGGTAAAAGATGCATATACTTGTCTCAAAGTGAGTACATATCCAAAGTACTTTACTGGTTCAATATGCAGGGTGGAAAGGCATTGAGTACACCTTTACCCACATATGTGAAATTAGCAAGGATGATTGCCCCAAATCATATGAGGAAAAGGAATTCATGACCAAAATTCCCTATTAGTCTGTTGTTGGTAGTCTCATGTATGCTATGGTAGCTACGCGACCAGACATTGCATTTGCAATGGGAGTTGTGAGCAGATATATGTCTAATCGTGGCAAGAAACATTGGGAAGCGGTCAAGATGATTTTGAGATATCTGAGTGGCACTAAGGACAAGTGTCTATGCTTAGGTAGAGGGAAAGCATCCATTATTGGTTACACAGATTCTGATTATGCTGGTTGTGTAGACAATTGTAAGTCTACATCAGGGTACATTTTTCATTTTGTTAGAGGTGCTATCTCTTGGAGATCTCGTCTTCAAGAATGTACAGTTGTTTCCACCACAGAAGCAGAGTATGTTGTAGCAAGTGAGGCATGTAAGGAGGCATTGTGGCTTTCTCGTCTTGCTTGTGATATGGGTTTACCTCAGCATGTACCTCGCTTGCTCAGTGATAGTCAGAGTGCCATTGCTTTAGCTAAGAATCCGGTCTATCATGCAAAGACCAAGCACATTGAGGTGAGGTATCACTTCATTAGAGATTGCTTAGCCACTGAGTGCATTATTCTTGAGAAGGTTCACACTCGAGATAATGCTGCAGATGCTTTGACTAAAGCTCTACCACAGGATAGCTTTTGACACTGTTGTCACTTGATGGGGGTTACTTGATTCTTGATCATACACAGTCACTTGTATACTGTGTAACATGCCCATCAGGTGGGAGGTATACTTTGTATACTTACACTCAGGTATTCTTTATCATTCTTTATTTTTCTCCCAGAGTTACTTTGGCCATGTTGGCCTTTAGTGGGAGATTGTTATCGTTAGTGTCCATGTGAAAGGCCAAATGGCCACCAACACTTCCTTGTATATGTTCTTTAACAAAACATATAGTGGCCTAGTCAGTCATAGACTGTAAGTTCGACCGCATTTGTAAGACCTAAGAAGTCTATCTTCGTGCTCCCTGTGTACTATGTTCTCTGCGTGTTTTGTAGTCTCTGTGCGGAGCATCATGTGCAGCCTAGGAGCTCGGTTTTCTACTCTGAGGATATCGCCGTGGAGTTTGCGAGAAGGAGAGCACACTGTGGTGCATCACCGTTCAATCACTTCAATCTTGCCTCGGATTATTTGTTTTTCTCGTTACGAGAAGTCGAAGAGCACCCACTATGAAGGGATGGACAACCCTCTACTTATAGTTTCATATAGATGTATAGACCACAAGGGGGATTTAACCTCAACACTTCCTCTCAGCTAGTTCGTGGTCTTAACCACTGAGGCACAGGGCCCCTCAATGGGTCAGATTGTTTTTGCATGATTGTATGTCCCTCTGTTGTGCAATGGAGAAAATCATAGGGATTTTATGCCTATCACAACCCAAAACCCCCTATGCCCTATATTTCTATCTAGCCACATTTTGGAGCCTCACTGTATAATACCCGACGACCTCCAAAATGGATGGATAGGACTACAAGGCATGTGGGGTTTCTATGCCTACTGATGTTATGTCACTAGTTCGTGGTCTTAACCACTGAGGCACAGGGCCCCTCAATGGGTCAGATTGTTTTTGCATGATTGTATGTCCCTCTCTTGTGCAATAGAGAAGATCATAGGGATTTTATGCCTATCACAACCCAAAACCCCCCATGCCCTATATTTCTATCTAGCCACATTTTGGAGCCTCACTGTATAATACCCAACGACCTCCAAAATGGATGGATAGTCTACAAGGCATGTGGGGTTTCTATGCCTACCGATGTTGTCACTTCACTTGTATGTGCAATTAAATAATAATTAAAGTGCAAAGGTAACCCTAAAGCCCAACTCCTTTTATGTTCGAGGTAGACATAACTATGACTCCTTCTAAGTTTCAAGTTGCATTATGCACGTTATATTCCTTGAGAGTCACATGAATATGATTGCCTTTTTCATCCCATGGATGTGAGTTTCTTTTTTACAATGATTTTTGCATGGTATGCATCATCCTCTACAAAGACCCTTGTTCCTTGGGATGCTAGCAACATTTAGTTTCCTTAACCCATTGAGACATGACATAACATTTCATCTATTTGATATGGATTTCACATGCCTCATTCTATAGTAGCTTCTCCGGATTTTTCATGTTTGACTAAAAGATATTAAGGGAAAATATCTTATGATCTCCATATCATGATTTTTTCCTACTCATACGCTTAAAACTACATGATTTTGCACTCTGCATTTGAAATAGTTTTTATTCCAAATTTTTCAAAGTCTATAGCTAAAAAAATTAATTTTAAGAAAGAGACTTAGTTACACTGTGAGTACGCGCCCTAAATACTCATTGTTGCATGTTCTTCACGGACCATGACTTTCCAATCAAACATAACTCTATCTACTAGGCCTTTATTATTAATCCATATTCGGAAGAGTTCTTTGAAAGTAGCTCTAGGGTTCTAGAAATCAAAGGTTCGATGCGAAAATGTTAAATATGCTAAGAGAATAAAAGGGCGTTGTTAGATGATACCTCAAATTCCATTGGCCGATAAGTTTTTATCATATTTTTAGAGCCTTAAGATGCAAAGAACTAAAATCATAAGGACCACCATGTGTTAGAGAGATGACTCTCCTCTCAATCTTATGCCTCTATATATTGCTACTTGAATCAATAGGGACCGCAAATGTAACTAAAGTCCACAAGTGCATGTACAATTTACACCACACCTTTAGTACCTTCCATTAGATTTCACTAGTGGTTGGTGTGATCTCCACCACTGCTTCAGTACCTTCCATTAGAGTCTACTAGTGGTTGGTGTACTTTTCACTCGAGTTAAGTCTCTCTAGACGCAAGTTAACTCATGTTAACTTGAGCTATAAGGCTCTAGAGTTCTTTGGGCAAAACTCTCCCCATGCTCTCATGGGGTTTGACCCCAAGACCTCTTTCATCCTAAGCTAGGGACTTAACCACTAGTCTAAGTAGATTACCTGTTTAAGAGAGCACATGAACTTATGCTTAAGTCTAGTCTTGAGACCAAAACTCTCCCCATGCTCTCCATGGGGTTTGACCCCAAGACCTCTTTCATCCTAAACTTGGGACTTAACCACTAGTCTAAGTAGATTACCTGTTTAAGAGAGCACATGATGTCCGATTTTAGATCTGTTTAAACTAGTTGGAAACTCATATCATAGACTTACTTTATTACATTGTTACCCCCTTGGGACAAATTTCCTCCTTGAAAACAAATATATATGTAATAACTATAGGCATACCTCTGAACCTCATGTTCTAACCTTGAAGAACATGTTTCATCTTTATGGTGGGATCGCTACCCAAACTATTCAAAACACCATCCAACTTTGCTCTTGATAAACTGATCTGAATGCAAAGTAGGGAGTGAATAATAAGGATGGATCAAAAAGTCCCGGTTCGCTGGCCTGGTAGTTGGGCCTCTCGTCTCTTGAGGCGGGGGCGAGGGTTCAACCCCTGGCAGCAACATGTAGGGACATTTGAATCCTGGAAACTGTTGTATGTGGCTGTTGGCCACTATTTGACCATCCCCGTGGTAGTTGTGACCGCCGTTTAATCCAGTCTTGTAAACCCCTGTTCTTGTGGGATAAGGGGGGTCCCATGGGTACTATGCCCTTCCTTGTACAGTTGCAATTTCAAAGTTAAATTCTGGGGGAGTAGGCCTCGGCCGAACCTCCATTTTTAAAAAAAAGGATGGATCAAAAAACATCCTTGGGCAATTTAATGTATTTGCTATGTGCTATCTAGAGCGTAACATGTGAAATGGGTGGATTCGAATTACTAGTCCATTTATGGGCATCATTAGTGCATGGATGGAGTAACTAAGGTGGGATTCTTATCCCTAATAAGAATTTGAGAACTCTTGACTCACTTGAATTTGATTTGGAAAACTAGAAGTTTGGTTGTCCCAAACTTCTAACTTGGATGTTTGTACTATGGTTCACTCCCAACCAAAGTCTACTTGAATTTTCACCCAGTTGGAGGACTACTTTGTCCAATCTATTGGAGTTAGATGTCTATGGAAGCACGTGAACAACACAAGGAAGAAGAAGAAGCTTGGAGCACAACACACAACACTGAATGTATTGCCACTAGAATATACAAAGATAAGTAACCCCTTAGGGCTATAGGCATATATATAAGCTGTGAGAAAAAAAACTCCTAGAGAGGGAAAAAGTGCCCCCATGATCCTAGTGTGTTCACACACATCACTACCTAAATATATCAACAAATCCCCCCTGGGAGTGATGCAGTGAACAAGGAGCTAGCACTCATGTATAAGGAAGTGCCAAGCTATGTGGAATCAATCCACAAAAGGAAGTAAGCCTAAAGCTTTGCAAAAATGTTCAAAGTTCTCCCTAGGCAGAGCCTTCATGAAAAGGTCTGCAATGTTCTCCTGCATGGGCACATATGCCAAGCTAATCTCTCTAGTAGAGAATCTCTCCCTGACATAATGATAATGCATCCCATAAGGCATCTCAGCCACACACGCTCAGCAATTGTTGTGAAACCTTTCCTATACTCAACCTCACAACTGGAAGTGGCTAGAGTAGGCTGCTTCTTGCTCAACCAAGATATACATGAGCTACCAAGCATGAAGCAAAAGCCACTAGTGGACACACAAGTGTCATAGCAACCAGCCGAGTCAGAATAAAAAAAAAGCATGTAAATCTGGCAGTAGTGATCCCTCGTTGGGATAAAACAATCCAAGTAATTGAGTACCACTCAAGTAGCGAAAGATGTGCTTAATGACCTGCCAATGCTTGACACCTGGGCAATGCATAAACCTGCTCATCTCTAAGACAGCAAATTGAATATTTGGTTGAGTAATGCATAAGTAAATCAAGTATTACCGTTAGTGTCCATGTGAAAGGCCAAATGGCCACCGGAAACTTCTTTGTATATGTTCTTTAATAAAACATATAGTGGCCTGGTCAGCCACGGACTATAAGTTCGATCGCATTTGTAAGACTTAAGAGGTCTGTCTTCGTGCTCCCTGTGTACTGTGTTTTCTGCGTATTCTCTATAGTCTCTGTGTGGAGTACTGTATGCGGCCATAGGAGATCCGTTTTCTACTCTGAGGATATCGTCGTGGAGCTCTCAATAAGGAGAGCACACCATGGTGCATCACCATCAAATTACTTCACTGGTATCTGAGAAGTTCGATGGAAAAAGCTTTGTTACTTTTGTGCGAGCGAAGAGACTCCCCCTCCAAGGCTTTCTCCAAGGTTTATGACTAAGGCAGCGACCAAGGCATAGACCTTGGCATACCTTGTCATCCGAGTCACCGAAGTCACTGTTGGCTGCGCATGAGGGAGGACCTCAACGATCAAGGAATATAGAGGTTCCTGGTACTTCCCAGGAGGTCACCCATCCCAGTACTATTCCCCCTAGAGCTCACTTAACCGTGGCAATCTCTTGCCACTAAGCTACACTCTTGTGGTGTATGAAGAAGGGGAAAAACTAAGGTTGACATTACCTTGAACATGTTTTGGTCCCTCAAAGCTTCATTCTTTTCTTTCAAAGCCTATTCATGAAGAATTTTTGGGTGTCTTTTGGAGCCATTTTGGAGTACTTTTGCACATAGTTCTCTTCACACAGGTCCTCAAACTTCAAGAAGAGTGTTCTTTGTACTTCTCCGAAAATAAATATCAACCTTTGGGGCTGTGTTTTTCAGTCACACTCACAAAACTATAGGTTTCTGGAAAGGTTTTCAGTTTTGGTGGGAGCAGTCGCTGCAAATTGATGCAGGTTTTTGAGCCAAAAACATCAGAGTTGACAGACACTTGTTGGAGTTATTGGCTAGTTTTTGGGTTGTGCATTCGGCCTTTTAGTGTCATTTTACTGCATATATTGAGCACATACACATCATGTATGCTTCTGTGGATACTGCTTATGTACATCCATGTGGTCATTGATATAGCGGTTACGTTCTTTGCGTAAAGCCTTTTACGTTTGATAAAGAGAGTCGTGGTGAGGTTTTCTTAACCGGGAGACACCCAGATGTTGGGGTCTCTTCGGTGACGCAGGTGGAAGACTTACCCAGCCTCGCCACAGGAGATGTATGATAGTTGTTCATAGGTGCTCGATAACCCTAGTTGGCTTCTATTGGGTAACTGATTATATGCAGTGGAGTTAGCGATTCATTATGCAGGCAAACATGTTAGTACTTGCAGTTTTATGATATTTTGAAATTGGTCATACGCTCATTTTGTAGAGGATACTCTGGCAAAATTTTTCCAGATTTTCGGTTCAGTCAACTATATAGTGGTCGATTTACTCCTTGATACACTTATTCATTGGTGTTTGGACTCTTCTAGCTCCATTATCATTCTATTCAGTTCTCTACCATCATGGCATCAGAGGTCTCAGGCAATCCGATGGATCAAGGTCTAGTGCTAGTGTTTCGAAGAGGAGCGATAACTTGCAAGGCAAAGACCATTTTGAGATCCAAAAATTTGATGGCACAAACTTTGCTCTATGGAAGAATCAGATTAAAGATGTGCTGATTCAAAGGAGGCAATGGAAGCCAGTAAATGGGATTTCAAAGAAGCCTGCTGACATGCATGAAGATGATTGGGATGAGTTAGATGAAATGGCCAGGTCTACCATTCGCTTGCACCTGGCAACTAATGTTTACTTTACAGTATAAGACTATGAAAGTGCAAAGGAGCTTTGGAAGAAGTTATGCAATACATATGAAAAAGAGACGGCATCAACTAAAGTGTATCTGATGAGAAAATTATATGACCTTCGTATGAAGGACACAGATAGTGTTGCTGCTCATCTGAATGAGTTTGATGCTATATTCTCCCAGTTACAGGCTCAGAAAATGGATATGGATAATGAAATGAAAGCAGTATTGTTGTTATGCACCCTGCCATCATCATCGGATACATTCTTCATAGTTATTAGCAATAGTGTGTTAAAAGTCAAGCTTCAAGCTACAAACTCGTGGGGAATCTTTTATGGACATGTGGAGCAATCAAAGGAAGCCAAAAGCTACGAGATTCCATCAAGAAAAGTCACTCAACCACTCCCCAATTCATCTCAACTAAATCCTCCAAGTTAGGAGGGTGATTTGGGAAGGTAGTTCCTAGATTTTAGGGGCACACTTCTCACTATAAAAGGAGCATGTATCCCGACTTCTTTTGGCCCATCTTCTTGGAGTTTTAGCTCATGTAAAGTGAGCACTAAGTGCTGGAGTTGTGATAAGCAAGCCCCTTGCTTAAGCTAGCCCCTTGCTTGCTTGTTTGTTTTCTTTTAGTGGGCATATCTATGTGTGTGCGCAGGCAGTGTTGCAACTCTCTACCCCTGAGTTGTTAGCATTGGTTCTCCCTCATATTGTATCCATTTGATGTAATTCTTGTCTCATTGGATAGCTATTAGAGTCTATTTTATGCTCACAAAGTCTCTGGATCATTCTCTGAGTAATCTGGGAGCAACATTCATTTTAGTGAAGTTGTGTGATTGATATCTCTCTTGGTGTGTAGGCTTTGTTGGAAATATTTTGCTCTCTGTTGTAAGGGCTGGTTCTCCTTCTCTATGTATTCATTTGCTATGATTTTGGTGTCATTGGGTAGCTATTAGAGTCCTCTAAAGTTGACCCAAGTTTGAGGTTCATTCTTTGTATAATCTCTGAGAAAAGTTTGCTGGAGTGAAGTGAGGTATCTGCTTGACTAGCAGTTGTGAGCATTCAACTAGCTCATGTTGTAGACATTGTTTCTCCTGTTGTAAGCATCCATTTGAAGTGAAATTTGTTTTGTTGGAAAGATCTTGGTGTGTACTACAGGTCTACAAAAGCTCACTGGAGTTCTCTGCATAAGCTCTGAGTAAGAGCATTTTTGGTGTGCAGAGGTCAAAGAAGGATACCTGTGGAGGTCATTCACGCTTCGTCGTTGCTTAGGGGTTGAGATACTTCCCCCATCAGTGGTATCAAAGCATTTGGGCATCTTGGAGGTATCACATACAAGAGGGAAGACCTCTTGGAGTTGGTGGTTGAAGATTTGCATCAACAAAAGCTTCTTGGAGGTAGCTCACATCAAGGGGGAGATATTCTACTCAAATTTGCAAGAGCACAAGGTGTCCGTCTAAGGAAAGCTTTGGATTGAGGTAACCTCAGAGCCTCATTTTCATTTTACACACATTGGAGCATTAGCCAAGGTCTAGGTCAAGTATCAAAGACTAGATATGGGAGACTTCAACACTCAAATTGAAAAGCTAGACAAAGGTAACTATCAACCATGGAGATTTAGGGTCTCCAACTATCTTATGGGCAAGGGCCTTTGGGGGTTGATTAGTGGAAGTGAACCAATACCTAGGTTGGATGAGAATCCAACCAATGACCAGAGAAGGGCCTTTAGGGAATGGAATGAAAGAGACAAGAGGGTTATCTTTATTCTTTCCCAACACATTAGCAATAGCATGATCGGCCATATCCAAGACTTGGATTCAAGCATGAAGGTATGGGAGACACTTGAAAGGCTTTATTCAACAAGCACCAAAGCAAGGAAGATCCAACTCAAGAATGAGCTCAACAACCTTAGGAAGAGCTCAGGGAGTAGCATAAATGACTACATACTTAAGGTCAAGGAGTTATCAGATGCATTGGGATCCATTGGAAGCCACGTAGACGATGACGATCTTGTGGCTTATACTCTCAATGGTTTGAGAGATGATGAGACGTGGAAACCCTTTACCACTTCAGTATATGTAAGGGATAATCTTCCCGATTTTGAGCAATTGGTTGCTCTCATGGTCACCGAAGAAATGAACATAGGTGGAAGTTCAACTAAAAGCAAGGATGCACAAGTTTTCTATGCAGGTAATCAAAGGGACAAAGGAAGACGAGGACAAGGAAGGGGCAAAGGAAGGTTTGGAGGAAGGCAAGGCCACTCAAGCAATCAAGGACATGACCAAGGCACCTCATCACAAAGAGGGAGAGGAGAACAAGAGGAAGAGGAGGACGACATCAACAAAACAGGAATCAAGATGGCGAAGGATGTTACATATGTGGCAAGTTTGGCCACTATGCTAGAGATTGCTACCAAGGAGGAAACCAAAGGAGCTATAATCAAGGTTCTTCATACAAAGGCCAAGGTAATTATGCTTCTACAAGTTCAGAAAATGACAATCTCTTGATGATGCACATGAATGGGAATTCAAGCAAAGTAGATAACACTTGGTATATTGATAGTGGATGTAGCAACCATATGAGTTGCAATTCTTCTTGGTTTACTAATCTACATGTTCCCAAAGGTAAAGGACATGTAGAAACAGGTGATGATACAGCCCATGAGATCTCCCATGTTGGAGATGTAGCTTTGGATGACAAGGAGGAAGGAAGATGTCTCAAAGATGTCTTGCATGTACCTACCATCACAAAGAACTTGGTGTCCGTTGGGCAAATGGTTGAAAGAGGCTATCAAGTAAGGTTCAACAAAGGTGGATGCTTTGTGGAGAACCCTAAGCAAGGTTACAAGGTCATAGCAAGAGTAAAGAAGCAAGGGAGACTCTTCACTTTGGAGGTAAATTCTCATTCCACTCAACATGTCTACTTCACATATGGAAACAAGAGGATTTCGGAGTTGGACTTGTGGCACAAGAGGATAGGTCACATCAACATACAAAGAATGAAGGAAATGCAATTCAAGAGGCTGGTTGAAGGTCTTCCCAACTTCCAAGGACAAGGTATGAAGCATTTATGTGAATCTTGTCAACTAGGGAAGCAAGCGAGACTTCCATTCAAGAAGAGTGGCTACATAAGCCAAAATCCATTGGAGTTGATACATACAGATGTGTGGGGGCCAACCAAAGAGCAATCCATTGGAGGTAACAAGTACTTTGTCACTTTTATAGATGATTGCACAAGGATGGTTTGGGTTTATTTCATCAAAAACAAATCAGATGTGTTTACATGTTTCAAAGCATTCAAGGCAATGGTAGAAAAGGAAACCGGTACATATATCAAGAAGTTAAGGTCCGATGGAGGGGGAGAATATTTCTCCAATGAGTTTTCTGATTTTTTAATGGATCAAGGCATCAAGAGGCAAGTAACATGCAGGTACACACCCCAACAAAATGGAGTAGCAGAGAGAAAGAATAGATACATTGCCGAGATCGCTAGAGCAATGCTTAATGAGATGAATGTACCTAACATGTTTTGGAGTGATGCAGCAAATACCGCCGTGTATCTTATGAATAGGGCTCCTACCTCAGGGATCCATGGCTTGACACCATATCAAGCCTATTATGGTAAGAAACCTGATCTTTCCCACTTGAAGATATTCGGATGTACTTGTTATGTACATGTGCCAAGTGAATTGAGGCACAAGCTACAACCAAAGGCAGAAAAGTGTGTGTTTCTAGGATATTAAATGATCATAAAGGTTATAGCTGCTTCAACCCAAACACAAAGGACTTGAGGATATCAAGGGATGTAGCATTTGATGAGCTACTCCCTTGGTATAAGAAGTATGATTGTATGCAGGACTATGAAGAAGAAAAGCATGGACATGATGAAGAACAAATCGACCTAGAGCTAAGCGGCCCAAGGTGTTCCATCAATGAAGATAGTTCAAGCATGAACTCACCATGGAGGGGGAGATCTTCATCAAGCTATGAAGCACAATCAATCAACAAAGGCAAAGCAACATTGGTGGAGTTGGATGAAGAAGGTAATGAAGTTGAAGATGATGAAGGACACATGATGGAGAAAGAAGCCACGTCAAAGAAAGAGATCAAGTTCCCAAGGCAAAGGAGGTTTATTCCTCCAAAAGGTGAAGAAAGGAAGTCTTCTAGAGTTAAGTATCCAACTCAAAGGTTTACTTATGATTCATACATGGCAACGCATTATGCATATATGAACAAAGTAGTAGAAGATCATGAGCCTGATTGCTATGAAGATGCAAGCAGGTACACCGAATGGAAAGAGGCAATGCAAGAAGAGATCAACGCACTTGAGGAAAATCAAACATGGACTCTAGTTCCCAAGAAGGAAAACATGAAGGTAATAGGTAATAAGTGGGTGTATAAAGTAAAGAGGAATTCAGATGGATCTATTTCTAGGTTCAAAGCAAGATTGGTGGCCAAGGGTTTTGCACAAACCTATGGAGTGGACTTTGAAGAGACATTCAGCCCCGTGGCAAAGATGAGCACCATTAGGACACTCATTGCAATGGCTGCTAGCAAAGGATGGAAGCTTTTCCAAATGGATATCAAGAATGCCTTTCTCAATGGAGACTTGGAAGAAGAGGTATACATGGAGCAACCACTAGGTTTTGTTCATAAAGAGTTTCCACATCATGTTTGTAGGTTGAAGAAGGCACTTTATGGCCTAAAGCAAGCTCCAAGGGCTTGGAACCAAAGATTGGTGGACTATTTGATCAAATGTGGTTACAATCAATGCAAGGCGGATCCATCTCTCTTCATCAAACAAAGAGGAGAACTTGTAGTCTACATGTGTGTGTATGTAGATGATCTTATCATTACAGGTAATGATACAAAGGGCATTGAGGAGATCAAGGCAAAGCTTGGAAAGGAGTTTAGGATATCTGATCTTGGAGATCTTAGGTATTTTCTTGGCATTGAAGTTGTATACAAAGAAGAAGGTATTATGCTCATACAAAGGAAGTATATTCTAGACCTACTTGAGAGGTTTGGGATGCTACATTGCAAGACTATTTCAAATCCCATGGAAGTTAATGTAAAGCTAAGCTCCATTGATGGAGAGCCATTAGAGGATGTAACTTTTTATCGCTCTATTGTAGGCTCTTTCAATTATGCCACAATAACTAGGCCTGACATAGCATATGGAGTTGGAGTGTTATCACAATTTATGCATAGTCCAAGGACTACACACTTGCAAGCTGCAAGAAGAATGTTACGATATCTCAAGGCCACTATAAATGAAGGATTGTTCTATTCATTTGATGATGATATGCAAGTCAAAGCTTATTCTGATGCGGATTGGGCCGGTTCCAAGGAGGATAGAAGAAGTACAAGTGGTTACCTAGTCATGCTAGGTAGCAAGATCATCTCATGGATTTCAAAGAAGCAACCCACGGTGGCATTATCTTCCACTGAGGCTGAGTATAGAGCTTTGGCTCAAGTCACATGTGAGCTAATGTGGATTAAGAAGTTATTTATAGAGCTTAATTTGCAGGTTGACACATATCCAATTTTTTGTGACAATATGAGTAGCATTCATCTAGCATCGAATCCTGTCTATCATGCTAGAACCAAGCATATTGAAGTGCACTATCACTTCATAAGGGAAAAGGTGATATCCAAGGAAGTTTCAGTACATCATATTGGCACCAAAGACCAAGTTGCCGACATGTTTACAAAGGCTTTGGATGGAATGAAGATTTCAAAATTCAAGCAAAGCATCAACATGAAGGAGCTTGGATGAGGATGAAGAATTGAAGCTTGAGGGGGAGTGTTAAAAGTCAGCTTCAAGTTATGCAATACATATGAAAAAGAGACGGCATCAACTAAAGTGTATCTGATGAGAAAATTATATGACCTTCGTATGAAGGACACAGATAGTGTTGCTGCTCATCTGAATGAGTTTGATGCTATATTCTCCCAGTTACAGGCTCAGAAAATGGATATGGATAATGAAATGAAAGCAGTATTGTTGTTATGCACCCTGCTATCATCATCGGATACGTTCTGCATAGTTATTAGCAATAGTGTGTTAAAAGTCAAGCTTCAAGCTACAAACTCGTGGGGAATCTTTCATGGACATGTGGAGCAATCAAAGGAAGCCAAAAGCCACGAGATTCCATCAAGAAAAGTCACTCAACCACTCCCCAATTCATCTCAACTAAATCCTCCAAGTTAGGAGGGTGATTTGGGAAGGTAGTTCCTAGATTTTAGGGGCACACTTCTCACTATAAAAGGAGCATGTATCCCGACTTCTTTTGGCCCATCTTCTTGGAGTTTTAGCTCATGTAAAGTGAGCACTAAGTGCTAGAGTTGTGATAAGCAAGCCCCTTGCTTAAGCTAGCCCCTTGCTTGCTTGTTTGTTTTCTTTTAGTAGGCATATCTATGTGTGTGCGCAGGTAGTGTTGCAACTCTCTACCCCTGAGTTGTTAGCATTGGTTCTCCCTCATATTGTATCCATTTGATGTAATTCTTGTCTCATTGGATAACTATTAGAGTATATTTTATGCTCACAAAGTCTCTGGATCATTCTCTGAGTAATCTGGGAGCAACATTCATTTTAGTGAAGTGTGATTGATATCTCTCTTGGTGTGTAGGCTTTGTTGGAAATATTTTTCTCTCTGTTGTAAGGGCTGGTTCTCCTTCTCTATGTATCCATTTGCTATGATTTTGGTGTCATTGGGTAGCTATTAGAGTCCTCTAAAGTTGACCCAAGTTTGAGGTTCATTCTCTGTATAATCTCTGAGAAAAGCTTCCTGGAGTGAAGTGAGGTATCTGCTTGACTAGCAGTTGTGAGCATTCAACTAGCTCATGTTGTAGACATTGTTTCTCCTTGTGTAAGCATCCATTTGAAGTGAAATTTGTTTTGTTGGAAAGATCTTGGTGTGTACTACAGGTCTACAAAAGCTCACTGGAGTTCTCTGCATAAGCTCTGAGTAAGAGCATTTTTGGTGTGCAGAGGTCAAAGAAGGATACCTGTGGAGGTCATTCACGCTTCGTCGTTGCTTAGGGGTTGAGATACTTCCCCCATCATAGTGCACCTGGTGGTAAACTCCTCTATGATGACATATGTGGAGCACTCTTGAGTGAGGAGATTCGTAGAAAATCTATGGTTGGCACTCAGAGTGGAGATGCATATAATGTTCGTGATTCTTACCAAGGAAAGAATCAACAACGTGACAGGAGCAAGAACAAGGAAAAGAATGGTCAACGGAATAAGAGTAAAAGTAAATCAAGGAAGAGCGATATGGAATGCCATTATTGTCATAAGAAAGGACATATGAAGAAAGATTGTTATGCATTAAAGAATGCTAAAGGTAAAGGACAAAATGTTGATGGGCATGTTAAACAGTTACCTACACCATCTACTTCGACTGTGAAGATTGAAGAAATTAATGCTATTTCTGATGATGTTGATGTGCTGACACTTGATAGTACTCTGCCAACTGAGGCACTTATGGTTGATTCTCTTTCCCACACCTAGCTGCTAGATTTTGGTGCTTCTTTCCATGTGACACCACACAGAGAATGGTTCTCTAATTATGCAGCAAACTCTCTTGGTACCGTGAGACTTGGTGATTCTTACCAGTGTGACGTTGTGGGGATTGGAGATGTGGTTGTGCAGTTCATTGATGGTTCAAAATTTAATATGCATAATGTACGCCATGTACCTCAGTTATCACATAGTTTGATGTCAGTTGGTCAACTTGATGACCTTGGTTACAAGGTAGTCTTCTATGCTCAGTCCTTTCGTATATCAAAGGGCAATATGGTTATTGCAAAAGGAAGCAAAGTTGGCTCACTTTATCCTTTATTTGTCTCACAAAAAGAACAATTGTTAGTTGTTACTGAACAGCCTATGGCTTGTATTTGGCATGGTCGTTTGGGCCATATATCTCGTAGTGGAATGGAAAATCTTTCTCCTTCTGGCTACTTACCTGTGTTATCTTTCTCTGATTTTTCATCTTGTGAGCATTCTCAATATGGAAAGCACACCAGAAATGTGCATAGAACGCACATTGACTCTTCAATTCAGCCTTTAGATCTCGTCCATACAGATGTGTGTGGTCCTATGCCCACTAGGTCCTTAGGTAGTTCTCTTTACTTTGTCACTTTCATAGATGATGCTACTAGAAAAGTCTGGGTATATCCTATCAAATCGAAGGATGAGGTATTCCCTACTTTCAGAAAATGGTTTGCTTCAATTGAGACTGAAAAAGGAACTAAGCTTAAGGCTTTACGTTCAGATAATGGGGGTGAGTATACCTCACATGAATTTAGCCTTTTCTGTCAGTCTAGACGGATTTGTAGAGATTTTATAGCTCCTTATACCCCAGTACAGAATGGTGTAGCTGAGAGGATGAATAGAACTATTCAAAATAGAGTTGTCTCTATGTTGCATCATGCAAAGCTCTCACAAGGCTTTTGGGCAGAAGCAGTATTGACTGCAGTTCATGTGATTAACCTTTCACCTAGTACTGCCAAAGGTCTGAAAGTGGCACAAGAGTTATGGATAGGGAAGCCACCATATTATGATCATCTTCAAGTTTTTGGCTGTGAAGCATATGTTCATATACCCAAGAATCTTAGACAAAAGTTGGACCATAAGTCAAAGAAATGCATTTTTCTTGGATATGGTCGAAAAGGACAATTTGGATATCCCTTATGGGATCCTGAAACAGGATCAGTGATCAGAAGTAGTGATGTCATTTTCAATGAGTCTAAGATGCATAAACAGCCCATTAAGGAGGTTGAAGTGAGAAGAGTGGTGTTTGAGGATACTACTCCTCTGGTTAGCATGCATAAAAATGCTGCACATAGGGATTGTCAATAGAATGTGCATTCAAATCAGTGTGCACATGTTCCTGTTCAGCAACCATTGAGACGTTCTACACGTGTCTCACACCCACTTGATAGATATGTTCCAGGTTTAAATTTTGTTATGCTAATAGATGGTGGCGAGCCTTCTTGCTACAAAGAGGATATGCAGACAGAGGATCATGTCAAGTGGGAGCATGCCATGAAGAGTGAGTTGGATTCTATTTACAAGAATGGTACTTGGGATTTAGTAGCTTTGCCAAATGGCAGGAAAGCTTTACCATGTAAATGGGTATATAAGCTGAAATTCACATCAGATAGTGCTTCTCTGAAGTATAAAGCACGACTTGTTGCAAAGGGTTTTAAGCAACAACATGGTGTTGATTTCGAGGAAATCTTCTCTCCAGTGGTCAAGATGACTACCCTGCGCATGTTGCTTGGATTCGTTGCAATGGAGGACTTAGAGCTAGTCCAAATGGATGTGAAAAGTGCTTTCTTGCATGGAGATCTTACAGATGAGATCTATATGGAACAACCAGAGGGTTATGTAGTTCTTGGCAAGGAAAGTCTAGTTTGTAAGCTCAAGAAGAGCTTGTATGGACTTAAACGGTCCCCTAGAAAATGGTACCAAAAGTTTGATGCTTTTATGAAGTCTCAAGGCTATTCTTGAAGCAATGAGGATCATTGTCTCTACACAAGGACGATATGCTTCTCATGAGGTCCTGTGAGAAGCATGTCATCAACATACACAACAATGATTAGAAGCACATCATTAACACGCTTAACATATAAGGTGCTCTTAGTTGAACTATTCCAAAAACCATGTGCAATCAGATAGGCATGTATCTTTTCATACTAAGCATGTGGTGCTTGCTTTAAACCATATAATGCCTTCTTTAACCTGCACACCTAGTTTTCATGCCCTTTTTGCACAAAGCCATGGGGCTAAAAAAACATAAACTTCTTCATGCAAGTCATCATTCCGAAATGCAGTCTTAATGTCAAACTGATGTACATTCCAACCATGATGAGCTGGAAGTGCACATATGCTATGAATAGTAGTCATTCAGCATGTAGGAGCAAAGGTTCCATCAAAATCAAAGCCTCTTTCCTATGCATAGCCCTTTGCAACAAGCCTAACCTTATACCTGTCAACTGTTCCATCAGGTTTACGCTTCAGCTTGTATACCCACTTAGTGCCAATTGCCTTCTTGCCAGGATGCAAGTCACATAAAGACCAGGTACCATTTTTCATGATAACATTATATTCATATTGCATTGCAACCATGCAATGTTCATAATTTTGTGCTTCATCAAACAAAACAAGCTCAGTCTCATCACAGAGACTGGAGGCAGCCATAGAATAGCAAACTGATGCAAAAGCTGCACTATGAGAGCCTTAATGAGTATGATATGATAGAGGTGCATCTAATTTGCTATCATGCAAAGTCTGCATCAGCCATTTTGGCATAGTTTTTGCCTCCTCAATATCATCTCTCTCATCAACAAGTCCATCATGTCAATCTGCATCAAAAATAGAATGATCTGCATCACCACATGAAACATGTAAAGGCAAAGAAGTTGCCTCATTAGTACTAGCACTACACTGTCCGCCTGTAAAAAGAGGAAGCAAAGTATCATACATGTCCTTGGAGCTAACAGATGTCTCTTTCGTACATGAAAGTAAAGGCTGAATAGCATCTTCCACAAAAACAACATCACGGCTAACCAAAATGCATTTAGCCTGTGGATGATATAGATGATAGCCTTTGGTTTCAGAATTGTACCCAACAAAAATACATTTTATTGCTTTACATCCAATTTCTTGCGATGTTTTTAAGGCACTAAAGCATATGCCAGACAACCAAAAACAAGCAGATGAGCAACAAATGGCTTGCGACCATGGCAAGCCTCATATAGAGTGATAGATTGAAGTGCTTTAGTGGGACACCTATTAAGTACATAGGTTGCACACATAATAGCCTCAAGCCAGAAACTATGTGGTAAAGCCTGACTCTTAACCATAAACCTCGCCATCTCCATGAGTGACCTGTTCTTTCGTTCAGCAACTCCATTCTATTGAGGTGTATATGGCATTGTACACTAATGTTTTATCCCACATTCAGCCAGAAATGCATCAAAGTCAGAAGACATATATTCCCCCCTCGATCAGAACAGAGGGTGCCCATTTTTCATGCTGATATATTTTTCAGCCAAAACAAAAAATTGTTTGAAGCACATAAACACTTCAGACTTTGCTTTGATTGGATATACCCATGCACGCTGGAAAAATCATCAATGAAAGTCACGAAGTAAAGATAGTTTCCAAAAGAAGGTGTCTGCATAGGACCACAGACATCACTATGAACAAACTATAAGTTCTGAGTAGCTCAAACTAAACCATATCTTGGGAAGGAGGAACGTTGCATTTTGCCCAAAATTGTGAGACATGTTTTTTGGGTGCCTCAAGTTTGGGCAAAGAGGACACCATTTCAGATTTCTACAAGCATAGCAAACTAGCAAAATTCAGATGACCAAAGTGTGCATGCCAAAGCTTTGCATCTAACATAGCCTGAGAATCATGTATTGCACATGCCGAATCATTCACATATTTTTCATAGTCTATGAGCTTATACAGCCCATGACATAAATGTAAGATAATAGTTATGCAATATAACACAGGAGCAGTAGCAGAGAAGATAACAGATATAGGAGAATCTCAACAATTTTTTACTAACAGCAAGTACAAAGATGATGGCGTTGTCCACCCGTGCGCTCTCAAGGTAGAGCTTAAATGGTGATCTAGACAATTCTAGATAGGGAGATACAAAGTAGAGGTATACTGGCTCAATTCGATGTCTCAGGTAGTGTAGAAGACATGTATATATAGGATCATGGATGGCCCTCCGTGGATGGCTATACATGGGCGGTAGAGCATGGGAAGCCACCGCCCGCATAATTTCCATACACGGCTTAGGCCAGTTGAACCGACCTAACAAATATAAATGATTTCTGACTCTGATAGGGAATATTCCATGGAATATTCCCTTTACCGTCACGCCAAAGGTGCTGCCCCCGGACCCCCACCAGGGGGCCCGCTGGTCCCTTGGGACCCCCAGCCAGGGGGCCCACTAGCCCCCTTGGGCCCCCCAACCGAAGCTGCTCACCGCTGCCCCGACCCCACAATTGGGGACATTGGTAACTCCCTTTCCTTACAATACCTTACATGGTCCAATATGACCTTCATCCAACATGCAAGTTGGGGTTCCCATCAATTGGGTAATGCACGCTTGGCTTCTCCTCATAATGGGGGCCTTACAAAATGTGCATACAATCATGAGGGGTAGACATTGATCATATACTAGCACCCCCCCTCAATGTTTACCGATGATAAATCAAGTAGGTCTCGGTCCTATGCCCATCTGTTGAAGATGCCTGTTGAGCTACTCTCTTCCAAGTGCTTTAGTGAATATGTCAGCACAATTTGCCTCTCTTGGGCAATATTCTAGCTCCACAATTTCATCTTCAATTAGCTCACGAATGTAATGGTACTGTACTTCTATGTGCTTGGTGCGAGCATGAAATATTGGGTTCTTTGCAATAGCCATACAACTTTGATTATCACACTTGATTACAGTCGTCATATTTGATGGAAAGCCTAGATCTACAAGAATTCTCCTTAACCAAATTGCCTCACAAGAAGCAAAACAAGCTACTTTATTAGCTCACGAATGTAATGTTACTGTACTTCTATGTGCTTGGTGCGAGCATGAAATACTAGGTTCTTTGCAATAGCCATACAACTTTGATTATCACACTTGAGTACAGTCACCATATTTGATGGAAAGCCTAGATCTACAAGAATTCTCCTTAACCATACTGCCTAACAAGAAGCAAAACAAGCTGCTTTGTACTCTACTTCAGTGGAGGAGAGTGCGAGAGTTGGTTGCTTCCTACTTACCCAAGAAAATATTCCTGAACCAAGTGAGAAACAATATCCAAAAACTGATTTTCTAGAATCACAATCTCCAGTCCAATCTGAATCACAATATCCTTGAAGTGTATCACCGGTGGTATAAAAAATACCAAAATCCAAGGTTCCTGCAATGTACCTTAGAATTCGCATTCTAGCATTCCAGTGACTCTCTTTAGGTTTGTTGGAAAATCTGCTTAACACTCCAACAGCATAGCAAATGTCTGGTCTAGTGTTGCACAAAAAAATAAGACTTCCAACGAGCTTCCTATACTACTTAGCATCTACATTAGGCATGTTATCATCCATAGATAGCTTATGATTTACCTCCATAGGTAAGCTAGTTGGTTTGCAGTCCATCATTCCAAATGCCTTGAGAATTTCTTTGGCATATTTTTTTTGTGAGATGAAAATGTCATCCTTCCTTGTCATACTTCAATTCCCAGACAAAAATGGAGTAGACCTAAGTCTGTCATTTCAAACTCAGTTCCCAAGCTGATCCAAGTTTGATTGATGAGTTCCTGATGATCTCCTGTAATGATCAAATCATCTACATATACAATGACAACAACTAGCTTGCTATCCCTTTTCGTTACATACAAGTTAGCATCAGAAGTACTTCTTTCAAAACCCATATTTTTAAAAAAATTATCTATTAATTGGTACCAAGCCCATGGAGCTTGCTTAAGTCCATACAAAGCTTTCTTCAACCTGCAAACTTTATTTTCTGAATTGGGCACCTCAAAACCTGGTGGTTCAGATACATATACCTCCTCCTTGAGGTGACCATTCAAAAATGCAGATTTGACATCCATCTGGAAAATAGGCGAGGCCTTTTGTGCAGCTACTGCAAGTACTATCCGAATAGTTGTCATGTGTGTTGTTGGTGCAAAAGTTTCTTGAACATAAATCCTTCGATCTGTGAAAAACCATGTGCAACTAATCTTGCCTTATAGTTTTCTAATGTTCCATCTGCTTTACACTTAGCTTTCCAAATCCATTTAGTACCTATTACCTTCTTCTTTGGCAGCAAGTCGACTAGATCCCATGTATCATTTTTTACTATACTATCATACTCAGACTGCATTGCCGCTCTCCAACCTAGATCATCAAGGGCTTCTTCAATGGTGGTAGGTTCCTTTATCAAGCCCATGATATCTACCATTAGAGCCATGTTAACAATGTGTTCTGAGGCTCTTCTTTGCTCCTCTATTCTCTTTGATCTTTGTAATCCATCCGAGGATGATTCTGGTACATCTATATGTGGATTGTGATCATCAAAGAGCTATTGTGCCCACTTCGGTAGTGGCTTATGCTGTGCAGCTACAAATGGTTGTATTTTTATTGAAGGAATTTCTTCATCATATGTTTCCTCCTCCTCAACTTTAACCTCTCTTTGATAGGCACAAGGTGAGATATTTCTCCATTTGATGAGATAGTAGATTTACCTTTATCTTCTACTAAGTGTGGTCGTTCATCAAACACCACATCTCGGCTTACAAAAATCTTCCTTGCCTCAGGATCCCACAACCTTTATGCTTTAGACTCTTCAGTATATCCTAGGAAGACACACTTTTTGCTTTTTGAATCCAACTTTGATCTTGTTGAATCAGGAATATGTGCATAATAGAAACAACCAAAAATTCTGAAATGCAAAACTTAAGGCTTTTTACCAGAATATGCTTCTTGAGGAGTCATTCCCTTCAGTGCTTTTGTGTAGCTTCGATTGAGGATGTAGATTGTTGTATTGATTGCTTCTGCCCAGAATGAATCAGGCATGTCTTGAGCCTTTAACATACAATGAGCCATTTCAAGTATTATCCTGTTCCTACGCTCAACAACATCATTTTGTTGAGGTGTATGAGATGTGGTAAGTTGCCTTTTCACACCATGCTCCTTATAGTAATTGTTGAATTCTGTTGACAATAATTCACCTCCTCTATCTGTTCTGAATTTCTTCAGTTTCCTACCTGATTCATTTTCCACATACTTATGCCACGTTTTAAATTTTTTCAAAATCATCAGCCTTCTCTCGAATGAAATAAACCCACATCTTTCTACTATAATCGTCGACTAATAGCAAAAAGTAGAAAGATCCTCCTAAAGTAGGTGTAGACATTTTACCGCAGAGATCAGCATGTACCAACTCTAGAGGAGTTTGAAATCGATTGTTGGTCTCTCTTGGAAATGCCTTTCGTTGTTGCTTGCCCATCATACAAGCTTCACAAGGTTCCTACAACTCTGAAAATGCAGGCAAATGAGCAACCATCCCTGTTCTTTGCATCTCCTTCAAAACTGCAAATCCAAGATGCCCAAATCATTGATGCCATAACCTGCTTACATCTTTATCTTCTGTAGCAATTAAGACACTTAACTCATACAAGTTATCATGTCTTATGCCTTTACCTACTACATTATCTGATGAATCCATAATTTTTGCACCACTCTTATTGAAGTGAACTTCGAGTCCACGATCTGTTATTGCAGAAACTGACAACAAATTTCTTTTAAGTGTAGGTACGTATTGATATATTTAGGTAGTGATGTGTGTGAACACACTAGGACCACAGGGGCACTTTTTTCCCTCTTTAGGAGGTTTTTTTCCCCCGGCTTGTATATACGCCTATTGCCCTAATGGGCTACTTATCTTTGTACATTCTCTAGTAATACATTTAGTATCGTGTGTTGTGCTCCAAGCTTCTTCTTCTTCCTTGTGTTGTTTGTGTGCTTTCGCAGACGTCTACCTCCAACAATTGGTATCAGAGCAGGGTCATCGCTTCATCTAGGGCACCGTCGACACTCCTCCGTTTGCAGTCTCACAATCGCATGAATTTTGGTGAGCATACTCAGCGTGTTTTCGAGATCCAAACAGCTTTGCTTTGTGGTGCCGAAATCATGAACTGAGCTCGTTTCGGCCTCCGAATGCACTATCGTAGCGCTTGTGCAGGCGATTTCATCTTTTTCTGCCAAAGGTATATACCAGTTTGTGTTCACCAATATAAGCGTCTCGAAGTTTGCTATAGGTCTAGCAGAATTCGTCTGGGCAGTTCTATTCAACTTTTTGAGATACAGTCAATTTCTTGCATCAAGGTATTTTAGTCACCGGCCATGGCTGAAAGCAGTGATGTATTCCGTATGTTGGTTGTTGAGGATAAGTTGGATGGTACCAACTACCCCTTATGGGCTTATATGATGCGACATGTGTTGGTTGCAAAAGGACTATGGAACATTGTGCAGGGTGTCGAAAAACGTCCTATCACACCTACAACTGTTACAACTGCAGGTACTGAAGATGATGCAGAAGGTGTCAAAGATGATGATATTCTGCATATTCATGTTCGTGCTGCGGTTTCTGTTGCACCTACTATAGAGCATATTTTCTTGGATGGGAAAGATTCCCACGCACATGCATTGATAGCTTTGTCTGTCAAACGTGCCATTATTCCTCACATTCTTGTAGAATAACTAAGGATGCTTGGGAAACACTTACCACATTGTACCAAGCTAGGAATGAGGCTCGTGTTGCTTACCTCCGAAAACAGTTGGAGAGTGAGCACATGAATGAAGGTGATTCTATGGACACTTTCCTAATGAAGATCAAAGACTTGAAGGAACAGTTTGATTTCTACTGATGAGGTTATACCAAATAGCTCACTTGTGCAGACCGTTCTGAATGGTCTTCCTGATTCATATCAGAGTTTTGCTCCCACTCTTCGGTTGATGATGAAAGGCAATCCAAATGCCCTATTGTTTGAGGAGTTAGTCTCTGTTCTATTGCAGGAAGATCAGTCCAGGAAAAACAAGTCCATTAGGTGAGTTGCAGATCAAGCTTTCCTTGCTAGTCAGAAGGGCAAAGGAAAATGGAGCTCTTCAATTAGTAAGCAGAAATCTGCTAATTCTGCATATTCGAAGAAGGAAGATAAAGATGAGAAGAAATCAGAAAAGCAGAAATTGTTTTGTAAGTATTGTAAAGGGAATGATCATATCATAAAGAACTGACCAAAACTAGTTGCTAAAGAGGTAAAGAAGAAAGAGGCTGGAATGGTTGTTGCAGAGGCCTCTACACCAAAAACTCTGCTAATCTTGTGCAGGAAGAAGAATGGGCATTTACTACTGTCTGCAGTTTTGACCCATCTTCTCACGAGCAGTGCATGTCTGCAGTAGACTCAGATGTTTGCCAGTATTTTGACAGTGGGGCGACCAAACATATTACCTCGCAGCTTCTCTTCACTAGAGCCTGCCCCTATAGGGAATACTGTTACATGCGCCAACAACTCCTCTTATCCTGTTATAGGAGTTGGTAAGATCATTCTGACTACTCCGGATGGTAGTTCTTTCACTTTTTCAGATGCTTTATTTGTGCCAGGGATCAAGAAGAACATGTTATCAGTTTCTGCATTGGCCAAAATTGGCTTGGTTGTGAAATTTGTTGATGATAGGTGTACAGTTCATGATCTGTCAAATGGCAATGTGATTATTGCTTCTGGCATTTATGTCCTGGGTTGTATAAGCTCATAGACTATGAAAGATCTATAAATGATTTTGCATGTGTAGTAAATGATTCTCAGGCTATGTCAGATGCAAAGCTTTGGCATGCATGCTTTGGTCATCTGAATTTCGCTAGTTTGTTACGCCTGTAGAAATCTGAAATGGTGTCTTCTTTGCCCAAACTTGAGGCACCTGGAAAACATGTTTGTGAAGGTTGTATTTTGGGCAAAATGCAACATTCGTCCTTTCCAAAAGATGGTTCAGTTTGGGCTACTCAGTGATGTACATAGTGATGTCTGTGGTCCTATGCAGACACCTTCTTTTGGGAATTATCTTTACATCGTGATTTTCATCAATGATTTTTCTAGGCATGCATGGGTATATCCATTGAAGGCAAAGTCCGAAGTGTTCATGTGCTTCAAACAGTTTTTGGTTTTGGTTGAAAATCTGTCAGCATGTAAAATGGGCACCCTCCGTTCTTATTAAGGGGGGGAGTATATGTCTTCTGATTTTAATACATTTCTGGCTGAACGTGGGATAAAACACCAGTGTACAGTGCCGTATACACCTCAACAGAATGGAGTTGCTGAATGAAAGAACAGGTCACTCATGGAGATGGCGAGGTGTATGGTCAAGAGTCAAGCTTTACCACATAGTTTCTGGCTTGAGGCTATCATGTGTGCAGCATATGTACTGAACAGGTGTCCCACTAAAGCGCTATAGTCTATCACTCCATATGAGGCTTGGCATAATCGCAAGCCATCTGTTGCTCATCTGCGTGTTTTTGGTTGTTTGGCATATGCATTAGTGCCTGAACAACATTGCAAAAAAATGGATGATAAAGCAGTAAAATGTATTTTTGTTGGGTACAGTTCTAAAAGTAAAGGCTATCGTCTGTATCATCCATATATTAAACGCATTCTGGTTAGCTGTGATGTTTTTTTTGTGGAAGATGTTATTCGGCCATCACTTTCATGCACTAAGGAGGCATTTGTTAGCTCCAAAGACATGTATGATGCTTTGCTGCCTCTTTTTACAGGTGGACAGTCTAGTGTTGGTCCCAATGAGGCAACTTCTCAACCTTTGCAAGTTTCATGTGATGATGCAGATCATTCCATTTCTGATGCAGATTTACATGATGCATTAGTTGATGAGAGAGTTGATATTGAGCAGGCAAAAACTATACCAAAATGGCTGGTGCAGACTTTGCGTGACAGCAAATTAGATGCACCTCTATCATATCGTACTCGTTCGGGCTCTCATAGTGCCTCTTTTGCATCAGATTGCTATGCTATGGCTACATCTAGTCTCTATGATGAGAATGAGCCTGTTTCATTTGATGAAGCAAAAAATTCAAAAAATTGGATGGCTTCTATGCAATCTGAATATGATGCTATAATGAAGAATGGTACTTGGTCTTTATGTGACTTGCCTCCTAGCAAGAAGGCCATTGGTACTAAGTGGGTATGCAAGCTGAAGCGTAAACCGGATGGTACAGTTGACAGGTATATGGCTAGGCTTGTTGCAAAGGGTTATGCACAGAAAAGAGGCATTAATTTTGATGAGACCTTTGCACCTACATGCCGTATGACTACTATTCGGAGCATCTGTGCATTTGCAGCTCATCATGGTTGGAATGTATGTCAGTTGGACATTAAAACAACATTTTTGAATGGTGACTTGCATGAAGAAGTGTATGTTTTTCAGCCTCATGGCTTTGTGCAGAAAGGGCATGAAAATCAGGTGTGCAGGTTAAAGAAGTCATTATATGGTTTAAAGCAAGCACCATGTGCTTGGTATGAGAATATACATGCCTATCTGATTTCACATGGTTTTGAGAATAGTCCAACTGAAAGCACCTTATATGTTAAGCGTGCTAATGGTGTGCTTCTGATCATTGTTGTCTATGTTGACGACATGCTTCTCATTGATCCTATTGAGAAGCATATTGCTGATTTTAATGCTGATTTGCATGCCTCATTTGAGATGTCTGATTTGTGGCATTTGCATCACTATTTGCGCATTCAATTTATGCAAGTTGATGGTGGAATGGCTTTGTGTCAAACGAAATATATTGACACATTATTGCAGCATTTTGGCCTTGAAGACTATAAGTGTAATAAAGTAAGTGGGTGATCTAGGGATCCGATTGGTTCAGACAGATCTGAAATCGGATTCCGTTTGGTCATTCGTTTGTGTGGCCAAAGATCTCGAGTCTAGACTTACTGGTAGGTCATTTACTCTTGTAACCAAGTAATCCACTTAGCCTAATGGGTAAGACTCAAGGGTGTGAAGGACAAGGTCTTGGGTTCAATCCCCATGAGGTACATGGGAAGAGTATTTTGCCCAAAGAGCTCTAGAACCTTCTAGAAGCATCCACTGGACACTTGGCGCACATGTAGTTACATGGCTGACACTTGGATGATTAGCATTCACCTGCCCAAGAAGGTAGTCCCCTAGAGAGAGCTATATATAGAGGCATTTGGTTGGGAGGAGAGTCATTCATTCATGAGCATTTCCAGACGCTACGCTGTTGCAATAAGCCTATTGCCACTCCTATGGAGACATGTTTATGATTGAGTCTTCATGATGCTGGAGATGCCTTTGATGTTGTTCTCTATCAGCAGGCTGTTGCATGCTTGATTTACTTATGCATTACTCGGCCAGATATTCAGTTTGTTGTCTCACAAATGAGCAGGTTTATGCATTGCCCAGGAGTCAAGCATTGGCAGGGAGTTAAGCGCATCTTTCGCTATTTGAGTGGTACTCGGCTACTTGGGTTGTTTTATCCCAAGGGGGGATCACTACCGCAAAGATTTGCATGCTTTTTCTGACTCTGACTGGGCTAGTTGCTATGACACTCGTGTGTCCACTAGTGGCTTTTGCTTCATGCTTGGTAGCTCATATATATCTTGGTTGAGCAAGAAGCAGTCTACTGTGGCCACTTCCAGTTGTGAGGCTGAGTATAGGAAAGCTTTCATAGCGACTGTTGAGTGTGTGTGGCTCAGACGCCTTATGGCTAATTTGGGTGTTGGTCAGACTTCTGCCACCACCATCTTCACTGACAGCCAGAGCGCATTGGCAGTTGCGAGGAACCCTGTGTTCCATACTCGCACTAAGCACATCGAGGTGCATTATCACTATGTCAGGGAGAGGTTCTCTATGGGGAGATCAGCTTGGCATATGTGCCCACACAGGAGAACATTCTAGACCTTTTCATGAAGGCTCTACCTAGGGAGAAGTTTGAAGCTTTCCGCAAAGCTTTGGGCTTACTTCCTTTTGTGGAGTGATTTCCACATAGCTTGGCACTTCCTTATAAATGAGTGCCAGCTCCTCGTTCACCGCATCACTCCCAGGTGGGATTGGTTGATATATTTAGGTAGTGATGTGTGTGAACACACTAGGACCGTCGGGGCACTTTTTTCCCTCTTTAGGAGGTTTTTTTCCCCCGGCTTGTATATATGCATATTTCCCTAATGGGCTACTTATCTTTGTACATTCTCTAGTAATACATTTAGTATTGTGTGTTGTGCTCCAAGCTTCTTCTTCTTCCTTGTGTTGTTCGCGTGCTTCCGCAGACATCTAACTCCAACAGTACATAGAGAACATTGGATAACTTTTTCTCAACACCTGGAGAAGTGATAAAAGAGATGGTTCTAGTTGCTTCTGCTGGACACTTGGAGTCATTTCCCACCACTACATTGATGGATTCCCGCAGAGGCATTAGGGAACTATACCAATCCTTATTACTGGTCATATGGCAAGAAGCTCCACTATCTAAAATCCATGGTTCAACAACACGAGCTTGAGCATATGAGCATACCTCTTCAATAGCTACCCATAGTTCCAGCTCTGTGTTGTTTGC